>OZ025251.1:1251924-1278924 GCA_964019135.1 Arenicola marina
AATAAGAAATAATCTTTGTAACATAACGCGCTCCCAAAATGACGTCATTTTGGTTACGTCCTAATCTTTTGTTTATCATAACGCGCTACCAAAATGACGTCATATTGGTTACGTCCTAATCTTTTGTTTATCATAACGCGCTACCAAAATGACGTCATCTTGGTTACGTCCTAATCTTTTTGTTTATCATAACGCGCTCCTAAAATGACGTCATCTTGGTTACGTCATAATCTTTTTGTTTATCATAACGCGCTCCCAAAATGACGTCATCTTGGTTATGTCATCTTTTGTTTATCCTAACGCGCTCCCTAAATGACGTCTTCTTGGTTATGTCATAACAACCACTGGCGTAAATAACGTCATTTTCGGAACGTAACAAGTGGCGAGATCCTGTGGGTAACTAGTATTGTAAGCCACCCTTGTAAACACATGGTCTGAGCCAGGCCAATGGACGGACCCCTGGATGGACATTGACATGAAAGGACGGACCGATCGCAGACACAGGTGGGATTTGAACCCCCAACCTGTTTGTCTGCAGTCGTATATGCTACCCCCTTGGCCAAGGCCGCTGGTGTTTCAGTCTTATCAGTGACTCATTCTTGCATTGTAATGCAAAATGAAATATTTGCAAACAGCCAGGCCGTCTCGGGTCATATCTTTATCTTAATTTCACAAAAAATCAATCTCTGTGAGTCAGAGTATAAATGAATAAAACGCACTGTTCGGAAGCTGAGGTGTAAGTTACCGCCATAAAATGTTGCAGATATCACGGCTATTGTTATCAAATAACTCAGTAGATGGAGAAACTACGAAATAGCTCAGTAGAGGTCGGCACTAAACTAAAAATGTACTGTGCGTCCGCTATTGAAGAAAGCAGCATGTTAGCAAGCGACCGTGTACGTTCAGAACATACCAGCTGCCTGGGAATTACAACCGCTTTGTCTAAACATATTTAATTCACGACGGGATACAAATCAGAGCTATTTCTCGGAAGTTAAAATTGAAACTATCTCCGTGTGTCGGCCACACCACCCACCCACTTAAAATATGTAGCCTGGACCGCGGTCGGGAGTACACACTTATATATTATATATGCAGGCTGTTGTATACACTTATATATTATATATGCAGGCTGTTGTATACACTTATATATTATACATATTATATATACAGGCTGCTGTACACAAGCGACAATGCTTTGCCGGCGGTCTCATCGTGTTCGTTTCAACATATTTTTTATTGGCACTTGGAAAGTAGGCACACTGGAGACCTATGCGAATTCCTCTCGCTGTGGTGCGTTAAAACAACTCGTTCAGGTGCAAAAGCAATGCAGACAAACACTGCATCCAAAGGTGATCGTACAGATAGGTCAATGTCTTAGCGCGGTTTCCACCATGCTGAACAAGGTAAAACACAAGCCGCAATGATGATCTCATAGAACGTAGGAGTGTGTGTGTGGGGGAGGTGGGGGGGGGGGGGGTCGGAGTGGCACTATTGGAGGACCCGACTACCGCATCACCGGAGTGAGTATCAGTCCCCTCCCCCCCACCTTTCCTCTCCATAAATCCTCTTGATTTGCATATAATGTTGTGGCACATATGACTTCAAGGGTGGAAAAAAAATATATCACGGCTGAATTGCGTCGTCGCGGCCGGTGACTACGGTGATAATGGTGACGGCGGATGGGCAGCGGGGGTGGGGGAGGGCGGGAAGGGGAAGGGCGGGACCCTGGGAAGGGCGGGGCAGTCAGCGGGCCCATCTGTGACCCTGCGGTCCTCAATCGATTGACACCAGCGAGCGGCGACACCTGTACGGAGTCCGTTATGACTCACCGCTCCCACGGGCCCCTCATGATGGTGGCGGTGATGACGCCGACGACAATGAGTCAGGCACTACCACCCCAACCCCCCACGCCCCCTCACCACCCCTCCCTCCAAACACCCCTTGGCGCCCCCGCCCCGCCCAGTCGTGTGTCATCTTATCCCTGGCTGACGTAGGCGTCATCAGCAGATCGCACTCCGCCCACATCAATTTTAGGTGGGGGTGGGGGTGTGTGTGTGGGGGGGGGCGTAGAAACGGGGTGGGTGACAGAGATGGGGCTATATATCATACACATGCTCGCCCCGTCCCACCCTGATTAGGGTGAAGTCGAGAGATATTCGTCATCCACGCTGGACAGAGGCACAGGTGTGGGGGTATTTCAACTGGTCCTTCAGGAGAGAAAAAAACCCCAGTGAAAATCGAAATCGAACGATATTTATTAACTTCGACTCTTGGCGCGTCTGGTTTCACTCTCGTTCGACGACGTCTTATGTGGGTCGAGGGTGGGTGTGGGGAGGTGGGGGGGGGGGGCTATATAACCGAGTAGGGGAGACAAGGGTGGGTGGCTAAGCCCAGATTGGCGGCCAGTGGCAGGGTGTGTGTGCACTCTTTGGGGTTACTTACACGCAGTTAAGTCGCCCCTAAAAAAACACGGCCAGCATATCACTTATTCTCCTGGATAGAGGGAAGGATCAGGTGATCAGGAGGGAGGGGGGGGGGGGAGGGCGTGGGGAGCCCCGACCGATGAAATTCCCATCAGCGGCGGCACCCAGATTTCCCGTCCGGCGAGATGGGGGTGGCGTGTGCGGGAAGGGGGGGGGGGGCGAGGAAGGAGGGGGTGAGGCTCACGGGGGTGCCGAGCGGCTGACCTCACCCCTCCGGAGCTCCCCGGCCAGGGTGACGCCTGGCGGCCCGACAGCCAGGGGTTCCCCGGCGCCAGGCAGTCTGCCCAGTCTCATGTCCCTCTTATCGCCGTCCCTGGATCTGATTCCCGGGAACTCAGCCTTCTCGTCTTCTGCCGTATACCCCCCTCCCCCCCCCCCCCCAGCCCCCTCCCCGCTGCCACTATCCTAACCCCCCTCTCCCACACTCACGCCGACTTGGAACGTGGTTGGCGATAACACGCGGGGAGTGGAGAGTGGGGGTGGGAGGGAGGGTTTGGGAGGGGGGGGGGGGGGCGGCGGCCTTACTGCTGCTTACTACCACCCATGTAGGCCAATGAGGTGGTTGTACCCGGTAGGTCGGTAAATCCCCCCCCCGCCCTGACCCTCTAATTTTACCCCGCCAGGCCGGGGTGTTTCCTCGTCGGCAGTCAGTCTGGCAGCGAGCGGCCAGCAGCGTGACTCAGGCTTTCCTGGCAACCCTGACAAGTGGGGTCACAGAGGGGGTGGGGGGGGGGTCCGACCTGGGGAGGGGGGGGGGGGCAACCAATATTGGCACCTATTGTCTCCCCTCCCCCACCCCACCCCACCCAGCGCCGCCCCCCCCCCCATCCAGCCCCCCGGCAGCGTGACGATTACCGTCACTTCCCAGGTTTTATCTATTTTCCCCCAGCAGCCATACATCTTGCGGCGCGGGCGCTCAACCCAAGGCCTGCGTCACGCACGGATGCAGCAAAAAACGGCTTCGAATTCTTAAAAATCAATTTCAGTGTGTCATTAACGTGTTAAGCAAGCAGCAACCATTTACATTCAAATCCCAGTTCAAATCTTCTTAATCTATTCAGGAGATTCCTTTAGCGTCAGATCAGCGGTCTTAGTCGACATTAGCGAAATAATGAACCAGTCTTATACTTAAATAGTAACATAATACATCCTTTACTGACTGCCCAGATACTGACTGCGTGCAAAAACAGGCGAAGAATAGGTGTAGAACAGGCGTAAAACATGTCCAGAAGAAGAGGTGCAGAACAGGTGTAAACCATGTCTAGGACAGGATAAAACATGTGTAGAACAGGTGTAAAACCGGTGTAAAACAGGTGTAGAACAGGTTTAGACATCGAGCGGGCCTCATCAACATAAATTATGATATTTCGTCAAGGAGGAAGGAGAAAGGTCTAACGTTAACATTGGAGAGCGAATTGACATAGTGAGCACCTTTTGCTACCTAGACGTTTTGTAGTGGCAATTCTTTATCAAACACAGCAAACTTCAGCAGATCAATCTACGAAGGCTATATTCGAAATGGATAAGGCTCTAAATCTACCTCTCTTCGTCCAACACACCTATTCGACCAATTCATAGAAATGAAATGTTGGTGTTTTAGGCCACTTTTGTGCACATACAGGCTAAATTGGGCCAAGGAACCTCCCGGGACGATGAAGGATGAAGGAATGAAACATGCCCCAGATTAGGTGCCCGGGCCCGGATTCGAACCCAGGACCTATTAATCTGCGGTCTAGTGCGCTAACCACTACACCAGGGAGGCCCCCTCGACCAATTCATAAGCCCAATAATAAAATATGGAGCGGCTTTCACAAGGGTCAAGCAATATGAACGAAATTCCTACTAAATATTTGAAAAAAAGACCTTGAATGTAAAACCAACACACCTAATCAGAAGTGAAGTTTGCAGATCTGATATAACAACCCACAGGTTGCTTCAAATGCTTGGGTGCTGAACAGAGGTCGTGCACTGAGATAAAACAATGTATAAACCGATGTTGAATTAGGGCGCTGTAACTGGGCCTCAATGGTAGGACCCCAGATTTTAACAAAAGGTCCATGTCGCGTGTCGATTTTAAGAAAAGTTCCATGTCGCGTGTCGATTTTAAGAAAAGTTCCATGTCGCGTGTCGATTTTAAGAAAAGTTCCATGTCGCGTGTCGATTTTAAGAAAAGTTCCATGTCGCGTGTCGATTCTAAGAGAACCCCAATGTCGCGTTGTCGATTTTAAAAATCGCCGTGTCGCCGTGTTGAAAAAGCCCTTCTGGGGCCCTAATGGTATGCGATTCGCTAATGTTGCTAAGAATGGGAGTGGGCTTTATTTTGGCAATTCTTGGTGACAAGAAGGTATTGATGTATGCTAGTAAAAAAAGCGTGCACTGTTGTTATTTGCAAATAGTTCACTCAAGAGCTATCATAGTCTTCCCGGCGTACGCAGTATTTACAATATACTGTTTTAGCCCTACGTTCTTCACATTTGGTAAATGCGGAGAAAAATACATTTATGTGTGGGCGTCAACCTAACGTCACCAAATGACGGTTGAAGTAACACAGGCATCAATCAGACATCACCAAATGAAGTGTGCAATAACACAAGCGTCAATCAGACATTACTAAATGACGGTTGTAGTAACACGGGCGTCAACCTGACGTCACCAAATGACGGTTGTAGTAACACAAGCGTGAATCAGACATCACTAAATGACGGTTAAAGTAACACAGGCGTCAATCAGGCATCACCAAACGACGGTTGTATTAACACAGGCGTCAATGTGACGTCACCAAATGACGTCTGTAGTAACACAGGCGTCATTGCGACGTCACCAAATGACGTCTGTAGTAACACAGGCGTCAACCAGACATCACCAAATGATGTGTGCAGTAACACAGGCGTCAATCAGACATTACTAAATGTCGTCTGCTGTAACACAGACGTCAATCAGGCATCACTAAATGACGGTTGTATTAACACAGGCGTCAATGCGACGTCACCAAATGACCTCTGTAGTAACACAGGCGTCATTGCGACGTCACCAAATGACGTCTGTAGTAACACAGGCGTCAACCAGACATCACCAAATGGTGTGTGCAGTAACACAGGCGTCAATCAGACATTACTAAATGTCGTCTGCTGTAACACAGGCGTCAACCAGACATCAATAAATGACGGTTGTATTAACACAGGCGTCAATGCGACGTCACCAAATGACGTCTGTAGTAACACAGGCGTCAACCAGACATCACCAAATGATGTGTGCAGTAACACAGGCGTCAATCAAACATTACTAAATGTCGTCTGCTGTAACACAGGCGTCAACCAGACATCACTAAATGACGGTTGTATTAACACAGGCGTCAATGCGACGTCACCAAATGACGTCTGTAGTAACACAGGCGTCAATGCGACGTCACCAAATGACGTCTGTAGTAACAGAGGCGTCAACCAGACATCACCAAATGACGTGTGCAGTAACACAGGCATCAATCAGACATCACTAAATAACGTCTGAAGTAACACAGGCGTCAATCAGACATCACCAAATGACGTCTGTAGTAGCAGAAACATCACTACAAAATCTCGACAAACGGCAGAACTACTGGAGTCAAAGTGGTGCTACTCACTGAAGGCGTATCATAAGAAATCCAAGTCACGAAGCGAAGACTTCTTACCTTATAAACCACCCGGTGATGACAGTGCCTATTTGACCCCGACAATAATACCTGGTTATATCAGTCATAAGTCATGTTGACATCACAGCGGTGTGATTCACTCACGGGTTATGTAATAACAAACGGTCTTCGCCATCTCCACTCGCCCCGTATCAGTGTCACTGCACGACGCATTGCGTGCAGGGGTTAACACAATAAGTTAAAACATTCAGAACTTACCATATCCGGAGCTATTTTCAACTTTCCAGTTGACTCTAGGCCTCGAGATCGAAGTCGCTCTCTGGAAGAGGGAAATAATGATGTAAGAATAAAACGACCTGGGAGTTTCAGGCACGCAAGGCAAATGTCATCGACCATCGATAGACATATTAGTACTAATTACCGACGTAAAATGAAGGCAAAGGTCAAAGTATACGTCTATCTATACATCTGACTGGACGCGACCACTTTCATCGAAACAGGTGAAGAAATTGTCCGCGAGGCGGCAGAGTTCCAGCATTAGATATGACAAAATTGGAGCTTATGCAATATTATGTCTTCAAACTCGAGGGAGCAAACGCTCATTTCTTGAAATCATTTACTAGCCAAACCCGCAAACCTAAACCCCGACACTCCCTCACTAAACACCATCCCTTCAATAAAGGACATCTGACGGGCAATCACTCAACACCGGCACTTTAATAAAGGCCATCTGACGGGCACTCACTCAACACCGACACTTCAATAAAGGACATCTGACGGGCAATCACTCAACACCGGCACTTTAATAAAGGCCATCTGACGGGCACTCACTCAACACCGACACTTCAATAAAGGACATCTGACGGGCACTCACTCAACACCGACACTTCAATAAAGGACATCTGACGGGCACTCACTCAACACCGACACTTCAATAAAGGACATCTGACGGGCAATCACTCAACACCGGCACTTCAATAAAGGACATCTGACGGGCACTCACTCAACACCGACACTTCAATAAAGGCCATCTGACGGGCACTCACTCAACACCGACACTTCAATAAAGGACATCTGACGGGCACTCAATCAACACCGGCACTTCAATAAAGGACATCGGACGGGCACTCACTCAACACCGGCACTTCAATTAAGGACATCTGACGGGCACTCAATCAACACCGACACTTCAATAAAGGACATCTGACGGGCACTCACTCAACACTGGCACTTCAATAAAGGACATCTGACGGGCACTCACTCAACACTGGCACTTCAATAAAGGACATCTGACGGGCCCTCACTCAACTCCGGCACTTCAATAAAGGACATCTGACGGGCACTCACTCAACACCGACACTTTAATAAAGGCCATCTGACGGGCACTCACTCAACAGCGACACTTCAATAAAGGACATCTGACGGGCACTCAATCAACACCGACACTTCAATAAAGGACATCTGACGGGCACTCACTTAACACCGACACTTCAATAAAGGACATCTGACGGGCACTCACTCAACACCGACACTTCAATAAAGGACATCTGACGGGCACTCACTCAACACCGACACTTCAATAAAGGACATCTGACGGGCACTCACTCAACACCGACACTTCAATAAAGGACATCTGACGGGCACTCACTCAACACCGACACTTCAATAAGAGCCATCTGACGGGCACTCACTCAACACCGACACTTCAAGAAAGGACATCTGACGGGCACTCAGTCAACACCGACACTTCAATTAAGGACATCTGACGGGCACTCACTCAACACCGACACTTCAATAAAGGACATCTGACGGGCACTCACTCAACACCGACACTTCAATAAAGGACATCTGACGGGCACTCACTCAACACCGACACTTCAATAAAGGACATCTGACGGGCACTCACTCAACACCGACACTTCAATAAAGGACATCTGACGGGCACTCAATCAACACCGGCACTTCAATAAAGGACATCTGACGGGCACTCACTCAACACCGGCACTTCAATAAAGGACATCTGACGGGCACTCAATCAACACCGACACTTCAATAAAGGACATCTGACGGGCACTCACTCAACACTGGCACTTCAATAAAGGACATCTGACGGGCACTCACTCAACACTGGCACTTCAATAAAGGACATCTGACGGGCACTCACTCAACACCGGCACTTCAATAAAGGACATATGACGGGCACTCACTCAACACTGGCACTTCAATAAAGGACATCTGACGGGCACTCACTCAACACTGGCACTTCAATAAAGGACATCTGACGGGCACTCACTCAACTCCGGCACTTTAATAAAGGACATCTGATGGGCACTTACTCAACACCGGCACTTCAATAAAGGACATCTGACGGGCACTCACCCAACACCGACACTTCAATAAAGGACATCTGACGGGCACTCACTCAACACCGACACTTCAATAAAGGACATATGACGGGCACTCACTCAACACCGACGCTTCAATAAAGGACATCTGACGGGCACTTACCCAACACCGGCACTTCAATAAAGGACATCTGACGGGCACTCACTCAACACTGGCACTTCAATAAAGGACATATGACGGGCACTCACTCAACACCGACGCTTCAATAAAGGACATCTGACGGGCACTTACCTAACACCGGCACTTCAATAAAGGACATCTGACGGGCACTCACTCAACACTGGCACTTCAATAAAGGACATCTGGCTGGCACTCACTCAACACCGGCACTTCAATAAAGGACATCTGACGGGCACTTACCCAACACCGGCACTTCAATAAAGGACATCTGACGGGCACTCACTCAACACTGGCACTTCAATAAAGGACATCTGACAGGCACTCACTCAACACTGGCACTTCAATAAAGGACATCTGACGGGCACTCACTCAACACTGGCACGTCAATAAAGGACATCTGACGGGCACTTACCCAACACCGGCACTTCAATAAAGGACATCTGACGGGCACTCACTCAACACCGGCACTTCAATAAAGGACATCTGACGGGCACTCACTCAACACTGGCACGTCAATAAAGGACATCTGACGGGCACTCACTCAACACCGGCACTTCAATAAAGGACATCTGACGGGCACTCACTCAACACCGACACTTCAATAAAGGACATCTGACGGGCACTCACTCAACACTGGTAGGTCAATAAAGAACATCTGACGGGCACTCACTCAACACCGGCACCTCAATAAAGGACATATGACGGGCACTCACTCAACACCGGCACTTCAATAAAGGACATCTGACGGGCACTCACTCAACACCGGCACTTCAATAAAGGACATATGACGGGCAGTCACTAAATACCAGCACTTCAATAAAGGACACTGACGGGCACTCACTCAACACCGGCACTTCAATAAAGGACATCTGACGGCCACTCACTCAACACCGGCACTTCGATAAAGGACATCTGACGGGCACTCACTCAACACCGGCACTTCAATAAAGGACATCTGACGGGCACTCACTCAACACCGGCACTTCAATAAAGGACATCTGACGGGCACTCACCCAACACCGACACTTCAATAAAGGACATCTGACGGGCACTCACTCAACACCGGCACTTCAATAAAGGACATCTGACGGGCACTCACTCAACACCGGCACTTCAATAAAGGACATCTGACGGGCACTCACTCAACACCGACACTTCAATAAAGGACATATGACGGGCACTCACTCAACACCGACGCTTCAATAAAGGACATCTGACGGGCACTTACCCAACACCGGCACTTCAATAAAGGACATCTGACGGGCACTCACTCAACACTGGCACTTCAATAAAGGACATCTGGCTGGCACTCACTCAACACCGGCACTTCAATAAAGGACATCTGACGGGCACTTACCCAACACCGGCACTTCAATAAAGGACATCTGACGGGCACTCACTCAACACTGGCACTTCAATAAAGGACATCTGACGGGCACTCACTCAACACTGGCACTTCAATAAAGGACATCTGACGGGCACTCACTCAACACTGGCACGTCAATAAAGGACATCTGACGGGCACTTACCCAACACCGGCACTTCAATAAAGGACATCTGACGGGCACTCACTCAACACCGGCACTTCAATAAAGGACATCTGACGGGCACTCACTCAACACTGGCACGTCAATAAAGGACATCTGACGGGCACTCACTCAACACCGGCACTTCAATAAAGGACATCTGACGGGCACTCACTCAACACCGACACTTCAATAAAGGACATCTGACGGACACTCACTCAACACTGGTAGGTCAATAAAGAACATCTGACGGGCACTCACTCAACACCGGCACCTCAATAAAGGACATCTGACGGGCACTCACTCAACACCGGCACTTCAATAAAGGACATCTGACGGGCACTCACTCAACACCGGCACTTCAATAAAGGACATATGACGGGCAGTCACTAAATACCAGCACTTCAATAAAGGACACTGACGGGCACTCACTCAACACCGGCACTTTAATAAAGGACATCTGACGGCCACTCACTCAACACCGGCACTTCAATAAAGGACATCTGACGGGCACTCACTCAACACCGGCACTTCAATAAAGGACATCTGACGGGCACTCACTCAACACCGGCACTTCAATAAAGGACATCTGACGGGCACTCACTCAACACCGACACTTCAATAAAGGACATCTGACGGGCACTCACTCAACACCGGCACTTCAATAAAGCACATCTGACGGGCACTCACTCAACACCGGCACTTCAATAAAAGACATCTGACGGGCACTCACTCAACACCGACACTTCAATAAAGGACATCTGACGGGCACTCACTCAACACCGACACTTCAATAAAGTACATCTGACGGGCACTCACTCAACACCGGCACTTCAATAAAGGACATCTGACGGGCACTCACTCAACTCCGGCACTTTAATATAGGACATCTGATGGGCACTCACTCAACACCGGCACTTCAATAAAGGACATCTGACGGGCACTCACTCAACACCGACACTTCAATAAAGGACATCTGACGGGCACTCACTCAACACCGGCACTTTAATAAAGGACATCTGACGGGCACTCACTCAACACCGGCACTTCAATAAAGGACATCTGACGGGCACTCACTCAACACCGGCACTTCAATAAAGGACATCTGACGGGCACTCACTCAACACTGGCACTTCAACAAAAGACATCTGACGGGCACTCACTCAACACCGGCACTTCAATAAAGGACATCTGACGGGCACTCACCCAACACCGACACTTCAATAAAGGACATCTGACGGGCACTCACTCAACACCGGCACTTCAATAAAGGACATCTGACGGGCACTCACTCAACACCGGCACTTCAACAAAAGACATCTGACGGGCACTCACTCAACACCGGCACTTCAATAAAGGACATCTGACGGGCACTCACCCAACACCGGCACTTCAATAAAGGACATCTGACGGGCACTCAATCAACACCGACACCTCAATAAAGGAGATCTGACGGGCACTCACTCAACACCGGCACTTTAATAAAGGACATCTGACGGGCACTCACTCAACTCTGGCACTTCAATAAAGGACATCTGACGGGCACTCACCCAACACCGGCACTTCAATAAAGGACATCTGACGGGCACTCACTCAACACCGGCACTTCAATAAAGGACATCTGACGGGCACTCACTCAACACCGGCACTTCAATAAAGGGCATCTGACGGGCACTCACTCAACACCGGCACTTCAATAAAGGACATCTGACGGGCACTCACTCAACACCGGCACTTTAATAAAGGACATCTGACGGGCACTCACTCAACTCTGGCACTTCAATAAAGGACATCTGACGGGCACTCACTCAACACCGGCACTTCAATAAAGGACATCTGACGGGCACTCACTCAACACCGGCACTTTAATAAAGGACATCTGACGGGCACTCACTCAACTCTGGCACTTCAATAAAGGACATCTGACGGGCACTCACCCAACACCGACACTTCAATAAAGGAGATCTGACGGGCACTCACTCAACACCGGCACTTTAATAAAGGACATCTGACGGGCACTCACTCAACTCTGGCACTTCAATAAAGGACATCTGACGGGCACTCACCCAACACCGGCACTTCAATAAAAGACATCTGACGGGCACTCACTCAACACCGGCACTTTAATAAAGGACATCTGACGGGCACTCACTCAACACCGGCACTTTAATAAAGGACATCTGACGGGCACTCACTCAACTCTGGCACTTCAATAAAGGACATCTGACGGGCACTCACTCAACACCGGCACTTTAATAAAGGACATCTGACGGGCACTCACTCAACACCGGCACTTCAATAAAGGACATCTGACGGGCACTCACTCAACACCGGCACTTTAATAAAGGACATCTGACGGGCACTCACTCAACTCTGGCACTTCAATAAAGGACATCTGACGGGCACTCACCCAACACCGACACTTCAATAAAGGAGATCTGACGGGCACTCACTCAACACCGGCACTTTAATAAAGGACATCTGACGGGCACTCACTCAACTCTGGCACTTTAATAAAGGACATCTGACGGGCACTCACCCAACACCGACACTTCAATAAAGGACATCTGACGGGCACTCACTCAACACCGGCACTTCAATAAAGGCCATCTGACGGGCACTCACTCAACACCGGCACTTCAATAAAGGACATCTGACGGGCACTCACTCAACTCTGGCACTTTAATAAAGGACATATGACGGGCACTCACCCAACACCGACACTTCAATAAAGGAGATCTGACGGGCACTCACTCAACACCGGCACTTTAATAAAGGACATCTGACGGGCACTCACTCAACTCTGGCACTTTAATAAAGGACATATGACGGGCACTCACCCAACACCGACACTTCAATAAAGGAGATCTGACGGGCACTCACTCAACACCGGCACTTTAATAAAGGACATCTGACGGGCACTCACTCAACTCTGGCACTTTAATAAAGGACATATGACGGGCACTCACCCAACACCGACACTTCAATAAAGGAGATCTGACGGGCACTCACTCAACACCGGCACTTTAATAAAGGACATCTGACGGGCACTCACTCAACACTGGCACTTCAACAAAAGACATCTGACGGGCACTCACTCAACACCGGCACTTCAATAAAGGACATCTGACGGGCACTCACCCAACACCGACACTTCAATAAAGGACATCTGACGGGCACTCACTCAACACCGGCACTTCAATAAAGGACATCTGACGGGCACTCACTCAACACTGGCACTTCAACAAAAGACATCTGACGGGCACTCACTCAACACCGGCACTTCAATAAAGGACATCTGACGGGCACTCACCCAACACCGGCACTTCAATAAAGGACATCTGACGGGCACTCACCCAACACCGACACTTCAATAAAGGAGATCTGACGGGCACTCACTCAACACCGGCACTTTAATAAAGGACATCTGACGGGCACTCACTCAACTCTGGCACTTCAATAAAGGACATCTGACGGGCACTCACTCAACACCTGCAACTTCAATAAAGGACATCTGACGGGCACTCACTCAACACTGGCACTTCAATAAAGGACATCTGACGGGCACTCACTCAACACCGGCACTTCAATAAAGGACATCTGACGGACACTCACCCAACACCGGCACTTCAATAAAGGACATCTGACGGGCACTCACCCAACACCGACACTTCAATAAAGGACATCTGACGGGCACTCACTCAACACCGGCACTTCAATAAAGGACATCTGACGGGCACTCACTCAACACTGGCACTTCAACAAAAGACATCTGACGGGCACTCACTCAACACCGGCACTTCAATAAAGGACATCTGACGGGCACTCACCCAACACCGGCACTTCAATAAAGGACATCTGACGGGCACTCACCCAACACCGACACTTCAATAAAGGAGATCTGACGGGCACTCACTCAACACCGGCACTTTAATAAAGGACATCTGACGGGCACTCACTCAACTCTGGCACTTCAATAAAGGACATCTGACGGGCACTCACTCAACACCTGCAACTTCAATAAAGGACATCTGACGGGCACTCACTCAACACTGGCACTTCAATAAAGGACATCTGACGGGCACTCACTCAACACCGGCACTTCAATAAAGGACATCTGACGGACACTCACCCAACACCGACACTTCAATAAAGGACATCTGACGGGCACTCACTCAACACCGGCACTTTAATAAAGGACATCTGACGGGCACTCACTCAACACCGGCACTTCAATAAAGGACATCTGACGGGCACTCACTCAACACCGGCACTTCAATAAAGGACATCTGACGGGCACTCACTCAACACCGGCACTTCAATAAAGGCCATCTGACGGGCACTCACTCAACACCGGCACTTTAATAAAGGACATCTGACGGGCACTCACTCAACACCGGCACTTCAATAAAGGACATCTGACGGGCACTCACTCAACACCGGCACTTCAATAAAGGACATATGACGGGCACTCACTCAACACCGGCACTTCAATAAAGGCCATCTGACGGGCACTCACTCAACACCGGCACTTCAATAAAGGACATCTGACGGGCACTCACTCAACACTGGCACTTCAATAAAGGACATCTGACGGGCACTCACCCAACACCGACACTTCAATAAAGGAGATCTGACGGGCACTCACTCAACACCGGCACTTTAATAAAGGACATCTGACGGGCACTCACTCAACACCGGCACTTTAATAAAGGACATCTGACGGGCACTCACTCAACACCGGCACTTCAATAAAGGACATCTGACGGGCACTCACTCAACACCGGCACTTTAATAAAGGACATCTGACGGGCACTCACTCAACACCGGCACTTTAATAAAGGACATCTGACGGGCACTCACTCAACACCGGCACTTCAATAAAGGACATCTGACGGGCACTCACCCAACACCGACACTTCAATAAAGGAGATCTGACGGGCACTCACTCAACACCGGCACTTTAATAAAGGACATCTGACGGGCACTCACTCAACACCGGCACTTTAATAAAGGACATCTGACGGGCACTCACTCAACACCGGCACTTCAATAAAGGACATCTGACGGGCACTCACCCAACACCGACACTTCAATAAAGGAGATCTGACGGGCACTCACTCAACACCGGCACTTTAATAAAGGACATCTGACGGGCACTCACTCAACACCGGCACTTTAATAAAGGACATCTGACGGGCACTCACTCAACACCGGCACTTCAATAAAGGACATCTGACGGGCACTCACTCAACACCGACACTTCAATAAAGGACATCTGACGGGCACTCACTCAACACCGGCACTTTAATAAAGGACATCTGACGGGCACTCACTCAACACCGGCACTTTAATAAAGGACATCTGACGGGCACTCACTCAACACCGGCACTTCAATAAAGGACATCTGACGGGCACTCACCCAACACCGACACTTCAATAAAGGAGATCTGACGGGCACTCACTCAACACCGGCACTTTAATAAAGGACATCTGACGGGCACTCACTCAACACCGGCACTTTAATAAAGGACATCTGACGGGCACTCACTCAACACCGGCACTTCAATAAAGGACATCTGACGGGCACTCACTCAACACCTGCAACTTCAATAAAGGACATCTGACGGGCACTCACTCAACACTGGCACTTCAATAAAGGACATCTGACGGGCACTCACTCAACACCGGCACTTCAATAAAGGACATCTGACGGACACTCACCCAACACCGACACTTCAATAAAGGACATCTGACGGGCACTCACTCAACACCGGCACTTTAATAAAGGACATCTGACGGGCACTCACTCAACACCGGCACTTCAATAAAGGACATCTGACGGGCACTCACTCAACACCGGCACTTCAATAAAGGACATCTGACGGGCACTCACTCAACACCGGCACTTCAATAAAGGCCATCTGACGGGCACTCACTCAACACCGGCACTTTAATAAAGGACATCTGACGGGCACTCACTCAACACCGGCACTTCAATAAAGGACATCTGACGGGCACTCACTCAACACCGGCACTTCAATAAAGGACATATGACGGGCACTCACTCAACACCGGCACTTCAATAAAGGCCATCTGACGGGCACTCACTCAACACCGGCACTTCAATAAAGGCCATCTGACGGGCACTCACTCAACACTGGCACTTCAATAAAGGACATCTGACGGGCACTCACCCAACACCGACACTTCAATAAAGGAGATCTGACGGGCACTCACTCAACACCGGCACTTTAATAAAGGACATCTGACGGGCACTCACTCAACACCGGCACTTTAATAAAGGACATCTGACGGGCACTCACTCAACACCGGCACTTCAATAAAGGACATCTGACGGGCACTCACTCAACACCGGCACTTCAATAAAGGACATCTGACGGGCACTCACTCAACACCGGCACTTCAATAAAGGCCATCTGACGGGCACTCACTCAACACCGGCACTTTAATAAAGGACATCTGACGGGCACTCACTCAACACCGGCACTTCAATAAAGGACATCTGACGGGCACTCACTCAACACCGGCACTTCAATAAAGGACATATGACGGGCACTCACTCAACACCGGCACTTCAATAAAGGCCATCTGACGGGCACTCACTCAACACCGGCACTTCAATAAAGGACATCTGACGGGCACTCACCCAACACTGGCACTTCAATAAAGGACATCTGACGGGCACTCACTCAACACCGGCACTTTAATAAAGGACATCTGACGGGCACTCACTCAACTCCGGCACTTCAATAAAGGACATCTGACGGGCACTCACTCAACACAGGCACTTCAATAAAGGACATCTGACGGGCACTCACTCAACACTGGCACTTCAATAAAGGACATCTGACGGGCACTCACTCAACACCGGCACTTCAATAAAGGAGATCTGACGGGCACTCACTCAACACCGGCACTTTAATAAAGGACATCTGACGGGCACTCACTCAACTCCGGCACTTCAATAAAGGACATCTGACGGGCACTCACTCAACACAGGCACTTCAATAAAGGACATCTGACGGGCACTCACTCAACACTGGCACTTCAATAAAGGACATCTGACGGGCACTCACTCAACACCGGCACTTCAATAAAGGACATCTGACGGGCACTCACCCAACACCGACACTTCAATAAAGGACATCTGACGGGCACTCACTCAACACCGGCACTTTAATAAAGGACATCTGACGGGCACTCACTCAACACCGGCACTTCAATAAAGGACATCTGACGGGCACTCACTCAACACCGGCACTTCAATAAAGGACATATGACGCGCACTCACTCAACACCGGCACTTCAATAAAGGACATCTGACGGGCACTCACTCAACACCGGCACTTCAATAAAGGACATCTGACGGGCACTCACTCAACACCGGCACTTCAATAAAGGACATCTGACGGGCACTCACTCAACACCGGCACTTCAATAAAGAACATATGACGGGCACTCACTCAACACTGGCATATCAATAAAGGACATCTGACGGGCACTCACTCAACACCGGCACTTTAATAAAGGACATCTGACGGGCACTCACTCAACTCCGGCACTTTAATAAAGGACATCTGATGGGCACTCAATCAACACCGGCACTTCAATAAAGGACATCTGACGGGCACTCACTCAACACCGGCACTTCAATAAAGGACATCTGACGGGCACTCAATCAACACCGACACCTCAATAAAGTACATCTGACGGGCACTCACCCAACACCGGCACTTCAATAAAGGACATCTGACGGGCACTCACTCAACACTGGCACGTCAATAAAGGACATCTGGCGGGCACTAACTCAACACCGGCACTTCAATAAAGGACATCTGACGGGCACTCACTCAACACTGGCACGTCAATAAAGGACATCTGACGAGCAATCACTCAACACCGGCACTTCAATAAAGGACATATGACGCGCACTCACTCAACACCGGCACTTCAATAAAGGACATCTGACGGCCACTCACTCAACACCGGCACTTCAATAAAGGACATCTGACGGGCACTCACTCAACACCGGCACTTCAATAAAGGACATCTGACGGGCACTCACTCAACACCTGCAACTTCAATAAAGGACATCTGACGGGCACTCACTCAACACTGGCACTTCAATAAAGGACATCTGACGGGCACTCACTCAACACCGGCACTTCAATAAAGGACATCTGACGGGCACTCACCCAACACCGACACTTCAATAAAGGACATCTGACGGGCACTCACTCAACACCGGCACTTTAATAAAGGACATCTGACGGGCACTCACTCAACACCGGCACTTCAATAAAGGACATCTGACGGGCACTCACTCAACACCGGCACTTCAATAAAGGACATCTGACGGGCACTCACTCAACACCGGCACTTCAATAAAGGCCATCTGACGGGCACTCACTCAACACCGGCACTTTAATAAAGGACATCTGACGGGCACTCACTCAACACCGGCACTTTAATAAAGGACATCTGACGGGCACTCACTCAACACCGGCACTTCAATAAAGGACATCTGACGGGCACTCACTCAACACCGGCACTTCAATAAAGGACATCTGACGGGCACTCACTCAACACCGGCACTTCAATAAAGGCCATCTGACGGGCACTCACTCAACACCGGCACTTTAATAAAGGACATCTGACGGGCACTCACTCAACACCGGCACTTCAATAAAGGACATCTGACGGGCACTCACTCAACACCGGCACTTCAATAAAGGACATATGACGCGCACTCACTCAACACCGGCACTTCAATAAAGGCCATCTGACGGGCACTCACTCAACACCGGCACTTCAATAAAGGACATCTGACGGGCACTCACTCAACACCGGCACTTCAATAAAGGACATCTGACGGGCACTCACTCAACACCGGCACTTCAATAAAGGACATATGACGGGCACTCACTCAACACTGGCATATCAATAAAGGACATCTGACGGGCAATCACTCAACACCGGCACTTTAATAAAGGACATCTGACGGGCACTCACTCAACTCCGGCACTTTAATAAAGGACATCTGATGGGCACTCAATCAACACCGGCACTTCAATAAAGGACATCTGACGGGCAATCACTCAACACTGGCACTTCAATAAAGGACATCTGACGGGCACTCACTCAACACCGGTACTTCAATAAAGGACATCTGACGGGCACTCACTCAACTCCGGCACTTTAATAAAGGACATCTGATGGGCACTCAATCAACACCGGCACTTCAATAAAGGACATCTGACGGGCACTCACCCAACACCGACACTTCAATAAAGAACATCTGACGGGCACTCACTCAACACCGGCACTTCAATAAAGGACATCTGACGGGAACTTACTCAACACCGGCACTTCAATAAAGGACATCTGACAGGCACTCACTCAACACCGGCACTTCAATAAAGGACATCTGACAGGCACTCACTAAACACCGACACTTCAATAAAGGACATCTGACGGGCAATCACTCAACACCGGCACTTCAATAAAGGACATCTGACGGGCACTCACTCAACACCGGCACTTTAATAAAGGACATCTGACGGGCACTCACTCAACACCGGCACTTCAATAAAGGACAACACCGGCACTTCAATAAAGGACATCTGACAGGCACTCACTCAACACCGGCACTTCAATAAAGGACATCTGACGGGCACTCACTCAACACCGGCACTTCAATAAAGGACATCTGACAGGCACTCACTCAACACCGACACTTCAATAAAGGACATCTGACAGGCACTCACTCAACACCGACCCTTCAATAAAGGACATCTGACGGGCACTCAATCAACACCGACACTTCAATAAAGGACATCTGACGGGCACTCACTCAACACCGGTACTTCAATAAAGGACATCTGACGAGCACTCACTCAACACCGGCACTTCAATAAAGGACATCTGACGAGCACTCAATCAACACCGACACTTCAATAAAGGACATCTGACGGGCACTCACTCAACACCGGTACTTCAATAAAGGACATCTGATGAGCACTCAATCAACACCGGCACTTCAATAAAGGACATCTGACGGGCACGCACTCAACACCGGCACTTCAATAAAGGACATCTGACGGGCACTCACTCAACACCGGTACTTCAATAAAGGACATCTGACGGGCACTCAATCAACACCGGCACTTCAATAAAGGACATCTGACGGGCACGCACTCAACACCGGCACTTCAATAAAGGACATCTGACGGGCACTCACTCAACACCGGCACTTCAATAAAGGACATCTGACGAGCACTCAATCAACACCGACACTTCAATAAAGGACATCTGACGGGCACTCACTCAACACCGGTACTTCAATAAAGGACATCTGATGAGCACTCAATCAACACCGGCACTTCAATAAAGGACATCTGACGGGCACGCACTCAACACCGGCACTTCAATAAAGGACATCTGACGGGCACTCACTCAACACCGGTACTTCAATAAAGGACATCTGACGGGCACTCACTCAACTCTGGCACTTCAATAAAGGACATCTGACGGGCACTCACCCAACACCGACACTTCAATAAAGGACATCTGACGGGCACTCACTCAACACCGGTACTTCAATAAAGGACATCTGACGGGCACTCACTCAACACCGACACTTCAATAAAGGACATCTGACGGGCACTCACTCAACACCGGTACTTCAATAAAGGACATCTGACGGGCACTCACCCAACACCGACACTTCAATAAAGGACATCTGACGGGCACTCACCCAACACTGGCACTTCAATAAAGGACATCTGACGGGAACTCACTCAACACATTTCAGGCTTCAATGCAAGGTAAATGTTTTCTGTACAACTTACATTTGAGTTGGCTGTCTCATACTGGCCAGTACTTGTCCGTGAATGATGCATGGATGGCTGTAAATACACATGCAATCGTATTTAAATAAAACCTCAAACTCGGCCGAAACTGAGCGTTTAAATATTGCATTTCACATTTACACAAATAGCATATGTAGCAACATTATTCCTGATAAACAAATGACAAAATTATATTACTGAGAAAATGCTTTTTTAGAACATTTCTTATATGCTGCTCAGCTGTACCTTTATTTTCATTATTAGAACTTGACAGACACTAGTGTTGATTTAAAAATATATCAGGACGCAAAAACAAAATAAGCTTACCTCTGACTTTTGCAATAAATTAGAAGCGATATGCACACTTTTACAGCAATTCACATGTTAAAATTGCGCCTGGTGAAGCAAATACCAACAAGTAGGAAAGTAGGAAAATGTAGGTATTTTGAAGAAAAAGTAGGAAAAAAAGAATGGAGACAAAAAAGTAAGAAAAAATAGGAAAAGTAGGATCACTGGACAGCCTGTTATGATCTTAACTATAAAGTTGCCATGAGCATGAACTCTGTTGTTGGGGTGGCATAAAAAGATGATCACTCACGGTGGTAAAGGAGGCTTCACAGGGGGTTGTACTTTGTTTCCATTGTTGGCGGCAGGTGGCGTGGTCACATGGTTGGCATTTGCAGCATTTGCATTGGCAGCATTTGCATTTGCTGCATTTGCATTTGTCGGCTTTGTAGAATTCGCAAACTTTGAACCCGGACAAAATTCCAGTTTCAAACCTTTGCGCCTTGCTGTGGAAAAAAAGGTTATCATTTTTACACAGTAATCTGTGCCTGGTGACAATACAAATGGTATATATACAATTCAACAAAATTATGATGCTGTAAGGTACCATAGGGCTATGACCTGGTGATGTCAGGTGATGCTGTAAGGTACCATGGGGCTATGACCTAGTGATGTTAAGTGATGCTGTAAGGTACCATAGGGCTATGAGCTGGTGATGTCAAGTGATGCTGTAAGGTACCACAGGGCTATGACCTGGTGATGTCAAGTGATGCTGTAAGGTACCACAGGGCTATGACCTGGTAATGTCAAGTGATGCTGTAAGGTATCATAGGGCTATGAGCTGGTGATGTCAAGTGATGCTGTAAGGTACCACAGGGCTATGAGCTGGTGATGTCAAATGATGCTGTAAGGTACCACAGGGCTATGAGCTGGTGATGTCAAGTGATGCTGTAAGGTACCACAGGGCTATGAGCTGGTGATGTCAAGTGATGCTGTAAGGTACCACAGGGCTATGAGCTGGTGATGTCAAGTGATACTGTAAGGTACCACAGGGCTATGAGCTGGTGATGTCAAGTGATGCTGTAAGGTACCATAGGGCAATGAGCTGGTGATGTCAAGTGATGCTGTAAGGTACCATAGGGCTATGACCTGGTGATGTCAGGTGATGCTGTAAGGTACCATAGGGCTATGAGCTGGTGATGTCAAGTGATGCTGTAAGGTACCATAGGGCTATGACCTGGTGATGTCAAGTGATGCTGTAAGGTACCACTGGGCTATGACCTGGTGATGTCAAGTGATGCTGTAAGGTACCATAGGGCTATGACTTGGTGATGTCAAGTGATGCTGTAAGGTACCACTGGGCTATGACCTGGTGATGTCAAGTGATGCTGTAAGGTACCATAGGGCTATGACCTGGTGATGTCAAGTGATGCTGTAAGGTACCACAGGGCTATGAGCTGGTGATGTCAAGTGATGCTGTAAGGTACCACAGGGCTATGAGCTGGTGATGTCAAGTGATGCTGTAAGGTACCACAGGGCTATGAGCTGGTGATGTCAAGTGATGCTGTAAGGTACCACAGGGCTATGAGCTGGTGATGTCAAGTGATGCTGTAAGGTACCATAGGGCTATGACCTGGTGATGTCAAGTGATGCTGTAAGGTACCACAGGGCTATGAGCTGGTGATGTCAAGTGATGCTGTAAGGTACCATAGGGCTATGACCTGGTGATGTCAAGTGATGCTGTAAGGTACCATAGGGCTATGACCTGGTGATGTCAAGTGATGCTGTAAGGTACCACAGGGCTATGAGCTGGTGATGTCAAGTGATGCTGTAAGGTACCACAGGGCTATGAGCTGGTGATGTCAAGTGATGCTGTAAGGTACCACAGGGCTATGAACTGGTGATGTCAAGTGATGCTGTAAGGTACCACAGGGCTATGAGCTGGTGATGTCAAGTGATGCTGTAAGGTACCACAGGGCTATGAGCTGGTGATGTCAAGTGATGCTGTAAGGTACCATAGGGCTATGAGCTGGTGAGGTCAAGTGATGCTGTAAGGTACCATAGGGCTATGACCTGGTGATGTCAAGTGATGCTGTAAGGTACCACAGGGCTATGAGCTGGTGATGTCAAGTGATGCTGTAAGGTACCATAGGGCTATGAGCTGGTGAGGTCAAGTGATGCTGTAGGGTACCACAGGGCTATGAGCTGGTGATGTCAAGTGATGCTGTAAGGTACCATAGGGCTATGACCTGGTGATGTCAAGTGATGCTGTAAGGTACCACAGGGCTATGAGCTGGTGATGTCAAGTGATGCTGTAAGGTACCATAGGGCTATGAGCTGGTGAGGTCAAGTGATGCTGTAAGGTACCATAGGGCTATGACCTGGTGATGTCAAGTGATGCTGTAAGGTACCACAGGGCTATGAGCTGGTGATGTCAAGTGATGCTGTAAGGTACCATAGGGCTATGAGCTGGTGAGGTCAAGTGATGCTGTGGGGTACCACAGGGCTATGAGCTGGTGATGTCAAGTGATGCTGTAAGGTACCATAGGGCTATGACCTGGTGATGTCAAGTGATGCTGTAAGGTACCACAGGGCTATGAGCTGGTGATGTCAAGTGATGCTGTAAGGTACCATAGGGCTATGAGCTGGTGAGGTCAAGTGATGCTGTAAGGTACCATAGGGCTATGACCTGGTGATGTCAAGTGATGCTGTAAGGTACCACAGGGCTATGAGCTGGTGATGTCAAGTGATGCTGTAAGGTACCACAGGGCTATAACCTGGTGATGTCAGGTGATGCTGTAAGGTATCTACAGTTATGAACTGCCGGCAATAATATAGAGTGACATGAAATTTACAGTTAGAAATAATCCAAATAGTTGTGTGGAGCTGAATAAATTGTGTAGAGTATGCATCCTGTCATGACACATCTTAAACCAATATTATATACTGAACCATACCACATTGCAATAAAATTATATCAGATAATGCATTCATTACAGACATTCAATGCTGAATTACCCTGAAATGCAATACCAGACCTTTAACTTCAAGAATAAAATAATAGGTATGAAAAAACTATATCAAAAATAATAATATTGTTATTCTTTCCATATCAGATCAAATCATAATTTTCCTGAACAAAGACTTTAATATCTTAGGGATCTGCTTAGCTATCTTTCCTTTAAAGTAACTTTGATATAGCTAATATCATTAATCACCATAGTTAAATTACTATAAATCAGATTATTCAAAATATATATTATATAACCTTTTATCATTTGGCAGAAAGAAAGAGGTTACTATATAAAAGATAAAATGGAATTGCTCAAAGCCAAGAAATAAACTTGAACAATTATAAGATAATTTAGGAAAAGGATAACATATCTCATTGACTTAGGTAAGCCTAAAAATATATGTTTAATTTCATCCCATAACAATCTTATAATTGCAACATTACCTTAAAACTATAAAATTAGTATAACCTATAACCTGCCTTTTTATCACTCTAGCAAAGGGGAAGGGCTAAGGGGAGTAGGGCATGTGCCTCTTATAGCCTACCCCCCTTAGATCTGCCACTGGGCTATGGACAATATATTACATAACAACAGTGTCATATTGGCATCGGTCCATACAACATGATACATATAGGCCTATAGCATATCACATACAATGTCCAGGCATAACCAGCCATGGTAGACCACAACCAGTTCAGCCTTCAGGCATCACCATTGACTAAGCTTATCACTGGCACTGGGACTTGAGGAACCACCATACACCACACATTCGCCCAGTCTACCAGTGACTATGCTACGCGCGGATCCAGTGTCAATACACACACAGAGTCCAAGAAAACACGTTTCTCGCCACCACATCGCCGCATCACATGTGTCATGTCGAGCCCCGTGAAACTCTTCCAGTTTTTGGGACAGCCTACCTTGGTTGTCGTCCGCCGCCATCTTGGAACGATGACAGCCCGAATTTGGTGAAGGAAGTCCCCAAAAGAGGACTTTCCTTGCGTGCAGAACTCTTGATTTCCTGGCCAAGAACCTCTACAACTGACCGACAGAATCGACGCCTAG
Organism: Arenicola marina; assembly: GCA_964019135.1. NCBI lineage: Eukaryota > Metazoa > Annelida > Polychaeta > Arenicolidae > Arenicola > Arenicola marina. The sequence continues at coordinate 1,277,329 of OZ025251.1, forward strand.
TCACCGAACATGTACTATGTGTCGTTTGGTGCTGGCGATCATTTCAGAGTATGACTCATCAATGAAAATACGAATGGGAAATCCCTTGCAAGTGACGTCACTACAGCCAGGTGATACATAATCTCGTTGAAATCTCGTGCGACCGGGGCCCAATCATAACGCACTACATGGGTTACTTTTTTATGGATATAATTATCTATCGCAGTGTATGGTCAGTTTCTGCAGCGAACCCCGCGGTGACTTAAATTGCTCCCCGGTGGGGGGTAGAGTTCTATTGGTCCTCATTACAGATATATGCCGCGACAATAAATTTAACAAATTAGATGTTAAGGCAGCTGTCATACATGAAGGCATCTGTCTGGTAAAAGTTTGGACACAAATTCACATGAATAAAATAATAAAGGTGCATTTCTGCAAGTGCGCAATCACTATAGTACCTGCGCAATCACTGGTCCACCGTAACTCTATTCAGATCGAGACCACACTCCCACCCTTTTAGGCTACAGATCGAGACCACACTCCCACCCTTTTAAGCTACAGATCGAGACCACACTCCCACCCTTTTAGGCTACAGATCGAGACCACACTCCCAGCCTTTTAGGCTACAGATCGAGACCACACTCCCAGCCTTTTAGGCGACAGATCGAGACCACACTCCCAGCCTTTTAGGCTACAGATCGAGACCACACTCCCAGCCTTTTAGGCTACAGATCGAGACCACACTCCCAGCCTTTTAGGCTACAGATCGAGACCACACTCCCAGCCTTTTAGGCTACAGATCGAGACCACACTCCCAGCCTTTTAGGCTACAGATCGAGACCACACTCCCAGCCTTTTAGGCTACAGATCGAGACCACACTCCCAGCCTTTTAGGCTACAGATCGAGACCACACTCCCAGCCTTTTAGGCTACAGATCGAGACCACACTCCCACCCTTTTAAGCTACAGATCGAGACCACACTCCCACCCTTTTAGGCTACAGATCGAGACCACACTCCCAGCCTTTTAGGCTACAGATCGAGACCACACTCCCAGCCTTTTAGGCTACAGATCGAGACCACACTCCCAGCCTTTTAGGCTACAGATCGAGACCACACTCCCAGCCTTTTAGGCTACAGATCGAGACCACACTCCCAGCCTTTTAGGCTACAGATCGAGACCACACTCCCAGCCTTTTAGGCTACAGATCGAGACCACACTCCCAGCCTTTTAGGCTACAGATCGAGACCACACTCCCAGCCTTTTAGGCTACAGATCGAGACCACACTCCCAGCCTTTTAGGCTACAGATCGAGACCACACTCCCACCCTTTTAGGCTACAGATCGAGACCACACTCCCAGCCTTTTAGGCTACAGATCGAGACCACACTCCCAGCCTTTTAGGCTACAGATCGAGACCACACTCCCAGCCCTTTAGGCTACAGATCGAGACCACACTCCCAGCCTTTTAGGCTACAGATCGAGACCACACTCCCAGCCTTTTAGGCTACAGATCGAGACCACACTCCCAGCCTTTTAGGCTACAGATCGAGACCACACTCCCAGCCTTTTAGGCTACAGATCGAGACCACACTCCCAGCCTTTTAGGCTACAGAT
>OZ025251.1:1279124-1299131 GCA_964019135.1 Arenicola marina
TGACTTGTACGGGTAATTACATAATTATATATCTTATGGATCTTTATCATGAAGTCACAGAGCCGCAGGGGTTGCATGTAGTAGCGTGTGGATATAGACGAGCCATATAGCATTATCTATATCTGTATCTCTCATTATCTATATCTTAATATCTGTATCTCTCATTATGTATATCTTAATATCTGTATCTCTCATTATCTATATCTTAATATCTGTATCTCTCATTATGTATATCTTAATATCTGTATCTCTCATTATCTATATATTAATATCTGTATCTCTCTGGAGTTTGTTTACGGCTGGATATTATTGCTGCCCTCGGGCTCGTGGCGATAGGGGCTTTGATTGGCTTGTGTAGCACACCCACCCCTCCCCCGCCCCGAGCCCCCACGCCGCCCTAGCCCACCCCCACCGCCGCCCCGCCCCCCGCCCACCGCCCCCACTTCACCCATCCCGTGTTTCGATGGAGCCTTGTCTACGCTGTGCAAACGTCTCACTGAGTGCAGACGATGCATCATCCAGACCTTGTCATCACTGAGTGCAAGTCTCTGGGTTCAAACTTCAAGCGGCTCTTTTTTGCTCGGCAGTGTCGGAGTCTTCTCAGAAAGAATGACGCCCAATATCTCGATTTCGTTTCCTGAGTGCATACTACGGTCATCAGTCTGATGTCTACCGGACTTGATCCAGGCGGGAATCCAGGAATACACATATACCTGAGGGGAGGAGGGGGGGGGGGGCACTTGCGTTCGTCATGCTTACGACCGGGTAGGGGGGGGGGGGGTAAAAATAATATGAGGGGTCCACAACAAAAAGGGTGAGGGAGGTGTCTACATCTAAGCTGGCGTACAGTTGCCATTAAAACAGAGCATCCTCAGTCCAAACGAGGTGCGCACAGACCTCCTAGCCCTCCCCCCCCCCGCCCCTCCCCCCTCTGGATCCGCTCCTAGTGATCGTTGTTTTATTTCGCCGGTCGCTCCACGAGTTATGTGTAGAAACCTGTCTCTGTGACCGGTCGTTAGGCACTTATTCTAGCCTTCTATATTCTCTAATTGAAAGAAACTCTGTCTACGCGTTTTCTAGTCTTTCATTATATCAAGTGAATTGTACATATCTGTGAGTTTTGTACTGTCAGAACTGAGGTCATGTAATACAATTAACCTCTGTGCCGTATATATTCTGGTTGACAGGACGTCTCCGTAAATATGTTTTACTCGACGTGATGTTTATTTCTTGGAAGTGCATGACATCGCTGTGTGTTGTATGGCTGTACTAGTTCTCGGGAACTTGTATGACGGTCCACTGTCACCGTGTTGGCCGATACGGTTACCACATACATGTACTGCCCACGTCGCTCTAGCTAGCTGTGTTTTACCCCCCCCCTGCCACTGTCCCCCTCCACCCTACCCCCCCCCAATCCCCCCCTACCGCCCCCACCTCGCCCCCCGCCTTCCACTAGGGACCACCCCCCTCCCTGCCGCTGTCTCCACCACTCTACCCCAACGTGACCCTGTTGTGGTCTGTATGGTTGGTGACATCGCCTTTATAAGCAGGGTGTAAATGTGATGTCCCGGCCGGTTACCGCTCACCCGTCGGCGGCTGAGGCCTAGAGGGCGCCCCGGCCAGGCCTAGGGGCACCCGGTCAGGCCTAGGGGTGCCCGGCCAGGCCCAGGGGTGCCCGCCAGGCCTAGGGGTGCCCGGCCAGGCATAGGGGCGCCCGGCCAGGCCTAGGGGCGCCCGCCCAGGCCTAGGGGCGCCCGGCCAGGCCTAGGGGTGCCCGGTCAGGCCGACAGGCGCCGGGGGTCCTGGCTGCAGGTGACGAGACGGCGATGTGTGGGGGTCATGTAGTTCTCGGAAAGTTATGCGCGTCACCGTGTGTCTGCCACCGTCACCGTGTGTCTGTCGGCCACCGGCAACCGGAACGTCGTTAAATTAAACAGGTTCACATGTCGTCCATGGACCGCCACTAAAGCGGGGGCGGTCTGGTGGGGGTGGGGGGGGGGGGGGGGTGGGGTCTGAGCGGTCTGAACGACCGTAGTGGTCGGGGCGGCCGGAGCGGTCGAAGCGGTCCGGGCGCCGGGGAGCTCAGGGTGCCCGGGTGCCCGGGGCGGTCGTAGCGGTCGGGGGGCCCGGGCGGTGGTACCTTGGTCGCCGCTAGCCATAGGCGCAGGATGCTGCTCAGTTTTTATTGCAAGAATGTGGGTTGAACATTGGTTGCTTTGGGTTGCGGGTGCATGCATTATAACTTACACAGTAAGCCAACACAACTTTCTGCTTGAAATGGAGGAGGGGGAAGGGGATCGGAGGGGGCGCAGGCTCTTATTGTAGCGAAAAAAACCTAATGCGCGTGGAGGGAATAGGGTGGGGTGAGATAAAGGGGGGAGTATTATATATCTCACGTCCAGATATGTCAAGTTGCTATAGAACAGTATAATTAATGCGTGTTTAGCGTTATCTGCATTTGAGTTAAAGGAAAACTTCAGTTACGTTCTTAATATTTGATATAATAACTTTGATATAATATAGTTTATATAGTTATCAGATGCATATCAGGCGCGTCAGAAGCAAAGTGATTGTGAGGCGAGTCCCACAGGTCTGCATATAGATGCATTAGTACAAGTTAAATATAGCTTATACAGTTACAAGAATCATCAAGTTGCAATGTCAATATAGCCTATATAGTTATGAGGTCACCCATTACAAAGTTCTAGAGTTATATGAGTTGTGTGGTTTAGGGGTCACTGTTTTTGTCAATAGTTATGTAATCATCTGTTAGGAATACAGGTTCCACTGTCACACCATAGTTACTAGACTGTCGTATTATGTTATATAGAGCTGTGTAACAGGTCGTAGGTTGCTGTGGCCTGTTTCATCCTGCCCCATTTCATTGTCTCGAGAGCTTTTTTTGCCCGGTTTAGCCTTGACGCGCACAAAACTGGCCTAATACGCCAACATTTCTGTATATAGTTCAACAGTCTTCTGTTACAAGTTCTAGTGTTCTTTGTTATAGTTCGAGCGTCAGTTGCTAATCGAATCACTATATATAGTTGTCTTTATAACAAATCTACGAAACAATATCTCGCTGTCACCTGCGATATCAAATATTAAGATCAGCCATGTTGAAAACGAAGCCCCCCCCCCCTCTCCCCCACACTCTTCACACACACAGCTGGCGTCATCTTCAGCTGACGCATGGCTGTGTGACTGTCTGTGTTAAAGCGGTTAGCGCATGAAGGCAACAGTAATCCCGATCCGCTGATGACCACATTGCGTGGGTCACTCTGCCAATAGAGGGAGCTCGTTCCTCACATCACCTCGGCCTCACGTAATGCCAACGTCACGGTTGACCTCGACGGGGCTGGGGTCACGAATGGTTTTCGATAGTTGTTTATGGATGCACAATATAAAAAAGAAGGGCTAAGCAAAAACATATTCAAGGTCTAAGTTCTTTACGCGTTTGACATCGATCGAACCCAAAAAACATAATTCTGATGGTTAAATGTTGACGTGGAGCAGAGGGACTATAGCGTACCAGGTCTTTGTCACTCACTGTCACTCACTGTCCATATAAGTCGAGGAAACCATGACATTGTCACTCACTGTCACTCACTGTCCGCATAATGGACATTGAAGCCAGCCAGGTCATTGTCACTTACTGTCACTCACTGTCCGCATAAGTCAAGGGAATCATGCCATTGTCACTTAGTGTCACTCACTCCACATAATGGACAGTGAAGCCAGCCAGTTCATTGTCAATCACTGTCACTCACTGTCCGCATAAGTCAAGGAAACCAGGTCACTGTCACCCTCTGTCACTCACTGTCCACATGGATATGGTACCATGTGTTTAACCATGCCGTTGTCACCCTCTGTCACTCACTGTCCACATGGGTATGGTACCATGTGTTTAACCATGCCGTTGTCACCCTCTGTCACTCACTGTCCACATGGATATGGTACCATGTGTTTTACCATGCTGTTGTCACCCTCTGTCACTCACTGTCCACATGGATATGGTACCATGTGTTTAACCATGCCGTTGTCACCCTGTCACTCACTGTCCACATTGATATGATACCATGTGTTTAACCATGCCGTTGTCACCCTCTGTCACTCACTGTCCGCATGGATATGGTACCGTGTGTTTAACCATGCCGTTGTGACCCTCTGTCACTCACTGTCCACATGGATATGGTACCATGTGTTTAACCATGCCGTTGTCACCGATAGCGAGACGAAATTGAAACTGTCTCGCTATTATTATTTGATATTTCGTTGACCTTGATGTCGTTGACCTTGATGTCGTTGACCTTTATGTCGTTGACCTTGATGTCGTTGACCTTGATGTCGTTGACCTTGATGTCGTTGACCTTGTCGTTTCAGAGGTCGCCGATGGTGATTACCTCACGGTCGTCAAGTCGATGGAGGACTGGGAGACGGTACGTATCCATAGTAACCACAGCGCGAGGGGGTGTACTTTATAGTACGTTGGGGTATGCTAACCACAGTACGCTGAATATTGTGACCATGCTGTTATGGATATATATATATAGGGAGGGGGGGCCTATATAACACGTGGAAAATCTTGACTATTATTCCATCATCCATATATTAATTAATGTGTACACAAAACGGGCCTAAACCAACATTATTTTGGGTTTATTTCGAGGGGGTGGGATGACAGCCCCTACCAGCCCCTTTGGTTATGTGTTCATGCCCCCCCCCCCCGGTCGTCAGGTTGTCTTCGGACCACTCTGCCTAGTTACCACCGTCACCCACACACCCCGTGGCGAGGGATGTCCTAGTTACCACCGTCACCCACACACCCCGTGGCTTGGGATGTCCTAGTTACCACCGTCACCCACACACCCCGTGGGGAGGGATGTCCTAGTTATCACCGTCACCCACACACCCCGTGGGGAGGGATGTCCTAGTTACCACCGTCACCCACACACCCCGTGGGGAGGGATGTCCTAGTTACCACCGTCACCCACACACCCCGTGGGGAGGGATGTCCTAGTTACCACCGTCACCCACACACCCCGTGACGAGGGATGTCCTAGTTACCACCGTCACCCACACACCCCGTGGCGAGGGATGTCCTAGTTACCACCGTCACCCACACACCCCGTGGGGAGGAATGTCCTAGTTATCACCGTCACCCACACCCCGTGGCGAGGGATGTCCTAGTTACCACCGTCACCCACACACCCCGTGGCGAGGGATGTTCTAGTTACCACCGTCACCCACACACCCCGTGGGGAGGGATGTCCTAGTTACCACCGTCACCCACACACCCCGTGGGGAGGAATGTCCTAGTTATCACCGTCACCCACACACCCCGTGGGGAGGGATGTCCTAGTTACCACCGTCACCCACACACCCCGTGGCGAGGGATGTCCTAGTTACCACCGTCACCCACACTCCCCGTGGCGAGGGATGTCCTAGTTATCACCGTCACCCGCACACCCCGTGGCGAGGGATGTCCTAGTTACCACCGTCACCCACACACCCCGTGGCGAGGGATGTCCTAGTTACCACCGTCACCCACACACCCCGTGGGGAGGGATGTCCTAGTTACCACCGTCACCCACACCCCGTGGGGAGGGATGTCCTAGTTACCACCGTCACCCACACCCCGTGGGGAGGGATGTCCTAGTTACCACCGTCACCCACACCCCGTGGGGAGGGATGTCCTAGTTACCACCGTCACCCACACACCCCGTGGCGAGGGATGTCCTAGTTACCACCGTCACCCACACACCCCGTGGGGAGGAATGTCCTAGTTATCACCGTCACCCACACACCCCGTGGGGAGGGATGTCCTAGTTACCACCGTCACCCACACACCCCGTGGCGAGGGATGTCCTAGTTACCACCGTCACCCACACACCCCGTGGGGAGGGATGTCCTAGTTATCACCGTCACCCACACACCCCGTGGGGAGGGATGTCCTAGTTATCACCGTCACCCACACACCCCGTGGGGAGGAATGTCCTAGTTATCACCGTCACCCACACACCCCGTGGGGAGGGATGTCCTAGTTACCACCGTCACCCACACACCCCGTGGGGAGGGATGTCCTAGTTACCACCGTCACCCACACACCCCGTGGGGAGGGATGTCCTAGTTACCACCGTCACCCACACACCCCGTGACGAGGGATGTCCTAGTTACCACCGTCACCCACACACCCCGTGGCGAGGGATGTCCTAGTTACCACCGTCACCCACACACCCCGTGGGGAGGAATGTCCTAGTTATCACCGTCACCCACACCCCGTGGCGAGGGATGTCCTAGTTACCACCGTCACCCACACACCCCGTGGCGAGGGATGTTCTAGTTACCACCGTCACCCACACACCCCGTGGGGAGGGATGTCCTAGTTACCACCGTCACCCACACACCCCGTGGCGAGGGATGTTCTAGTTACCACCGTCACCCACACACCCCGTGGCGAGGGATGTCCTAGTTATCACCGTCACCCACACACCCCGTGGGGAGGGATGTCCTAGTTACCACCGTCACCCACACACCCCGTGGCGAGGGATGTCCTAGTTACCACCGTCACCCACACACCCCGTGGGGAGGGATGTCCTAGTTATCACCGTCACCCACACACCCCGTAGGGAGGGATGTCCTAGTTACCACCGTCACCCACACACCCCGTGACGAGGGATGTCCTAGTTACCACCGTCACCCACACACCCCGTGGCGAGGGATGTTCTAGTTACCACCGTCACCCACACACCCCGTGGCGAGGGATGTCCTAGTTACCACCGTCACCCACACCCCGTGGGGAGGGATGTCCTAGTTACCACCGTCACCCACACACCCCGTGGGGAGGGATGTCCTAGTTACCACCGTCACCCACACGCCTTGGGGAGGGATGTCCTAGTTATCACCGTCACCCGCACACCCCGTGGCGAGGGATGTCCTAGTTACCACCGTCACCCACACACCCCGTGGGGAGGGATGTCCTAGTTACCACCGTCACCCACACACCCCGTGGGGAGGGATGTCCTAGTTATCACCGTCACCCGCACACCCCGTGGCGAGGGATGTCCTAGTTACCACCGTCACCCACACACCCCGTGGGGAGGGATGTCCTAGTTACCACCGTCACCCACACACCCCGTGGCGAGGGATGTCCTAGTTACCACCGTCACCCACACACCCCGTGGCGAGGGATGTCCGAGTTATCACCGTCACCCACACACCCCGTGGCGAGGGATGGCCTAGTTACCACCGTCACCCACACACCCCGTGGGGAGGGATGTCCTAGTTACCACCGTCACACACACACCCCGTGGGGAGGGATGTCCTAGTTACCACCGTCACCCACACACCCCGTGGCGAGGGATGTCCTAGTTACCACCGTCACCCACACCCCGTGGGGAGGGATGTCCTAGTTACCACCGTCACCCACACCCCGTGGGGAGGGATGTCCTAGTTACCACCGTCACCCGCACACCCCGTGGCGAGGGATGTCCTAGTTACCACCGTCACCCACACACCCCGTGGGGAGGGATGTCCTAGTTACCACCGTCACCCACACACCCCGTGGGGAGGGATGTCCTAGTTATCACCGTCACCCACACACCCCGTGGGGAGGGATGTCCTAGTTACCACCGTCACCCACACACCCCGTGGCGAGGGATGTCCTAGTTACCACCGTCACCCACACACCCCGTGGGGAGGGATGTCCTAGTTACCACCGTCACCCACACACCCCGTGACGAGGGATGTCCTAGTTATCACCGTCACCCACACACCCCGTGGGGAGGGATGTCCTAGTTATCACCGTCACCCACACACCCCGTGGGGAGGGATGTCCTAGTTACCACCGTCACCCACACACCCCGTGGCGAGGGATGTCCTAGTTACCACCGTCACCCACACACCCCGTGGGGAGGGATGTCCTAGTTACCACCGTCACCCACACCCCGTGGCGAGGGATGTCCTAGTTACCACCGTCACCCACACCCCGTGGGGAGGGATGTCCGAGTTATCACCGTCACCCACACACCCCGTGGCGAGGGATGTCCTAGTTACCACCGTCACCCACACACCCCGTGGCGAGGGATGTCCTAGTTACCACCGTCACCCACACACCCCGTGGGGAGGGATGTCCTAGTTATCACCGTCACCCACACACCCCGTAGGGAGGGATGTCCTAGTTACCACCGTCACCCACACACCCCGTGACGAGGGATGTCCTAGTTACCACCGTCACCCACACACCCCGTGGCGAGGGATGTTCTAGTTACCACCGTCACCCACACACCCCGTGGCGAGGGATGTCCTAGTTACCACCGTCACCCACACCCCGTGGGGAGGGATGTCCTAGTTACCACCGTCACCCACACACCCCGTGGGGAGGGATGTCCTAGTTACCACCGTCACCCACACGCCTTGGGGAGGGATGTCCTAGTTACCACCGTCACACACACACCCCGTGGGGAGGGATGTCCTAGTTACCACCGTCACCCGCACACCCCGTGGCGAGGGATGTCCTAGTTACCACCGTCACCCACACACCCCGTGGCGAGGGATGTCCTAGTTACCACCGTCACCCACACACCCCGTGGCGAGGGATGTCCTAGTTACCACCGTCACCCACACACCCCGTGGCGAGGGATGTCCTAGTTACCACCGTCACCCACACACCCCGTGGGGAGGGATGTCCTAGTTACCACCGTCACCCACACGCCTTGGGGAGGGATGTCCTAGTTACCACCGTCACCCACACACCCCGTGGGGAGGGATGTCCTAGTTACCACCGTCACCCGCACACCCCGTGGCGAGGGATGTCCTAGTTACCACCGTCACCCACACACCCCGTGGCGAGGGATGTCCTAGTTACCACCGTCACCCACACACCCCGTGGGGAGGGATGTCCTAGTTACCACCGTCACCCACACACCCCGTGGCGAGGGATGTCCTAGTTACCACCGTCACCCACACACCCCGTGGCGAGGGATGTCCTAGTTATCACCGTCACCCACACACCCCGTGGGGAGGGATGTCCTAGTTACCACCGTCACCCACACACCCCGTGGGGAGGGATGTCCTAGTTACCACCGTCACCCACACACCCCGTGGCGAGGGATGTCCTAGTTACCACCGTCACCCACACTCCCCGTGGCGAGGGATGTCCTAGTTATCACCGTCACCCGCACACCCCGTGGCGAGGGATGTCCTAGTTACCACCGTCACCCACACACCCCGTGGCGAGGGATGTCCTAGTTACCACCGTCACCCACACACCCCGTGGGGAGGGATGTCCTAGTTACCACCGTCACCCACACACCCCGTGGCGAGGGATGGCCTAGTTACCACCGTCACCCACACTCCCCGTGGCGAGGGATGTCCTAGTTATCACCGTCACCCGCACACCCCGTGGCGAGGGATGTCCTAGTTACCACCGTCACCCACACACCCCGTGGCGAGGGATGTCCTAGTTATCACCGTCACCCGCACACCCCGTGGCGAGGGATGTCCTAGTTACCACCGTCACCCACACTCCCCGTGGCGAGGGATGTCCTAGTTATCACCGTCACCCGCACACCCCGTGGCGAGGGATGTCCTAGTTACCACCGTCACCCACACACCCCGTGGCGAGGGATGTCCTAGTTACCACCGTCACCCACACACCCCGTGGGGAGGGATGTCCTAGTTACCACCGTCACCCACACACCCCGTGGGGAGGGATGTCCTAGTTACCACCGTCACCCACACACCCCGTGGGGAGGGATGTCCTAGTTACCACCGTCACCCACACACCCCGTGGCGAGGGATGTCCTAGTTACCACCGTCACCCGCACACCCCGTGGGGAGGGATGTCCTAGTTACCACCGTCACCCACACACCCCGTGGGGAGGGATGTCCTAGTTACCACCGTCACCCACACACCCCGTGGGGAGGGATGTCCTAGTTACCACCGTCACCCACACCCCGTGGGGAGGGATGTCCTAGTTACCACCGTCACCCACACCCCGTGGGGAGGGATGTCCTAGTTACCACCGTCACCCACACCCCGTGGGGAGGGATGTCCTAGTTACCACCGTCACCCACACCCCGTGGGGAGGGATGTCCTAGTTACCACCGTCACCCACACACCCCGTGGCGAGGGATGTCCTAGTTACCACCGTCACCCACACACCCCGTGGGGAGGAATGTCCTAGTTATCACCGTCACCCACACACCCCGTGGGGAGGGATGTCCTAGTTACCACCGTCACCCACACACCCCGTGGCGAGGGATGTCCTAGTTACCACCGTCACCCACACACCCCGTGGGGAGGGATGTCCTAGTTATCACCGTCACCCACACACCCCGTGGGGAGGGATGTCCTAGTTACCACCGTCACCCACACACCCCGTGGGGAGGGATGTCCTAGTTACCACCGTCACCCACACACCCCGTGGGGAGGGATGTCCTAGTTACCACCGTCACCCACACACCCCGTGACGAGGGATGTCCTAGTTACCACCGTCACCCACACACCCCGTGGCGAGGGATGTCCTAGTTACCACCGTCACCCACACACCCCGTGGGGAGGAATGTCCTAGTTATCACCGTCACCCACACCCCGTGGCGAGGGATGTCCTAGTTACCACCGTCACCCACACACCCCGTGGCGAGGGATGTTCTAGTTACCACCGTCACCCACACACCCCGTGGGGAGGGATGTCCTAGTTACCACCGTCACCCACACACCCCGTGGCGAGGGATGTTCTAGTTACCACCGTCACCCACACACCCCGTGGCGAGGGATGTCCTAGTTATCACCGTCACCCACACACCCCGTGGGGAGGGATGTCCTAGTTACCACCGTCACCCACACACCCCGTGGCGAGGGATGTCCTAGTTACCACCGTCACCCACACACCCCGTGGGGAGGGATGTCCTAGTTATCACCGTCACCCACACACCCCGTAGGGAGGGATGTCCTAGTTACCACCGTCACCCACACACCCCGTGACGAGGGATGTCCTAGTTACCACCGTCACCCACACACCCCGTGGCGAGGGATGTTCTAGTTACCACCGTCACCCACACACCCCGTGGCGAGGGATGTCCTAGTTACCACCGTCACCCACACCCCGTGGGGAGGGATGTCCTAGTTACCACCGTCACCCACACACCCCGTGGGGAGGGATGTCCTAGTTACCACCGTCACCCACACGCCTTGGGGAGGGATGTCCTAGTTATCACCGTCACCCGCACACCCCGTGGCGAGGGATGTCCTAGTTACCACCGTCACCCACACACCCCGTGGGGAGGGATGTCCTAGTTACCACCGTCACCCACACACCCCGTGGGGAGGGATGTCCTAGTTATCACCGTCACCCGCACACCCCGTGGCGAGGGATGTCCTAGTTACCACCGTCACCCACACACCCCGTGGGGAGGGATGTCCTAGTTACCACCGTCACCCACACACCCCGTGGCGAGGGATGTCCTAGTTACCACCGTCACCCACACACCCCGTGGCGAGGGATGTCCGAGTTATCACCGTCACCCACACACCCCGTGGCGAGGGATGGCCTAGTTACCACCGTCACCCACACACCCCGTGGGGAGGGATGTCCTAGTTACCACCGTCACACACACACCCCGTGGGGAGGGATGTCCTAGTTACCACCGTCACCCACACACCCCGTGGCGAGGGATGTCCTAGTTACCACCGTCACCCACACCCCGTGGGGAGGGATGTCCTAGTTACCACCGTCACCCACACCCCGTGGGGAGGGATGTCCTAGTTACCACCGTCACCCGCACACCCCGTGGCGAGGGATGTCCTAGTTACCACCGTCACCCACACACCCCGTGGGGAGGGATGTCCTAGTTACCACCGTCACCCACACACCCCGTGGGGAGGGATGTCCTAGTTATCACCGTCACCCACACACCCCGTGGGGAGGGATGTCCTAGTTACCACCGTCACCCACACACCCCGTGGCGAGGGATGTCCTAGTTACCACCGTCACCCACACACCCCGTGGGGAGGGATGTCCTAGTTACCACCGTCACCCACACACCCCGTGACGAGGGATGTCCTAGTTATCACCGTCACCCACACACCCCGTGGGGAGGGATGTCCTAGTTATCACCGTCACCCACACACCCCGTGGGGAGGGATGTCCTAGTTACCACCGTCACCCACACACCCCGTGGCGAGGGATGTCCTAGTTACCACCGTCACCCACACACCCCGTGGGGAGGGATGTCCTAGTTACCACCGTCACCCACACCCCGTGGGGAGGGATGTCCTAGTTACCACCGTCACCCACACACCCCGTGGCGAGGGATGTCCTAGTTACCACCGTCACCCACACACCCCGTGGGGAGGGATGTCCTAGTTACCACCGTCACCCACACCCCGTGGGGAGGGATGTCCTAGTTACCACCGTCACCCGCACACCCCGTGGGGAGGGATGTCCTAGTTACCACCGTCACCCACACACCCCGTGGGGAGGGATGTCCTAGTTACCACCGTCACCCACACCCCGTGGCGAGGGATGTCCTAGTTACCACCGTCACCCACACCCCGTGGGGAGGGATGTCCGAGTTATCACCGTCACCCACACACCCCGTGGCGAGGGATGTCCTAGTTACCACCGTCACCCACACACCCCGTGGCGAGGGATGTCCTAGTTACCACCGTCACCCACACACCCCGTGGGGAGGGATGTCCTAGTTATCACCGTCACCCACACACCCCGTAGGGAGGGATGTCCTAGTTACCACCGTCACCCACACACCCCGTGACGAGGGATGTCCTAGTTACCACCGTCACCCACACACCCCGTGGCGAGGGATGTTCTAGTTACCACCGTCACCCACACACCCCGTGGCGAGGGATGTCCTAGTTACCACCGTCACCCACACCCCGTGGGGAGGGATGTCCTAGTTACCACCGTCACCCACACACCCCGTGGGGAGGGATGTCCTAGTTACCACCGTCACCCACACGCCTTGGGGAGGGATGTCCTAGTTACCACCGTCACACACACACCCCGTGGGGAGGGATGTCCTAGTTACCACCGTCACCCGCACACCCCGTGGCGAGGGATGTCCTAGTTACCACCGTCACCCACACACCCCGTGGCGAGGGATGTCCTAGTTACCACCGTCACCCACACACCCCGTGGCGAGGGATGTCCTAGTTACCACCGTCACCCACACACCCCGTGGCGAGGGATGTCCTAGTTACCACCGTCACCCACACACCCCGTGGGGAGGGATGTCCTAGTTACCACCGTCACCCACACGCCTTGGGGAGGGATGTCCTAGTTACCACCGTCACCCACACACCCCGTGGGGAGGGATGTCCTAGTTACCACCGTCACCCGCACACCCCGTGGCGAGGGATGTCCTAGTTACCACCGTCACCCACACACCCCGTGGCGAGGGATGTCCTAGTTACCACCGTCACCCACACACCCCGTGGGGAGGGATGTCCTAGTTACCACCGTCACCCACACACCCCGTGGCGAGGGATGTCCTAGTTACCACCGTCACCCACACACCCCGTGGGGAGGGATGTCCTAGTTACCACCGTCACCCACACACCCCGTGGGGAGGGATGTCCTAGTTACCACCGTCACCCACACACCCCGTGGCGAGGGATGTCCTAGTTACCACCGTCACCCACACACCCCGTGGGGAGGGATGTCCTAGTTACCACCGTCACCCACACACCCCGTGGCGAGGGATGTCCTAGTTACCACCGTCACCCACACACCCCGTGGCGAGGGATGTCCTAGTTACCACCGTCACCCACACACCCCGTGGCGAGGGATGTCCTAGTTACCACCGTCACCCACACACCCCGTGGGGAGGGATGTCCTAGTTACCACCGTCACCCACACACCCCGTGGCGAGGGATGTCCTAGTTACCACCGTCACCCACACACCCCGTGGGGAGGGATGTCCTAGTTACCACCGTCACCCACACACCCCGTGGGGAGGGATGTCCTAGTTACCACCGTCACCCACACACCCCGTGGCGAGGGATGTCCTAGTTACCACCGTCACCCACACACCCCGTGGGGAGGGATGTCCTAGTTACCACCGTCACCCACACACCCCGTGGGGAGGGATGTCCTAGTTACCACCGTCACCCACACACCCCGTGGCGAGGGATGTCCTAGTTATCACCGTCACCCACACACCCCGTGGGGAGGGATGTCCTAGTTACCACCGTCACCCACACACCCCGTGGCGAGGGATGTCCTAGTTACCACCGTCACCCACACACCCCGTGGGGAGGGATGTCCTAGTTACCACCGTCACCCACACACCCCGTGGGGAGGGATGTCCTAGTTACCACCGTCACCCACACACCCCGTGGGGAGGGATGTCCTAGTTACCACCGTCACCCACACACCCCGTGGGGAGGGATGTCCTAGTAAATACCGTCACCCACACACCCCGTGGCGAGGGATGTCCTAGTTACCACCGTCACCCACACACCCCGTGGGGAGGGATGTCCTAGTAAATACCGTCACCCACACACCCCGTGGCGAGGGATGT
The DNA here is from genome assembly GCA_964019135.1 of Arenicola marina. Taxonomy (NCBI): domain Eukaryota; kingdom Metazoa; phylum Annelida; class Polychaeta; family Arenicolidae; genus Arenicola; species Arenicola marina. The sequence continues at coordinate 1,293,666 of OZ025251.1, forward strand.
CCTAGTTACCACCGTCACCCACACACCCCGTGGCGAGGGATGTCCTAGTTACCACCGTCACCCACACACCCCGTGGGGAGGGATGTCCTAGTTACCACCGTCACCCACACACCCCGTGGGGAGGGATGTCCTAGTTACCACCGTCACCCACACACCCCGTGGCGAGGGATGTCCTAGTTATCACCGTCACCCACACACCCCGTGGGGAGGGATGTCCTAGTTATCACCGTCACCCACACACCCCGTGGGGAGGGATGTCCTAGTTACCGCCGTCACCCGCACACCCCGTGGGGAGGGATGTCCTAGTTACCACCGTCACCCACACACCCCGTGGCGAGGGATGTCCTAGTTACCACCGTCACCCACACACCCCGTGGGGAGGGATGTCCTAGTTACCACCGTCACCCACACACCCCGTGGCGAGGGATGTCCTAGTTACCACCGTCACCCACACACCCCGTGGGGAGGGATGTCCTAGTTACCACCGTCACCCACACACCCCGTGGCGAGGGATGTCCTAGTTACCACCGTCACCCACACACCCCGTGGGGAGGGATGTCCTAGTTACCACCGTCACCCACACACCCCGTGGCGAGGGATGTCCTAGTTACCACCGTCACCCACACACCCCGTGGGGAGGGATGTCCTAGTTACCACCGTCACCCACACACCCCGTGGGGAGGGATGTCCTAGTTACCACCGTCACCCACACACCCCGTGGCGAGGGATGTCCTAGTTATCACCGTCACCCACACACCCCGTGGGGAGGGATGTCCTAGTTACCACCGTCACCCACACACCCCGTGGCGAGGGATGTCCTAGTTACCACCGTCACCCACACACCCCGTGGGGAGGGATGTCCTAGTTACCACCGTCACCCACACACCCCGTGGGGAGGGATGTCCTAGTTACCACCGTCACCCACACACCCCGTGGGGAGGGATGTCCTAGTAAATACCGTCACCCACACACCCCGTGGCGAGGGATGTCCTAGTTACCACCGTCACCCACACACCCCGTGGGGAGTGATGTCCTAGTTACCACCGTCACCCGCACACCCCGTGGGGAGGGATGTCCTAGTTACCACCGTCACCCACACACCCCGTGGGGAGGGATGTCCTAGTTACCACCGTCACCCACACACCCCGTGGGGAGGGATGTCCTAGTTACCACCGTCACCCACACCCCGTGGGGAGGGATGTCCTAGTTACCACCGTCACCCACACCCCGTGGGGAGGGATGTCCTAGTTACCACCGTCACCCACACACCCCGTGGGGAGGGATGTCCTAGTTACCACCGTCACCCACACACCCCGTGGGGAGGGATGTCCTAGTTACCACCGTCACCCACACCCCGTGGGGAGGGATGTCCTAGTTACCACCGTCACCCACACCCCGTGGGGAGGGATGTCCTAGTTACCACCGTCACCCACACCCCGTGGGGAGGGATGTCCTAGTTACCACCGTCACCCACACACCCCGTGGGGAGGGATGTCCTAGTTACCACCGTCACCCACACACCCCGTGGGGAGGGATGTCCTAGTTACCACCGTCACCCACACCCCGTGGGGAGGGATGTCCTAGTTACCACCGTCACCCACACCCCGTGGGGAGGGATGTCCTAGTTACCACCGTCACCCACACACCCCGTGGGGAGGGATGTCCTAGTTACCACCGTCACCCACACACCCCGTGGGGAGGGATGTCCTAGTTACCACCGTCACCCACACCCCGTGGGGAGGGATGTCCTAGTTACCACCGTCACCCACACCCCGTGGGGAGGGATGTCCTAGTTACCACCGTCACCCACACCCCGTGGGGAGGGATGTCCTAGTTACCACCGTCACCCACACACCCCGTGGGGAGGGATGTCCTAGTTACCACCGTCACCCACACACCCCGTGGGGAGGGATGTCCTAGTTACCACCGTCACCCACACCCCGTGGGGAGGGATGTCCTAGTTACCACCGTCACCCACACACCCCGTGGGGAGGGATGTCCTAGTTACCACCGTCACCCACACACCCCGTGGCGAGGGATGTCCTAGTTATCACCGTCACCCACACACCCCGTGGGGAGGGATGTCCTAGTTACCACCGTCACCCACACACCCCGTGGCGAGGGATGTCCTAGTTACCACCGTCACCCACACACCCCGTGGGGAGGGATGTCCTAGTTACCACCGTCACCCACACACCCCGTGGGGAGGGATGTCCTAGTTACCACCGTCACCCACACACCCCGTGGGGAGGGATGTCCTAGTAAATACCGTCACCCACACACCCCGTGGCGAGGGATGTCCTAGTTACCACCGTCACCCACACACCCCGTGGGGAGTGATGTCCTAGTTACCACCGTCACCCGCACACCCCGTGGGGAGGGATGTCCTAGTTACCACCGTCACCCACACACCCCGTGGGGAGGGATGTCCTAGTTACCACCGTCACCCACACACCCCGTGGCGAGGGATGTCCTAGTTACCACCGTCACCCACACACCCTGTGGCGAGGGATGTCCTAGTTACCACCGTCACCCACACACCCCGTGGCGAGGGATGTCCTAGTTACCACCGTCACCCACACACCCCGTGGGGAGGGATGTTCTAGTTACCACCGTCACCCACACACCCCGTGGCGAGGGATGTCCTAGTTACCACCGTCACCCACACACCCCGTGGCGAGGGATGTCCTAGTTACCACCGTCACCCACACACCCCGTGGGGAGGGATGTCCTAGTTACCACCGTCACCCACACACCCCGTGGGGAGGGATGTCCTAGTTACCACCGTCACCCACACCCCGTGGGGAGGGATGTCCTAGTTACCACCGTCACCCACACACCCCGTGGGGAGGGATGTCCTAGTTACCACCGTCACCCACACCCCGTGGGGAGGGATGTCCTAGTTACCACCGTCACCCACACACCCCGTGGCGAGGGATGTCCTAGTTACCACCGTCACCCACACACCCCGTGGGGAGGGATGTCCTAGTTACCACCGTCACCCACACCCCGTGGCGAGGGATGTCCTAGTTACCACCGTCACCCACACACCCCGTGGCGAGGGATGTCCTAGTTACCACCGTCACCCACACCCCGTGGGGAGGGATGTCCTAGTTACCACCGTCACCCACACCCCGTGGCGAGGGATGTCCTAGTTACCACCGTCACCCACACACCCCGTGGCGAGGGATGTCCTAGTTACCACCGTCACCCACACACCCCGTGGGGAGGGATGTCCTAGTTACCACCGTCACCCACACACCTTTGCACTAGTCAATAGAGCCAATCTCGTGTCAAGCTTTCCCTATTGTCCACCAGGTTATTGCCATGGTGATTTTTATACGAGGTTCGTGTCACTGTCCCAAACGACCACCCCCCCCCCCTTCCCTCCTTGTCCCCTTTCCTTCACTCCCTCTGCCCACCCCCGCCCCCACCCCCAGGCGTTACCGTCTGGGTGCAGAGCTCTGTCAAGCCGGATGGCTCACGGAGTATTAACTTCACTCAAAATGGGGGGAAAACTGCTCGCTGCATGTCTGTTGACGCCCGGGGACGGTAAGCGAAGTGAGGACTGTCAATCTCCGTATATAAGTGCGTTGTGTATATTGCCTATATATGTGTGTGTGACGACATGCAGGCTCCGGGCCTCAATTCCATTGAGATGGGCCTTGCTTTATGGAGGTCATGTCGTACCGCGGTCATGGTGTACCACCACGGTCATGGTGTACCACCACGGTCATGGTGTACCACCACGGTCATGGTGTACCACGGTCATGTTTTACCACGGTCATGTCGCACCGCGGTCATGTAGCACGGTCATGGTGTACCACGGTCATGTCGTACCGCGGTCATGTACCACGGTCATGGTGTACCACCACGGTCATGGTGTACCACGGTCATGTTTTACCACGGTCATGTCGCACCGCGGTCATGTAGCACGGTCATGGTGTACCACGGTCATGTCGTACCGCGGTCATGTACCACGGTCATGGTGTACCACCACGGTCATGGTGTACCACGGTCATGTTTTACCACGGTCATGTCGCACCGCGGTCATGTAGCACGGTCATGGTGTACCACGGTCATGTCGTACCGCGGTCATGTACCACGGTCATGGTGTACCACCACGGTCATGGTGTACCACGGTCATGTTTTACCACGGTCATGTCGCACCGCGGTCATGTAGCACGGTCATGTAGCACGGTCATGTTGTACCGTTGTACCGCGGTCATGTCGTACCGCGGTCATGTACCACGGTCATGGTGTACCACCACGGTCATTGTGTGCCACGGTCATGTTTTACCACGGTCATGTCGCACCGCGGTCATGTAGCACGGTCATGGTGTACCACGGTCATGTTGTACCGTTGTACCGCGGTCATGTCGTACCACGGTCATGTACTACGGTCAATGTCGTACCGCGGTCATGTCGTACCGCGGTCATGTCGTACCACGGTCTTGTCGTACCGCGGTCATGTCGTACCACGGTCATGTACTACGGTCAATGTCATACAGCGGTCATATCGTACCGCGGTCATGTCGTACCACGGTCATATCGTGCCACGGTCTTGTCGTACCGCGGTCATGTCGTACCGCGGTCATGTCGTACCGCGGTCATGTCGTACCGCGGTCATGTCGTACCGCGGTCATGTCGTACCGCGGTCATATCGTACCACGGTCATATCGTACCGCGGTCATGTCGTACCGCGGTCATGTCGTACCACGGTCACATCGTACCGCGGTCATATCGTACCACGGTCACATCGTACCGCGGTCATATCGTACCGCGGTCATGTCGTACCACGGTCATATCGTGCCACGGTCATGTCGTACCACGGTCATATCGTGCCACGGTCATGTCGTACCACGGTCATATCGTGCCACGGTCATGTCGTACCACGGTCTTGTCGTACCGCGGTCATGTCGTACCACGGTCATGTACTACGGTCAATGTCGTACCGCGGTCATGTCGTACCGTGGTCATGTCGTACCACGGTCATATCGTGCCGCGGTCTTGTCGTACCACGGTCATATCGTACCGTGGTCATGACTTATGTAGTGAACACCATTGGACGTAATAGATCTCCCAGTCCGGTATCTCTCTCTCTCTCTCTGTCTCTCCCTGTCTCTGCTTCTCTGGCCTCGTCTTGTTTGGGTGCTTGCAGGTGTATGTCAATTATAATGACCTTTGTCGCTGCGTGTGCGTCCCGAGGTCGCCTGGTGTCTGCGGGAGGCGCCTGGCGCACCGGGAACCTTCAAAGGAAGGAGAAACATCTCAGCGACACGTTGAAATGGAGCGCGACTGCGGGACACTGCCCCCTCCCTCCCTGTGCCCCACCTCCCCCGCGCCCTGCCCCTGCCTCTCTCCACGGTACATCACGCCATGCCCGTGCAGCGCTTTCACAACCCCCACCCCCACCCCCCGGGGCGAACTCGTGTCATCCAACCCCGAGGAGAAAGGCTCGTGAAT
>OZ025251.1:1299331-1718131 GCA_964019135.1 Arenicola marina
ATCTTTTTGTGAACCCTCCCGGACAAAACTAGTCGGTCTGACTGCTGCCGTGTTGTTGGGGGGAACGGTTGGCTTGGTCGCCGAGTGGCGACGGCCTTTGTCGGGGTGATGCCGGCTACGGGTATGGGTTGTCAGGCGATTGTGGGGGGGGGGCGAGGGGCGGGGGTTAAGGAGAGAGTGGTGGGGGGGTATAATGGGGGGGGGTATAATGGGGGGAGGTCTGAAAGGATCCTAAGAGATCCTTACCCTTGCCTCAGTGGATGTATGTTTTCGATGGGTTGGAAGGAGGGAGGGGGGGGGGGGGAGGCGGAGGAGGGGCCGGGGGAGGGTGGTCTGAAAGGACCCCAAGAGATTCTCACCCGTTCGTCAGTGGTTCTAGCGTCACTTAATGTTGTGCACTCAATTGACACTTTCTACATGTGGGCACACATGCGCACTCAGACCATCACTGTTCACTCAAATGACACTGTAGGTGGTGTTCTCAAAATTGTACACTTCATACTCATTTAATAGCAGTTGTATGCTCATTTTACATTGTAGTTGGTATACTCACTTTACATTGTAGTTGGTATACCACTTAGTAATATATCCTAACGCTGCAAGTTATGCCAAAGGCGATGTGTTGCGTCCCAATCACTTCAAATATACGATGCACCCTGTGCCTGGAGGTAGCACATAAATGGTTTTTAATATTATGTCATCACCAAAACACTTAATCACCAAAGCACCATCACTTAAAGCACAGACTGCATAACTCCGCACGACCCAGCGATGAACTCGTGCATGTGGTGCCACCTGGTGGGTAAAGGGGAGTGGAAGGGTGGGGGAGGGGGGGGGGTGGTCCCTGCACCAGCCGGGTGACCCTCCAGCGACCGTACATATCTAATTAAGCGTGATCACGGCGCTTGCGTCATTGATTTTTTTAATATTGATTTCATCGACTTGTCTGACTTGTTAACATCTGTACGCGTAATAGCGATAGCGCCACCGGGCGGGAAACTAGGGAACTTGACAACCGGGAGATTGCGTACTACTCACGCGTCACGCGAAACAGCAGTGTTTTAAAGGGCCTCTCGTAGTACAGGGTGGTGGTTGGGGGGGGGGGCGGTGGGGGGATGGAGGGGTGGAGTGGGGGGGGGGGGTAAGACACGAACGTGATATATGGCCGTCACATGTCACGTGGCGAGCGACCTCTAGCGGAGACAGGAAGTGCCTCCCACGGACTCTTGACTCGCGCGGTAGATATAAGTACCTGTCTCTCTCTCGCTCTATATATGTATTATATATATATATACATGTACTTGTCTGTATTTAGTGTGGCGGTCGGTGCCCGTACCGCGCACACCGCCTCTCCACACCTCTACCGTGTCTGCCCGGAGGCAGTGACCGAGTGCTCGCCTTGACCAGTGAACCGAGTCACCGTCATCACCCCCCCCCCCCTCCCTCCCTGTCACCCGACGCCTGTCACGGCTCACCGATGAATGCGTGCCAATAAGTACATGTCGTGTACATGTGTGGTTGACACGGGTGTGGGTGGAGGATCCCTTATACTATATTCATATATATATATAAGTATTTAAAGTTTCTTGTCAAATCGATAACGATACCAATCTCTTACAAATGCGTTAAGCAAAGATGGCGATAAGCCCTGACCGCTATCGTCTTAATCCCGCTTTTTCGTTTGGAGGGGAGGAGAGAGGGGGGGGGGGGAGGGGCTGGTTAGGTTGAACCCTGGGCTTATGGGGTATCAACTGAATTGGAGTGCAGGGTAAACATGGCTGCAGCGATTTTGTGGTGTCATCGGGGGACGACGGGGAGGGGAAGGGGTGGGGGTGTGGGCAGAGGGGGGGGAGGGGGTACCGGGGGTTTACAAGCGGATACCGAGGAGACAGTGGCTGTGTTTGTGGAGATTGCACTCTATCCGATGGACAAATTTGATGTTGACACGCTGCACAAAACACGTCACGGCGGACAGTGTGAGTGACGTCACTGGGGCGTCACGGCAGACATTGTGTGACGTCACACACCCTCAATGAACACTGTTATACCGTGACAAATTAAATAAAGTATTATACGTGGAGACTGAACTGGAAACCGTTTCACTAAAATCTCGTAAAAACTTACTCGTAAAATGTAAAAATTCTAAATAAATGGAAGACTAGATCGAGAAGAAAAGGATTAAAATCAATATCTTGTAAAAATTAATTACAATAATGTTTCCAGTCACGGATTGCATTACATTGTCTGTACGCCAGTTATCGAGGAGTGACGCTGACTGTCGCTGTACGTACAGTTATGAGCGCTCGTTAAATTGACATGTGAGACACCGGAACACGAGCTCGTAACTCTAAAAGTGACAAGCTATATACCTTGGCATTCAGGGCCCTCTTTGTGTACGCGTCAGGCAACATCGGGTTCATATAATAATCTGGGGCTAACACAAGTAGTGAGCATGGGAGGGGTGGGGGGGGGAGTACTTTATGAAGGGCGGGGTAATGCAGGGTGGGTGTTGGGACACGGTATGGATTGCGGTAAGGTGGGAGGAGATCTTGCGGCTGATTCACCGAGAACCCTGTCCGCACCACTCGGTATCTACCTGACGCACTCACACAATTCATCTGTTAACTACGAAATGGCTCACCCGCAGGGCGGCACTATATTTGTGATGTAGGTGTTCACAATTTTAAGACGCACGGTGTCGCCATCTGGCGAATGGGGTCGCGTAGAGACCGCCGAGAACGAGTACCAAACGCGGCATTTGTTGACTAGAAGCTCAGTTCGCTATCGACTGAGCTGTAGAAGGTAACGATATTGGTGTGTGTGTGTGGTGGGGGGGGGGGGGACCCTACGCCAGGATGGGTGAACTAGTTGACACCAAGCAAATACAAAGACGTTAGGCCACCAAAGTGTGTGCTGCCGTTTATTGCCTGTCACATAGGGACGTTAGGCCACCAAGGTGTGTGCTGCCGTTTATTGCCTGTCACATAGGGACGTTAGGCCACCAAGGTGTGTGCTGCCGTTTATTGCATGTCACATGGGGACGTTAGGCCACCAAGGTGTGTGCTGCCGTTTATTGCATGTCACATGGGGACGTTAGGCCACCAAGGTGTGTGCTGCCGTTTATTGCCTGTCACATAGGGACGTTAGGCCACCAAGGTGTGTGCTGCCGTTTATTGCATGTCACATGGGGACGTTAGGCCACCAAGGTGTGTGCTGCCGTTTATTGCCTGTCACATAGGGACGTTAGGCCACCAAGGTGTGTGCTGCCGTTTATTGCATGTCACATGGGGACGTTAGGCCACCAAGGTGTGTGCTGCCGTTTATTGCCTGTCACATAGGGACGTTAGGCCACCAAGGTGTGTGCTGCCGTTTATTGCATGTCACATGGGGACGTTAGGCCACCAAGGTGTGTGCTGCCGTTTATTGCCTGTCACATAGGGACGTTAGGCCACCAAGGTGTGTGCTGCCGTTTATTGCATGTCACATGGGGACGTTAGGCCACCAAGGCGTGTGCTGCCGTTTATTGCCTGTCACATAGGGACGTTAGGCCACCAAGGCGTGTGCTGCCGTTTATTGCCTGTCACATGGGGACGTTGGGCCACCAAGGTGTGTGCTGCCGTTTATTGCATGTCACATGGGGACGTTAGGCCACCAAGGTGTGTGCTGCCGTTTATTGCCTGTCACATAGGGACGTTAGGCCACCAAGGTGTGTGCTGCCGTTTATGGCATGTCACATGGGGACGTTAGGCCACCAAGGTGTGTGCTGCCGTTTATTGCCTGTCACATAGGGACGTTAGGCCACCAAGGTGTGTGCTGCCGTTTATTGCATGTCACATGGGGACGTTAGGCCACCAAGGTGTGTGCTGCCGTTTATTGCCTGTCACATAGGGACGTTAGGCCACCAAGGTGTGTGCTGCCGTTTATTGCATGTCACATGGGGACGTTAGGCCACCAAGGTGTGTGCTGCCGTTTATTGCCTGTCACATAGGGACGTTAGGCCACCAAGGTGTGTGCTGCCGTTTATTGCATGTCACATGGGGACGTTAGGCCACCAAGGTGTGTGCTGCCGTTTATTGCATGTCACCTAGAGACGTTAAATACATATCCGTCTTCTCTCTTCTCTTCTCGCGTTCATATCTCCTAACATGTAATTTGGCGGATCAAGTGGGTTAATTGTACAATTTGTATAAACTTTATTCTCTTAACGAGGTTACCGATAGTGAATACACATATCAAAGGCCACCTCAACAAGTAAAAAGCTAAAGGTGGTGAAGTTGAGGTTCAGTCGTTGGAAAAAGAAGTCGTTTCATCTGACCTACTACACCCCCCCCCCTCTCTTTATGTTAGACAAATAAACGGTGATGTATTATCCCAACTCTGCGAATAGCTTACCGCTCTAAATGCTGCGCCTAATTCTCATGATTCTGAGTCTGTTTGTCGCGTATGTATACCCGTCTCAGTATGAACAACGCCAGCTGTTCAAATAAAGTCTTCATCTGTTACAAATGTCACAGTCAATACGTGTACGTGTACGTAGCTTCAGTAGTATAACTATTTTTTTGGTCGCGACCGAAGAAGATATTGCGCCGTTCGAATAGACCGTACGTTGGAGCGGTTCGTGAACGGAACAATAGGGGTCGCCAGGGTACACGCAGCATGTATATAACTCTACATTATAGCAGCGGGCATAGTCTGATAGTGGTAGCAACGGTAATCCAATCTGGTTGACATGAATTTGGCGTTGCATTCACATCATTCTGTAATTGTTGATCATTCAATGACATTTCCTGCTTCCTATAATTATTATAAAACAGACAGACATATTTCTGTAACGTAAATCCTTTTTTTGTTTGTGATTAACTTTCATTCCACTCCTCAACACTGTATGGACAACCTTTTAATTTTGGACTATCTTTAAGTGTATGTAGGTGATATATAGCGACTACCGATCTAAAGGTTAGGCACGCGTCGTGCTGCGGTAGAAATCAGACACTATATATATGTAGGTCAGACTGCATAGATCTGTGTACGAGACTTGCGAAGAAATGGGTGTGGCAGGGAGTATACGGGATTCCCCCGATCTATAAACAGCTCTAGGAAATCGCTGTTGTTCCACACCCTGTCCTCATGTGCTGCCTTAGAGCTGGGAACACGTGTCATCTTCACGATGGGGATTAACGTCAGAGAGCTACGGTCTGTCGATACAGCAAAGCCAGTGATTTGTTCTGCGTACGACTCGCCTTCTTGCCAAGCTGCGTGTGCGTGTGCAAGAGGTGATGTTAATCTTGCCACCTGGAAAACTAGCTTGTCACCTTCATTATGTATTACTTGCGATATCTCAGCCCAAGCTGCCGTAAATAGCTCTTCTATCAATTCCCCCTGACGTTGTCACTGCGTGTTTGCAGTTTGCACATCGCTGTGATCAATATCTCCAACATGTAATGTTGATGTTTTACGCCATTTTGCGGCAAATACAGGCTAACATGGGCCTTCCCGGACAATGACATTTGGCTGCATGAAACGTGCGTACATCATACGCAAGTACTGGGGCCCAAACCCATCTGATTCTGGTGCTCAGCCTGCTTTAGTAACCGAGCTATCGGGGCTTTTTGCTACATCTAGAGATACGTGCTTCTCGAAAGTAAAAAAATGACATATCATCGATATTAACGTTTTCAATAATCACTCAAGGAATAACGAAGAACTCCCGACACTTTACTTGGTGGAGCAGAACAATGTGAAAAATACCTGAGTTTGGACTGAATTGCCTCGACCCTTGGATTAACACTTTGGTGCTAAGCCACATCTGTTTCTCCAGTCAATCTGGCTTACTCCAAATCACGTTTAGCCATGCAATGCTATACTTTCAATAGAAGGTCACATTAACCTGACATTACACATAATGACCCGTCACATAATGACATTGCCCTTATGAAGTAATGACCTTGCCCTTATGAAGTAATGACCTTGTCCTTAAGAAGTAATGACCTTGTCCTTATGAAGTAATAACCTTGTCCTTATGAAGTAATGACCTTGCCCTTATAAGGTAATGACCTTGTCCTTATGAAGTAATGACCTTGTCCTTATGAAGTAATGGCACGTTGTCCCATAACGCAATGAATGACCTTGACCAATCACGTCCCATACCACAATGACCTTGCCCTTATGAAATAATGACCTTGAACGATTTGGAATCCGATTTTATCCCGTTTAGACTGTGACACGCCCCTTGTTCCTTTTTGCAGTGGGTGGTGCACTATATCGGCTTCGTCGTGTGCGCCGCCGTCGGCGCCCTCTTCGTCATCGTCATGCCCATCGTCGGCTTCTGCTTCTGCTGCTGCCGCTGCTGTGGCCGCTGTGGGGCCCGGGCCAGCAAGGAGGAGAAGCGGGGCGACCGCTGCCGCAGGATCACGTGCGGCACCTTCCTCGCCCTCTTCAACACCGTCATTCTGTGAGTACACGTGTCCTCGCCCTCTTCAACACCGTCATTCTGTGAGTACACGTGTCCTCGCCCTCTTCAACACCGTCATTCTGTGAGTACACGTGTCCTCGCCCTCTTTAACACCGTCATTCTGTGAGTACACGTGTCCTCGCCCTCTTCAACACCGTCATTCTGTGAGTACACGTGTCCTCGCCCTCTTTAACACCGTCATTCTGTGAGTACACGTGCCCTCGCCCTCTTCAACACCGTCATTCTGTGAGTACACGTGCCCTCGCCCTCTTCAACACCGTCTTTCTGTGAGTACACGTGTCCTCGCCCCCGTCATTCTGTGAGTACACGTGTCCTCGCCCTCTTCAACACCGTCATTCTGTGAGTACACGTGTCCCCGCCCCCGTCATTCTGTGAGTACACGTGTCCTCGCCCCCGTCATTCTGTGAGTACACGTGTCCTCGTCCTTTTTTAACACCGTCATTCTGTGAGTACGCGTGTCCTCGCCCCCTTTTAACACCGTCATTCTGTGAGTACGCGTGTCCTCGCCCTCTTGAACACCGTCATTATATGAGTACACGTGTCCTCGCCCTCTTCAACGCCGTCATTCTGTGAGTACACGTGTCCTCACCCTCCTCAACAGTAACCCTTTAATTATATTTATTTTCGCCCCAAACCATCCTGTAAATACATGTGGCCAGTGTTTCAATATTATAAATATAAAGTAAAATTAACTATTGGCCATCGTGTTGAGATGGTTCTGGGCTCGTGTGTAAATGTAATCGTGTCCCCTCCAGCACGCCAGTTGACAGATCCCCTTTTCCACGCTCCCTGAGTGGGCAACAGTCTGAATCTATTTATTATCTCGGGACAAACGTCGCATTTTCTGCATGTCGCGAGAGGCCCTCGAGCCATACATCAAACCGACAATTAAAACTGTGACCTCCTCGTGAATTTGCGGTCTTTCTGTATTGTATTCTGGCTAATGGCTTAAGGAAGTGTCAGTTGCCAGTGTCATTCTGTACGAGTCGTGGGGCGTGGCACCAGTTCAAGGGCAGGGCACTTTACAAATGAAGGTACCGTTGTTGTTTTTGTCGTTGTTTATGGGACGCATATCATCAGGTGTGATGCCCAGTGAGTTAATGCTGCGCAGTGACTTTAATACATATTATTACCGGTGAATCGTGGTTCTTGACGGCACGTGGGCCTTGGGGGGGAGGGAGTGGGGGGGGGGGGGCAGATAAAGGCAGGTACAATGAAGGCACTGTATTATTTAGGAGTAAGAGGGTTGGGACCCCTTTTTGGATGGAAGGGTCAGGACTAGTAGGTCGGTAGTGGGGCAGATATAAGGGTACAGACAAGGGGGCTGGCAGTGGGGCAGATCTAAAGGTAAAGACACAGACGTCGACAGTGGAGCAGATGTAAGGGTAAGACATGTATGTTGGTGGTGGGGCAGATTTGAGGGCAAAGACAAGGCGGTCGACAGTGGGGCAGATATACGGGTAAAGACAAGGAGGTTGGTGGTGGAGTAGAGTTAAAGCCAAACATAAGGAGGTCGGCAGTGGGACAAAGACAAGGGGATTGGTGGGGGAACAGGCACAATACTTGGCCCCGTGCTCAGGCATACGGTTCACATGCATACTGGATCCCTGCCCTCTAACACACTGAACCCTTGCCCCCAAGTCCTCACAACCCCTAGGCTTACCCTAAAACCAACACGCCCCCCCCCACCAACCACTGAAGGCCACGCACACTGGGGTTTGTCCTTATTGTGCTGAACTCTTGCCCCCAAGCACGCTAGATGCCTGTTCCCAGGCACGCACGAATACCAGCGTCTGTTCCAAGGTCATGCTCGACCAATCACAAGGTCACACTATACGACTGTCGCAAGCACTAAACCTCTCACAGTACCCTTCTCTGCTAAGTAAATTTATGCCTATTTTGAAGGTGTTTTTTTATATTTGTTAAGACCATAGTGGTGATGTGTCGGATTGGCTGGTTCACAAATTCCTTGTTCATATGGAAGATCGACTGTGCGACCTCCGGAGTCGGTCGTGGTCTGGTATTCAGCATGTAGTAACCCTTAATGTACTTGTCAAGGGCACTGTGCAGGGTCAAGGGCACTGTGCAGGGTCAAGGGCACTGTGCAGGGTCAAGGGCACTGTGCAGGTTCAAGGTAGGGGTTCGAGCCCCACTGGCGTAAATGTTCAACTTTCTTTCTCTTGCTCCGTCTAGATACAACAGATTAAAGTGTTCAACTTAAACCGTGCATGGGGTTGTTTCAACCTGTCATATCATGACCCCATTGGTTCAATTTATGCCAGTGCTGAGGGTGAGTGTGTTGACATTAGACAGTTATAATATATTGCGTGTTTGTTGTTGTATTTCAGAGCCGGCATGGTCTGTGCCTTCGTCACCAATGAACTTCTTCGAGAGCAGACTGCTCGGCAAGAGAACTCCCTTCTCAGCTCGGTGAAAACGGAACTTGACCAAGTCGAAAGCTTCACCAAGTCCACAATCCAGGTGAGTAGCTTTATCAAGTCCACACTCCAGGTGAGTAACTTCACCCAGTCCACACTCCAGGTGAGTAAATTCACCCAGTCCACAGTCCACTTCACCCAGTCCACAGTCCATGTGAGTAACTTCACCTAGTCCACAGTCCAGGTGAGTAGCTTCACGTAGAGTACAAGTTAGTGGGAAGCTTCTGGCAGCTGACAGCCCAACGTCCGTGGTAAGCGTTACGTCGTCCACAGATCAATTCATGCGGTAAATGTCACATGTAAGCTGAGCAGTGAATTCCCCTGGGGCCACAGGCCCCACTGTATCAGTTCTAAGATAATAAATAGCACGGTTAATAGAGGAGACGTCTTCATGGAAGCGTGGATGTGACATTTGAAGTAAATGATAAATCGTTGTTTTTCTACCTGCTCGGGCTGGCTCACTTCTCTAAGGTCCAGAGCCTTTATCTGCACAAATGGGGCCAAAAACCCCAGATGTCCCATCTCAGTAGTGCCCCCAAACCCACCCATCCACCGCCTCTCGATCTGTACGTGTACCAGATACACCATCGATACTGTAATAATGTTAACGTCACTATATCAACAAAATGTAAACATTGGACGAGCGGAGACGCACAGACTTGTGTAGTGACGTCACAGTGACGTCACCCGTATGAATACAATACGCTCACCTTAGAGCCTAACAGCACGTGGGTCGGTGGTTCGAGCCCCGCTGTGGCCATGTCTGTGTAGTCGCAGGATAGAGATCCCATGTCTTTCTTCGTAAAGAGTAGGGGGGTTACCCCGGGGACATGGCTCCACTCTCCTTCCTTCTCCCATTGACGAGATATGACCAAAAGTGGTTAAAGCGTCCTGAATAACCAGCCAATCCGACAGGGGGAGCAAGAAAACTCTCACTTGCCGTATATTAGCCGCCTATCGGGAGAGTGTATATGGTGATTATGGCTGTTCCAACAGCGAAGGCGCCCCCCCCCCCCCCCACCGCCAAATTTGTTAAAATATTAATTTTAATGGACTGCATTGTGTGGCATGATATAGATACTAGATGACTAGATGGAGCCGTTTGACCTTAATTTGCCGTCACAGCCCATCGCTTGGGCCTATGATCCAGAGATTAAAGTAGGGTATATTGTGCGTATGTAAATTATGCTTTAATAATGAGGGAAATGAAATGATCTCTTCTCGTTATAAAGTGGTGGCACGGTATGGGGTCGGGTGGATCTGGGTTATAAAGTGGTGGCACGGTATGGGGTCGGGTGGATCTGGGTTATAAAGTGGTGGCACGGTATGGGGTCGGGTGGATCTGGGTTATAAAGTGGTGGCACGGTATGGGGTCGGGTGGATCTGGGTTATAAAGTGGTGGCACGGTATGGGGTCGGGTGGATCTGGGTTATAAAGTGGTGGCACGGTATGGGGTCGGGTGGATCTGGGTTATAAAGTGGTGGCACGGTATGGGGTCGGGTGGATCTGGGTTATAAAGTGGTGGCACGGTATGGGGTCGGGTGGATCTGGGTTATAAAGTGGTGGCACGGCATGGGGTCGGGTGGATCTGGGTTATAAAGTGGTGGCACGGTATGGGGTCGGGTGGATCTGGGTTATAAAGTGGTGGCACGGTATGGGGTCGGGTGGATCTGGGTTATAAAGTGGTGGCACGGCATGGGGTCGGGTGGATCTGGGTTATAAAGTGGTGGCACGGTATGGGGTCGGGTGGATCTGGGTTATAAAGTGGGGGCACGGCATGGGGTCGGGTGGATCTGGGTTATAAAGTGGTGGCACGGCATGGGGTCGGGTGGATCTGGGTTATAAAGTGGTGGCACGGTATGGGGTCGGGTGGATCTGGGTTATAAAGTGGTGGCACGGTATGGGGTCGGGTGGATCTGGGTTATAAAGTGGGGGCACGGCATGGGGTCGGGTGGATCTGGGTTATAAAGTGGTGGCACGGCATGGGGTCGGGTGGATCTGGGTTATAAAGTGGTGGCACGGTATGGGGTCGGGTGGATCTGGGTTATAAAGTGGTGGCACGGTATGGGGTCGGGTGGATCTGGGTTATAAAGTGGGGGCACGGTATGGGGTCGGGTGGATCTGGGTTATAAAGTGGGGGCACGGTATGGGGTCGGGTGGATCTGGGTTATAAAGTGGTGGCACGGTATGGGGTCGGGTGGATCTGGGTTATAAAGTGGTGGCACGGTATGGGGTCGGGTGGATCTGGGTTATAAAGTGGTGGCACGGTATGGGGTCGGGTGGATCTGGGTTATAAAGTGGTGGCACGGTATGGGGTCGGGTGGATCTGGGTTATAAAGTGGTGGCACGGTATGGGGTCGGGTGGATCTGGGTTATAAAGTGGGGGCACGGCATGGGGTCGGGTGGATCTGGGTTATAAAGTGGTGGCACGGTATGGGGTCGGGTGGATCTGGGTTATAAAGTGGGGGCACGGCATGGGGTCGGGTGGATCTGGGTTATAAAGTGGTGGCACGGCATGGGGTCGGGTGGATCTGGGTTATAAAGTGGTGGCACGGTATGGGGTCGGGTGGATCTGGGTTATAAAGTGGTGGCACGGTATGGGGTCGGGTGGATCTGGGTTATAAAGTGGTGGCACGGTATGGGGTCGGGTGGATCTGGGTTATAAAGTGGTGGCACGGTATGGGGTCGGGTGGATCTGGGTTATAAAGTGGTGGCACGGTATGGGGTCGGGTGGATCTGGGTTATAAAGTGGTGGCACGGTATGGGGTCGGGTGGATCTGGGTTATAAAGTGGTGGCACGGCATGGGGTCGGGTGGATCTGGGTTATAAAGTGGTGGCACGGTATGGGGTCGGGTGGATCTGGGTTATAAAGTGGGGGCACGGCATGGGGTCGGGTGGATCTGGGTTATAAAGTGGTGGCACGGCATGGGGTCGGGTGGATCTGGGTTATAAAGTGGTGGCACGGTATGGGGTCGGGTGGATCTGGGTTATAAAGTGGTGGCACGGTATGGGGTCGGGTGGATCTGGGTTATAAAGTGGTGGCACGGTATGGGGTCGGGTGGATCTGGGTTATAAAGTGGGGGCACGGTATGGGGTCGGGTGGATCTGGGTTATAAAGTGGTGGCACGGTATGGGGTCGGGTGGATCTGGGTTATAAAGTGGGGGCACGGTATGGGGTCGGGTGGATCTGGGTTATAAAGTGGTGGCACGGTATGGGGTCGGGTGGATCTGGGTTATAAAGTGGTGGCACGGTATGGGGTCGGGTGGATCTGGGTTATAAAGTGGTGGCACGGTATGGGGTCGGGTGGATCTGGGTTATAAAGTGGTGGCACGGTATGGGGTCGGGTGGATCTGGGTTATAAAGTGGTGGCACGGTATGGGGTCGGGTGGATCTGGGTTATAAAGTGGTGGCACGGTATGGGGTCGGGTGGATCTGGGTTATAAAGTGGTGGCACGGTATGGGGTCGGGTGGATCTGGGTTATAAAGTGGTGGCACGGTATGGGGTCGGGTGGATCTGGGTTATAAAATGGTGGCACGGTATGGGGTCGGGTGGATCTGGGTTATAAAGTGGTGGCACGGTATGGGGTCGGGTGGATCTGGGTTATAAAGTGGTGGCACGGCATGGGGTCGGGTGGATCTGGGTTATAAAGTTGTGGCACGGTATGGGGTCGGGTGGATCTGGGTTATAAAGTGGTGGCACGGTATGGGGTCGGGTGGATCTGGGTTATAAAGTGGTGGCACGGTATGGGGTCGGGTGGATCTGGGTTATAAAGTGGTGGCACGGTATGGGGTCGGGTGGATCTGGGTTATAAAGTGGTGGCACGGTATGGGGTCGGGTGGATCTGGGTTATAAAGTGGGGGCACGGCATGGGGTCGGGTGGATCTGGGTTATAAAGTGGTGGCACGGTATGGGGTCGGGTGGATCTGGGTTATAAAATGGTGGCACGGTATGGGGTCGGGTGGATCTGGGTTATAAAGTGGTGGCACGGTATGGGGTCGGGTGGATCTGGGTTATAAAGTGGTGGCACGGCATGGGGTCGGGTGGATCTGGGTTATAAAGTGGTGGCACGGTATGGGGTCGGGTGGATCTGGGTTATAAAGTGGTGGCACGGTATGGGGTCGGGTGGATCTGGGTTATAAAGTGGGGGCACGGTATGGGGTCGGGTGGATCTGGGTTATAAAGTGGGGGCACGGTATGGGGTCGGGTGGATCTGGGTTATAAAGTGGTGGCACGGTATGGGGTCGGGTGGATCTGGGTTATAAAATGGTGGCACGGTATGGGGTCGGGTGGATCTGGGTTATAAAGTGGTGGCACGGTATGGGGTCGGGTGGATCTGGGTTATAAAGTGGTGGCACGGTATGGGGTCGGGTGGATCTGGGTTATAAAGTGGTGGCACGGTATGGGGTCGGGTGGATCTGGGTTATAAAGTGGTGGCACGGCATGGGGTCGGGTGGATCTGGGTTATAAAGTGGTGGCACGGTATGGGGTCGGGTGGATCTGGGTTATAAAGTGGTGGCACGGTATGGGGTCGGGTGGATCTGGGTTATAAAGTGGTGGCACGGCATGGGGTCGGGTGGATCTGGGTTATAAAGTGGTGGCACGGTATGGGGTCGGGTGAATCTGGGTTATAAAGTGGTGGCACGGTATGGGGTCGGGTGGATCTGGGTTATAAAGTGGTGGCACGGTATGGGGTCGGGTGGATCTGGGTTATAAAGTGGTGGCACGGCATGGGGTCGGGTGGATCTGGGTTATAAAGTGGTGGCACGGCACGGCATGGGGTCGGGTGGATCTGGGTTATAAAGTGGTGGCACGGTATGGGGTCGGGTGGATCTGGGTTATAAAATGGTGGCACGGTATGGGGTCGGGTGGATCTGGGTTATAAAGTGGTGGCACGGTATGGGGTCGGGTGGATCTGGGTTATAAAGTGGTGGCACGGTATGGGGTCGGGTGGATCTGGGTTATAACGTGGTGGCACGGCACGGCATGGGGTCGGGTGGATCTGGGTTATAAAGTGGTGGCACGGTATGGGGTCGGGTGGATCTGGGTTATAAAGAAGGGGTGACGTGGCGTAGGGCATGGTGAGGGTTATGGGGTCGGGTGAGACCGGGTGTTATAAGGGGGTGTCATGTGGTGAGGTGGGTCTGGGTTATAAGATGGTGGCATGGGGTGGGGTGGGTTATAACGGGGAGGGGCCTGGTGGGCTGGGTATGGCCGCTTTTGTGCAGATGAAGGGTAAACTGGACCAAGAAGCCTCTCTGGACAATGGAATAATGAGCGACACAAATACGTTACGCCGGTAATGGAATAATCTTGACTCCCCGTCTTGACACTGGGTTGTCCATGTGGCTCCCTGGTTGCTATTAATGTATTGTTTCTCTGACGTAAGACTTACTGACTGTAAGGTATAACATACCCGCTTGATCGCGTACAACACCCGTTGTACATGTGTTTGATGCTCTTGTCTTTTCAGGAATTCAAGACTGTGGTTTTGGGGGGATTTAATGGAACCTCTGCCGACATCATTGCTCGATTAGAAAGTAAGTATGTCACCCCTAAAACGATTGTTTTAACCCCAGAGACAGGACTCGTTCCTATCGTGGCCGTTCCCTTTGGCCTCGACACACAGGTGAAAGCGTCCAACGCGGAGACAAATAAAATAGGTAGATTAGGGTTGTTTCTGAGCTATTGCAAGAGATATCCGTAGCAAAAACAGCATAACGAATGTGCCAGACACAGATCAGAAGTTTCTTAAATGTATCTATATTAAAGTTAGGCCTACTCAGCAAGTTTACTTTCTGAATTATGAATTTCCGAATGTTTCGTTGAGACGCCATGGAAGCATTATTCGATCTCTTTCAGTGTTCTTTAATCTATCTTGAGTTTAAGTAGCAAAAAGCGTCAACAATGCCCACAGGTTAATGACGTAGTACACAAAAACGCCCGCTTTACCAATTTCCGCGCATCTACTGGTGCCAGTCTGACAGTAAAGGTCTCTAAAATATTTGCTTTGGGTTCTTGTACGTTATGCAATAAAGACCTCGATAAATTGTTTACATATGAAAATGGGAAAAACTTGGATGTAAAAGCAGCTTTAATTAATGTAATATCCCAATAATGAGCTACTTGCCACCGACACTTCGTCAAGTGCGCAACAACAACTGAGTTGTCCAGAACAGTAGATGCTGCGGTTCGTATCGGGATCCGCAGCTGTCGCCGAGGTGAGTCCGGATCATGAGTCTGGATCAGGGCGGGGTATGTGCGTGGTAACTTTTTTTCTGGGTCCGTAACGTTCGCGAGCAACCGGATCATATCCTGTTGGATGAAATACCAACCCCCTCCCATCGACAAAAGGAAGAAAAAAAAGAGAAGCGATCTATGACTGGTTCATACGGTATTTGAGGATGTCGTACCGGGAATGCATGATGGGTATGTGTGGAGGGGGTGGGGTGTGGGGGTCTTGGTTTTAGACTAGGAGATAGGCAGGGGGGTGGGGGGTGGGGTGAGTGGAGTGATGGGTGACCGGGAAGGGGGGGGGGGGTATTTGTCTCTTTGCGTTACATCCGGGTCCCTCTGGTCGATGATCTCACGGCTCAAGATGACGTCATCGTGATACCACTACAGCCCACCCCCCCCCCCACCCCCCCTACCCACTGCCCCACCCCACCGATCCGCCGACCCACCCACTCAAAGCACCCACCCACCCCATCCACCATCAATCCTACACACCGTTGCCCACTAACCAGATACCGTTGTCCTGGATACTTCCGTGATCCTGACGGCTATCCGGGAGATGAGGTATCCCCCCCCCCTGTCCCGTATCTAACGGCTATGGTGACGTCAGTGACGTCGTGACGATGGCCGGGGCCGTCATGAGCCGGGGTTACGTTGCACGGGTCCGGTAACAGATCTGGGCAGGTAGGATGGGCGGACGGATTAGCGTCGAGTTTTATCGTGGCGGTCATATTTCAATTTGGGTGTGTGAAGCAAAAAAACAGAATGTACGCAAAGGGATATCCTATGGACATCCAATGGTCTGCTCCGTTGTTATGATATGTTTGTAGGAACATGGAAGTAAGACCCCACCCTACTGCCGCCATATACATCTGATTTAACCCCTATCGCAGTAATGTTTAACGGCTTTACCCCCTATGGCCGCCAGCTATGGCTCTAACACACCTATCTCATCCCTATCTATATTGCCACAATATGCCACTTTCATCCCCAGCTATGGCTCTAACACACCTATCTCATCCCTATCTATTGCCACAATATACCACCTTGATTCCCAGCTATGGCCCTAACTCGCCTATCTCATCCTTACCTATTGCCACAATATACCCCTTGACCATGGCAACAGCGCTCCATTCGTATTGCGTCATCTCCCGCAATAGATGTTAGCCACCGAACACGCGGTATGACGGTGAGTTTGCTCAGCTTGCCGTGCCTTAAGTAGACACCCCCCCCTCCCGCCTCCCACACCCCTCCACCCCAAGCCTCCCCCCCCCCAGAGTATACAACAACATGGTTACTGTGGAGGTAAATACTATTTTGAGGTCCGCTCAATGTGTTATAGTTGTCATGGGTTTAAACAGCTCTCCACAAGCGGAAGGAGGGATGGGGGATGCGGGCTGTGTGTTGGATGGTCGCTCGCTGGGGATGGGGGATGAGGGATGCGGGCTGGATGTTTTGGAGGGTCGTTCGCTGGCACACACTGGTCCAAAGAAATCAATAAGGGTGACGAGGGAGATCACGTTCATCTGCACGAGCCGATAAATGATGCATTGACTGGGAGTAGTGAACCGGCCACGTCTCTAGTGAGGGCGTAGGGGGGTGGGGGGGGGGGGGGTGGTATGAAGCGAACAGACCACTCCTCTGGTTAGGGGGTGGGGGTGTATAAAGTATGAAGTGATATGGGTTCTGTGCCACAAAAAGACAAGGGGATGAACAATCTAATTTGATCACTGAACGTTTTCAGACTTCTATGAAACAACTGGTTTTATTTCTCACCAGGTGACCTGAGAATATGGTTGACGTAGTTTTCCTCTATTCGCTTCTATAGGTGCTCCCCTGGAGGCGAGAAGGAACCTGTCGAGTAGCACGAGGTCTGAGCTACTACTGACCGACGCCAGCGATCTGGCGCAAGGTGAGGGACAGTCATCGTCAGGGCATTAGACTAACTTACGTTAACTAGTGGAGGGCAAATTTTACTTGCCCCGACCAAAAATACACTTGCCCCGTTTTCTTAGAACATAAAAAAGTATGTGTTAGTGTAAGGGTAATTAAAAATTGCGATGTCTGATTTGTTATCTGAAACGCGTTTTAGCCAATCAGCGGTACCAAGACATATATCGTTTCTTCAAAAGGATACGAGAACATTATCCCGACGGAAAGCATCTGCCCGACCGGGCACCAAATTCACTTGCCCTGACCCCTCTTTCACTTGCCCCGGGCTATAGGGCAACCGTTAATGTAATGCCCTGATCGTATCAGAGGATCATTTCACTTCCAAGATCGTAGAACGTCTGCTCGTAAAATTTAACTTAAACTTGGCCTGCCGCGCCGAAGAGAAACGACATATGCAGCATTTATCGTCCATAGATCTACAGTGCAAACATTAATTTGAATAATATTGGCTGCCTTTTTTCCCCGAAGATGGGTGCACACTAATAATCGTGGTGGGTGCACACCAATAATCGGGGTGGGTGCACACCAATAATCGCAGTGTAAGGCTTATTTCCGTTGCTCATCAAGTTACCGCCAGTCGTTCAATTACCATGTAACAGATTGTGTTTGGAGTGTTGGTGGAAGATCACCAGGTCGCTGGTCCCAGCAGGGGGCTTTCGTCAATACATTTGGTCTCGGCGGTCTAAGCTGGGGCACATTTTCATTTAAATCATTCATTATCTTCAGATATTCCTTGGCGTGATTTAATTCACCCTCGTATGCAACACGGGCTTTAAACGACAATCATTTCATATCTCAATTTATTTATTTTACGTAGTTCACAATTGCAAATTTACATATTAATGATCACCTAGCAAACAAAGAACAGAGATTGTAATCAGCAGCAATCGAAATCCGATGGTATGTAAGATATGACAAAGAACAGCCGAACACGTTAAGGTATAACACTTGTGGTGAGGCACTATGAACACCTGACAAGGCTGGCGATGTATCTGGTTATGGAGCGGAACAATCGTGTGTTGTCTTCAAGGGTAGAGGGGCCGCCCCGATTGCTCAGTGGGCTAGAACACTATCATTCAGCGTTCTAGCTACCTGATAGTTTAACGGCACGTGGATCGTTAGTTCGCGCCCCGCTGTGGCCATGTCTTTGTGGTCGCAGGATAGAGATCCCATGTCCTCCTTCGCAAAGAGTGCAAGGTTACCCCCGGGGACATGGCTCCACTCTCCCTTCCTTCTCCCATTGACGCAATATAATAAAAGTGGTTAAAGCGTCCTCAATATACAACCAAACCAATTAAATGGTAGATGTTGACATTAATTGTTGTCATGTGTTCCTGACAGCCGCGGTACGCATCAACACCAGCCTGACGCAGGTCGATAAGACGACGACCGACCTGCGGAGGGACGGCCAGCAACTGACGGAAGACCTGCGTAAGGTCAAACAAGACTTGCAGACGACCTTGGATCAGTGCGGAACGACAGAGTGCGCTGAGCTCAAAACGTCACTGGTGAACCCCTTGGACAGCGGGGCCGACTTCAGCAGGGTAGGCGCCCCACATATATATACCCCTCGTCCCTGCCCTCACCCACATACCCACGCCACCCCACCCTCACCCACAAACCCTTGCCCCCCCCCCCTCCTACACCCCTCACTACTCCTAGTGTGCCCTAGGTGGCGAGTCCGGCTATTGTGGACTGTGCTCTGCTAGGCGAGCCAAGCGGCCGGGTCGGTGGTTCAAGCCCCTTATGTACAAATGTCGTAAAGACTAGGGGATTACTCACGCTGGGAGACATGGCTCCTCTCTACCTTGATTCATGCCCTAACTTAAGCCAATCAACTAACCTAGTCCTACTTTTGTACAGTAGGAAATCTCGATGCATAAATAGTGGGTCTATGATAGTGGTAGGGAACTAAGATCAGCAATAAAATGCCAATATAATCAGCGGCCATACCCCACACACTTCATACCCCTCCAACCCCGTAACCCCACCTCACCCCTCATACCCCGAACTGTGTTTGCACTACTAACTAACCGAAACCTCACCTCACCCTATCTGCCATATGTTTAGCTTAGTCCTGTGTTACGTAAATGGACCCTAGTTGACCTCGCATTGACCTCTGGGTAACATCGGATTGATCTTTATAGTTGAAGTTTCAATGATGTTACCAAGTACAATTTTTTGCTAACATCGCACTATCTCAGATATAATTTCCGCCTTACGCACTTGATGGATCTCGCTTCCTTTCTACTGTAATAGACGATAATAACTAGTAACTTTGATATAATTTCCATAAGATATTAATGTAATAACTATGATTTCCCATTTTCTTTGCGTGTTCCGTGTCCATTTATTCATCCGTTTACAGCGCAATTCAGTTTTATTTGCTTATCATTTTGGTTGTTTTATGTTAACTCGATGCCCACATCGCAGATATTAGAGGCTCTAGTAAGTAACCATATACGACCAGACATCCTACCGCGATTTGGTTGCACACCATTATTTACCCAAAGTCCCCACAGGACAAGGCAAACGAGAAATATGAGCGCGGCAATAATGACGGAACGTTGTCTCTTACTAAAAGGGTCTTAGCCATGGAGCATGTTCAGAATCTCACTTGTGTACTTACATTATTAAGACGTCTCCTGGATCTATATTGCAAACTCTCACATTTGTCTTTATAGACAAATGAGTTAATAGTTGACGGTCTATATGTGTCAAATTGTCTATATGTGTGTCCTGCTATATGCAGCACATCGGGAAGCTCCAAGCTGATTAGGGTAAATTCAGGGGATGAACATTTTGGTTTTGCGTTCCTGTGGGGACCTATTAAGTTGCTCCTTCTGTCTCCAAACCAAGGGAAACAGTGGTACCCCCCCCCCCCCCCCTTGGCTCGGTTGGTTTAAAGTCCCATGAGGCTATGACAGGTCTTGTCATGAGCGCCCGGTTGTCATGACTATTTGTACATTTTTTTTTAAGAGTGACGCTATGACTGGGTCACACCCCACACTCCCTATGACCTAGTTAATAAGCCCGGTTACCGTTATGATTGATTAAGGATATATAGTTTAAAATATCTCGATATGTTAGATAAGGGTGAATGGTATGGACAACCTTGGACAACTCCATTTATACAAAAGCATCATGTTTTATACTGTTTTCTAACAAAAATTGGATTGATTTTGTTGGTAAGTCGGGACGTTTGGTCGACACCAAATGCCTGAGTGCAAACTACTGACTGCGAGGCGGGTGTTAGCTATCACGTGGTACCCCCTTACCCTTGCTATACAATATATAACCCTGTTGTATATACTACTTACTCCATGGGTTATATTTCAAAGGGTGTTATATATTGCCCCACTGTGTATATTATACCCAAGTCTTGAGGTCCAGGAAAGTTGTGTATGTGATTGTGACGTCACCACGTGTGACGTAGGCCGCATGAACGCCGTCAGTGTTGCTTGCGGGCATGCGATAAAGCGCAGAAAATATGTGGTTTATGAGATCTATCGATCGGCGACTCTTTCCGCAAGCTGAATGTCGATACGATATAAACTTAAACTGGATAAGTACATTACAGGACTAACCTTTGCAAAGAAATATATATTCTATCGTGACATCATCGTCTTGTTATAAGGGTTTTGTTATCCGTTATTGTCGTTGACGTCATCGTTACGTGTTGCTGTCCGTTGGCGTTAATGACGTCATCGTTGCGTCTTGTTGAAGGTGATTTGTTAATGATGAATGGTGGATGATGAGGCCTTAATGAGGCCACAATATGTGGATTTTATAAATATATATATACAAGTTTGAATTGATGACGTCATCGTTGCGGGTTATTTCAACTGGCATCGATGACGTCATCATCACATGTTTTACGTTCGGGTAATTTACGACATGCATTTCGTGCCGTTCGGATTCATGTGCGAATGCCAGCATGGTTAGTGTGTTCATTATAGAATAATATATAAAGTTCTTCAATCTACCTATAGACTAACAGTGCTCGAGCGTCGAGATAACCCGATGGAAACCCTTGGTTTTAGGTGGACAACGTCACAGATGAACTGAACAATGTGCGAGAGATTCTGCAGCAAAACCTCGAGAGTCTCATTCAACAGGTGAGTGTGACTTGTTGGAGTGTAACATCACTTGTCGGCTGCCAGTCATTGAGATATATTACTTAGCGCTGGACGCACCAAGTGCCATGCTAAAAGCGCGTTTTATAGACACTGGCATTTAAGGGGGGACTTTAACGGTATAATAATCTTTTCCTTACGACTAATGTTTAGTTCATTGATTCATTGCATTAATCTGGGTCGTGTTTCATCAATTTATCATTCATTGTCGACAAGGGGGGGGGGGGGGAGCGTGGCCCAGTTTAACCTTTGCGTGCACCAAATGGCCTACGACACCACTTCATTCCTTTGTTGATGTCCTGTTTTTGTCTGACCGCCAGGGGGAGAATGACTTTGAGCAGATTACCGAGAGGTTACAGAACAAGACGCAAGGTCAAATAGACGGTAAGACTCTTTACGCTTGAGTTTACGTATTTAATTTACGAAATGTAAATTTTTTCGTAATTTTATGGCGTAATTGTGGCGGTCCTTTAAGGGAGGAAATCGTAATCTGAGAATCAAAATTTGTCATTGAATTTCCTGGTTTGGAAACGGGGTCCTCGTGCGTCGCTTGTGTCGACCTATATTTCGCTGTTCATTGCACGCGAAATACATATAAACATATACATATATATATATATTTGTGTATATATATATACATATACTGTATATTGTTACACGGAATGCGTGCCTCTGTAAATAATGTGTAAAGGGACATCTGTTTAGGTAGGACGCCCGATTTCCGCCCTGTATGGTCTGCGTTTGTGTTTAGTTTAAGCTCCGGCGTTTGCATTTTGCATGAAAGAGTTCTAAGCATGCCGCGAGAATGAGTTAGCACCTCCGTCCCATATATATGTAGTGGCTACAGGCGATGAGAGTTGCCTGGGATGTGCGTGGTGGCCCCTATCATCCTGTCGGTGGGTGGCGAGTACTGGTACCACTATGCCCAGCAGACGTGGGTGCATTTCTCTGGTAGCAATCGGGAAAAAGATGGCGACCGTTTGACAAGTGATGAACTGGGCTGGTTCCAGTGCCTCTAATAAATGCACCCGGTGTGTTCATTTTATTTGATTACGGCATAGCCCTATCGGTGTACCCGAGGGAGCCTTGTCACCTGTCCGGTGTACCGGGCGGGACCCGTGTCTAGGCCAGAAGAATTGCACCCACTGTCACGACTATTGCAAAATATTTTCTTTATCGGCTTGGCCTTGTGGTCCGCTGATCTGCCTGGAAGTTCTTCTGTACATAGGGCAGAATCGCCAGCAATTCTCCATTACATGCAATTCACTTGTTAATTGCAAGAGGAATTTGTACAGGAGATACCTCCTCTGTAATCGCGAACCAAAATATGTCTTAAATCAATTCATCTGTATAAATATTATTGCCCTCATCTATCAATGCACATTAAAGATAAACTGTGTACATTATTATTACAAATGTTACCTAATTATCGAAAATATATTCTCAAAAGCAAAAAAAGCTGGTTTGGAGGTTCTGCTTCCCTCGTACTTCACACATATATATATGTAGTTGAAACCGACTCCCTGGACGGGAATCTGACGTAACAATTAAGGTGACAGACTGTAAACATAGCTTGAGAGACTGTTTTGTTCAGGTGTTAATTCGTACCTTTATTATAAGTAGTAGCACAATGTTATGTACATTGATAAATTTGAGGTATGAGTTATATTTTTATCGGAATATTAATCCTGAGAAGACAACTGAATTTCATAAATATCTGGTTTCATCGAATGCAACTTTGTGCTGTCTCCTATATGTTATATCGTATATTCTAATCACAATATAAACGTCTTGCCTGGTATATATCAATGTACATAAAATACTGCTTATAGTATGTGAGTTGAGAAGAAATAACTGAAAACGGAATAAAATACTGTGAATTTTTTTATAATCGGCCGTCTCATTTGCGTATGTCCCCTTCCCCTAATTATCACGTGATTCGCCACGTGTCACCCCAGCCGTTGTAACGGTCCTATAGTGTATATCCAGAAGCACGTGGTTATATAAGCATCGTGTGTTTACATGTATGGATGTGACCTTCATGCACTTTCCTTGTAGACTATAAGGTCGGTTCTGTATGGACTGTTCACGTTTTTTGCCCTTTTTAGAGAGTTTCTCCCAGTACTTGAGTAGAGTTATTGTGGGTAAGTTGTCCCCCGTGGCATGTTGCGACGTTCTATAGGGCACCCTCACCTCCCTCCCCCCCCCCGCCGGGCGGGGGCGTGCGGGTGGGTGCCCCGCGAGGGTGAAGTCTCGTACTTGATGGCCCATGCATGACCCACGCTTGACCCATGCTTGACCCACGCTTGACCCACGCTTGACCCAGAGGCGTCCACGTATAGCCAGAGACCTATATATCCGGCACCACCGCTTACCACGTTGGCTCCAATGATCCAGGCCATATGTTATGTATGGACCCATTGGATCCAATGATCCAGGCCATATGTTATGTATGGACCCATTGGATCCAACGATCCAGGCCATATGTTATGTATGGACCCATTGGATCCAACGATCCAGGCCATATGTTATGTATGGACCCATTGGATCCAACGATCCAGCCCATATGTTATGTATGGATCCATTGGATCCAATGATCCAGGCCATATGTTATGTATGGACCCATTGGATCCAACGATCCAGGCCATATGTTATGTATGGACCCATTGGATCCAACGATCCAGGCCATATGTTATGTATGGACCCATTGGATCCAACGATCCAGGCCATTTTTTATGTATGGACCCATTGGATCCAACGATCCAGGCCATATGTTATCTATGGACCCCGGATGTCCATTCTGGTTCGAATGCTAATGATTGTATCTTATTGTAAAAGTAGATATTCTTATCCCAGTTTTTTTACTTTAAAACGCAATAGATATATGATCCACTAATTTTTTTAACGGTATCAATTTTTTGAACTGTGTATTTTTTCTTGTTATTGCAGTTACATTTTAAATGTCAAATTTAGTTTTTTCGCATCTTATTACACGGTCGACATTGCTTCAAAAAAAGATTCCTACTTATTATTACCGCGTTGGATATCTTGTCTCCTATATGCGGAGATCACGTCCTATGTACACATATGTTGTCACCAAGTTAGATATCGCGACCAATTGTTGTTATTATCTCTTTATTTCATGCTAGATAGCGGATTCGCGCTTTACCTCATCTAACGATCAGTGACAAATGGCCTTTCACTAGTAGGCCATTCCTCACCTTGTTGCCTGGTATAATTTATACCATTTGATGTCTTGATGTTTACCAATCATGGGTCGACATACCAATGTCAGGGGTAAGAAATAGATTTCAGAGGTGAAAATATTAGTGTGAGGGTTGAAGATAACAACAGTGTAAGGGTGAAGATATTATTGTGAGGGGTGAAGATATTAGGGTGAGGGTTGAAGATATTAGTGTGAAGGGTGAAGATATTAATGTAAGGGGTGAAGATATTAGTGTGCGGGGTAAAGATAAAAGCAGTGTAAGTGTGAAGATATTAGTGTGAGGGGTGCAACTGACAGTTTCAGGGTTGAAGTCAATAGTGTGGTGAAAATATGTGTATGCGAGATGAGCATATTTACACCCGGTTTAGCCCATGGTCTAAAACACCAATCCATTATTTTGGTAATTAGCTACTCTTGGGCTGCGATGCTTCCACTGTTTTCGTTTTAGAAAGAACGCAGTGGCAGTTGATCAAATGGTCTGTGGGAGAAGTAACTACTCTCATATGCTTTCACTGGTCACATTTTAGAAAGAACACGGTGAGAGTTTATCACATGCATTGTAGGAGAATTAACTGTCCGGCTTGACATACAGGGTTGAAATGTATGTCTTCAGAGCTTCAGCAGCGAGTAAATCTTTGCCGACACTTCATGCCTTCTATGAGCGACCAATTAACACACGAATGATGAAAACAAAGAGTTCTTTTAAGACTAAACCTCCCTCTTGTTTATGTGCTGAATTATCTGGAGTGCTTTAATTAACAATATGTAAACTAACCTTCCGCCGCAACGAGATCTTCGCCAGCTCAAAACTTCCGCATCTGATTCGGCGATTCGAATGAGGAAAGAATGAGAATGATTCCAAGCTCCAGGGTCTTTGCTTTCCACTGAGCATGTAATCATGCAAAGCCAGACGCGCTAACCTATAATATATTTGACTCTTCCACAACAGCCTGATAGTGTAGCTCCATGGTCTGATACCCCCTGGATATTTCCATTGGCAAAGTGTTTGTAGTTACTGTTGTATTTGTTCCTAGATATGAACGAACCTTCCGATACCATAGTATATACTATACTATATAGTGTCAACGGAATATAAATATTCCCTCGGTTCGAAGTGGTTGTGGAAATATCTTGAGTTCATGTTGCTCCGTCTGTCTGTATTTCTTTCGGCAATATGTCACAGCAAGGAACAAATCCGACAGTTACCTCGACTGATATCTGCGGCGGTCATGGCTTCCAAATCCCAGATGAAAGGTCCCCCTTCATGTGCCAAATGTGTGTTGCAGATGTGCGACAGAAGCTGGACGAGGCCGCTGCTCAAATCCGGGACGTTCTCAATGACGTCACGCGCAGCCTAGATGAGGTACGAACGTCACCTGTTTCACCTCGGGACTATGCACCCCAAGAAATATTTTATATTATACATGTGTCAAAAATAGCTTTTTCGGGGATCTCCATTTTTGCTAGATAGCAGCTCGTAAATTTGTTTCTATTGAGCGTTATCAAGGTAAATCATTTGTATTCAATTTGATG
This sequence comes from Arenicola marina, assembly GCA_964019135.1. Classification (NCBI taxonomy): domain Eukaryota; kingdom Metazoa; phylum Annelida; class Polychaeta; family Arenicolidae; genus Arenicola; species Arenicola marina. The sequence continues at coordinate 1,325,323 of OZ025251.1, forward strand.
GAATAAACTTGAATGTATTATGTATCAGTTTAATCTAATGAATATGAATTGTGAATCAATGTTAAGCAATTTTGGTGAAAAATAAGATTGCTTCTACTGTTGCCTTCAACTTAGTATAACATGGAACCCCTGAAGGATGAAATCACCAGTTTTCAGCCAACGGTAGAAGAATACGGCAATTATAGGTAAGATAGCTACAGGTAGCGCTATTTTGACTAAGATAATTACAGCAAAATGAGAGTCCCACTGTTGATTTAGTCCCAGTATGGTTTTACTAGTAGTATATTTATATTATGATGCCTTGATTTGTTTCTTCAACATTGCAATGTGACATTTCACTAGAATGGTGTCCTAATATCGTTCTTTGTGTTAACCCGGTGGTACCCTGTGATTCAGGTATTACACTCCGGTGTATTATGTGTTTCAGGTATGATTCCCGTGTTTACCCCGTGTTTCAGGTATGATTCCCGTGTTTACCCCGTGTTTCAGGTATGACTCCAGTGTTTACCCCATGTTTCAGGTATGACTGGTGTTTTACCCCGTGTTTCAGGTATGACTGGTTTTTTACCCCGTGTTTCAGGTATGACTGGTGTGTTACCCCGTGTTTCAGGTATGACTGGTGCTTTACCCCGTGTTTCAGGTATGACTGGTGTTTTACCCCGTATTTCAAGTATGACTGGTGTGTTACCTGTGTTTCAGATATTACGCGGGTATAGCCCTATGCTGTGTGCTGCTCCTGGTCGTCCTGTTCTACTACCTCGGCCTGTGCTTCGGAGCCTGTGGCGAGCCCCCAGGGGAGGACAGCCCCGCCTGTAACCGGGGCGTGGGGGGCTCCATCCTCATGGCGTGAGTCAGGGGGAGGGGGGAGGGGGGAGGTGTGGCGAGCCCCCAGGGGAGGACAGCCCCGCCTGTAACCGGGGCGTGGGGGGCTCCATCCTCATGGCGTGAGTCAGGGGGAGGGGGGAGGAGGGAGGTGTGGCGAGCCCCCAGGGGAGGACAGTCCCGCCTGTAACCGGGGCGTGGGGGGCTCCATCCTCATGGCGTGAGTCAGGGGGAGGGGGGAGGGGGGAGGTGTGGCGAGCCCCCAGGGGAGGACAGCCCCGCCTGTAACCGGGGCGTGGGGGGCTCCATCCTCATGGCGTGAGTCAGGGGGAGGGGGGAGGAGGGAGGTGTGGCGAGCCCCCAGGGGAGGACAGCCCCGCCTGTAACCGGGGCGTGGGGGGCTCCATCCTCATGGCGTGAGTCAGGGGGAGGGGGGAGGAGGGAGGTGTGGCGAGCCCCCAGGGGAGGACAGTCCCGCCTGTAACCGGGGCGTGGGGGGCTCCATTCTGATGGCGTGAGTCAGGGGGAGGGGGGAGGAGGGAGGTGTGGCGAGCCCCCAGGGGAGGACAGCCCCGCCTGTAACCGGGGCGTGGGGGGCTCCATCCTCATGGCGTGAGTCAGGGGGAGGGGGGAGGGGGGAGGTGTGGCGAGCCCCCAGGGGAGGACAGCCCCGCCTGTAACCGGGGCGTGGGGGGCTCCATCCTCATGGCGTGAGTCAGGGGGAGGGGGGAGGAGGGAGGTGTGGCGAGCCCCCAGGGGAGGACAGCCCCGCCTGTAACCGGGGCGTGGGGGGCTCCATCCTCATGGCGTGAGTCAGGGGGAGGGGGGAGGAGGGAGGTGTGGCGAGCCCCCAGGGGAGGACAGCCCCGCCTGTAACCGGGGCGTGGGGGGGGCTCCATCCTCATGGCGTGAGTCAGGGGGAGGGGGGAGGAGGGAGGTGTGGCGAGCCCCCAGGGGAGGACAGCCCCGCCTGTAACCGGGGCGTGGGGGGCTCCATCCTCATGGCGTGAGTCAGGGGGAGGGGGGAGGGGGGAGGTGTGGCGAGCCCCCAGGGGAGGACAGCCCCGCCTGTAACCGGGGCGTGGGGGGGGGCTCCATCCTCATGGCGTGAGTCAGGGGGAGGGGGGAGGGGGGAGGTGTGGCGAGCCCCCAGGGGAGGACAGCCCCGCCTGTAACCGGGGCGTGGGGGGCTCCATCCTCATGGCGTGAGTCAGGGGGAGGGGGGAGGAGGGAGGTGTGGCGAGCCCCCAGGGGAGGACAGCCCCGCCTGTAACCGGGGCGTGGGGGGGGGCTCCATCCTCATGGCGTGAGTCAGGGGGAGGGGGGAGGAGGGAGGTGTGGCGAGCCCCCAGGGGAGGACAGCCCCGCCTGTAACCGGGGCGTGGGGGGCTCCATCCTCATGGCGTGAGTCAGGGGGAGGGGGGAGGGGGGAGGTGTGGCGAGCCCCCAGGGGAGGACAGCCCCGCCTGTAACCAGGGCGTGGGGGGGGGGCTCCATCCTCATGGCGTGAGTCAGGGGGAGGGGGGAGGGGGGAGGTGTGGCGAGCCCCCAGGGGAGGACAGCCCCGCCTGTAACCGGGGCGTGGGGGGCTCCATCCTCATGGCGTGAGTCAGGGGGAGGGGGGAGGAGGGAGGTGTGGCGAGCCCCCAGGGGAGGACAGCCCCGCCTGTAACCGGGGCGTGGGGGGGGCTCCATCCTCATGGCGTGAGTCAGGGGGAGGGGGGAGGGGGGAGGTGTGGCGAGCCCCCAGGGGAGGACAGCCCCGCCTGTAACCAGGGCGTGGGGGGGGGCTCCATCCTCATGGCGTGAGTCAGGGGGAGGGGGGAGGGGGGAGGTGTGGCGAGCCCCCAGGGGAGGACAGCCCCGCCTGTAACCGGGGCGTGGGGGGCTCCATCCTCATGGCGTGAGTCAGGGGGAGGGGGGAGGAGGGAGGTGTGGCGAGCCCCCAGGGGAGGACAGCCCCGCCTGTAACCAGGGCGTGGGGGGCTCCATCCTTATGGCGTGAGTCAGGGGGAGGGGGGAGGAGGGAGGTGTGGCGAGCCCCCAGGGGAGGACAGCCCCGCCTGTAACCAGGGCGTCGGGGGGGGGGGGGGCTCCATCCTCATGGCGTGAGTCAGGGGGAGGGTGGAGAAGGGAGGTGTGGCGAGCCCCCAGGGGAGGACAGCCCCGCCTGTAACCAGGGCGTCGGGGGGGGGGGGGGCTCCATCCTCATGGCGTGAGTCAGGGGGAGGGGGGAGGAGGGAGGTGTGGCGAGCCCCCAGGGGAGGACAGCCCCGCCTGTAACCGGGGCGTGGGGGGCTCCATCCTCATGGCGTGAGTCAGGGGGAGGGGGGAGGGGGGAGGTGTGGCGAGCCCCCAGGGGAGGACAGCCCCGCCTGTAACCAGGGCGTGGGGGGGGGCCTCCATCCTTATGGCGTGAGTCAGGGGGAGGGGGGAGGGGGGAGGTGTGGCGAGCCCCCAGGGGAGGACAGCCCCGCCTGTAACCAGGGCGTGGGGGGGGCTCCATCCTTATGGCGTGAGTCAGGGGTAGGGGGGAGGGGGGAGGTGTGGCGAGCCCCCAGGGGAGGACAGCCCCGCCTGTAACCGGGGCGTGGGGCGTGGGGCGTGGGGGGCTCCATCCTTATGGCGTGAGTCAGGGGGAGGGGGGAGGAGGGAGGTGTGGCGAGCCCCCAGGGGAGGACAGCCCCGCCTGTAACCAGGGCGTGGGGGGCTCCATCCTTAGGGCGTGAGTCAGGGGGAGGGGGGAGGAGGGAGGTGTGGCGAGCCCCCAGGGGAGGACAGTCCCGCCTGTAACCAGGGCGTGGGGGGGGGGGCTCCATCCTTATGGCGTGAGTCAGGGGGAGGGGGGAGGAGGAAGGTGTGGCGAGCCCCCAGGGGAGGACAGCCCCGCCTGTAACCAGGGCGTGGGGGGGGGGGGGCTCCATCCTTATGGCGTGAGTCAGGGGGAGGGGGAGGGGGGAGGAGGAATATGTATTAAAGTGCTGTCATTTGTTTCTGGAAATATTCGGTTTTCGAATTTAGAAATATGAATGACAGATTGATATAAGTCGGATGTTTATTTAAGATGGTCTTTTTATGGCTGTTCCAGCATTTTTCTGAAAACCCTGTTTTTTCAGGGGGTAAACAGTTTTTTATAATTAGATACAGAAATAAGGTACATACTCCCTGTAAAAAAGGTACATACAATCGCTATAGGTACATCCCCTGTGGATGTGTAAGAGTTCTACCACTGTCCATGTATATTGTGGTTCCTTGATCATGTGATCGACGATGACGTCAGCTGTTTGTGACGCTGAGGGTTGGCTTTTAGCGGCGTGGCGTTCGCCTTCCTGTTCGGCTGGCTCCTCATGGTCATCTGCCTCGTCCTGTTCCTCGTGGGGGGTGTCTCCCAGACCGAGGTCTGTCGCTACGCCATCGACCTGCCGACCGCCCCGCAGTCCATGAAACAGGTGAGACATGACCACCGCGCCATAGTCCATGAAACAGGTGAGTCATGACCACCGCGCCACAGTCCATGAAACAGGTGAGTCATGACCACCGCGCCACAGTCCATGAAACAGGTGAGTCATGACCACCGCGCCATAGTCCATGAAACAGGTGAGTCATGACCACCGCGCCACAGTCCATGAAACAGGTGAGTCATGACCACCGCGCCACAGTCCATGAAACAGGTGAGTCATGACCACCGCGCCACAGTCCATGAAACAGGTGAGTCATGACCACCGCGCCATAGTCCATGAAACAGGTGGGACATGACCACCGCGCCGCAGTCCATGAAACAGGTGGGACATGACCACCGCGCCACAGTCCATGAAACAGGTGAGTCATGACCACCGCGCCACAGTCCATGAAACAGGTGAGACATGACTACCGCTCCATAGTCCATGAAACAGGTGAGTCATGACCACCGCGCCACCGTCCATGAAACAGGTGGGACATGACCACCGCGCCACAGTCCAGGAAAGAGGTGAGTCATCACCACCGCGCCATAGTCCATGAAACAGGTGAGTCATGACCACCGCGCCATAGTCCATGAAACAGGTGAGTCATGACCACCGCTCCACAGTCCATGAAACAGGTGGGACATGACTACCGCGCCACAGTCCATGAAACAGGTGGGACATGACCACCGCGCCACAGTCCATGAAACAGGTGAGTCATGACCACCGCGCCACAGTCCATGAAACAGGTGAGTCATGACCACCGCGCCATAGTCCATGAAACAGGTGGGACATGACCACCGCGCCACAGTCCAGGAAACAGGTGGGACATGACCACCGCGCCACCGTCCATGAAACAGGTGAGTCATGACCACCGCGCCACAGTCCATGAAACAGGTGAGACATGACCACCGCTCCATAGTCCATGAAACAGGTGAGTCATGACCACCGCGCCACAGTCCATGAAACAGGTGGGACATGACCACCGCGCCATAGTCCATGAAACAGGTGAGTCATGACCACCGCTCCACAGTCCATGAAACAGGTGAGTCATGACCACCGCGCCACAGTCCATGAAACAGGTGAGTCATGACCACCGCGCCACAGTCCATGAAACAGGTGAGTTATGACCACCACGCCATAGTCCATGAAACAGGTGAGTCATGATCACCGCACCACAATCCATGAAACTGGTGAGACATGACCACCGCGCCACAGTCCATGAAACAGGTGAGACATAACCACCGCGCCACAGTCCATGAAACAGGTGAGACATGACCACTGCGCCACAGTCCATGAAACAGGTGAGACATGACCACCGCACCACAGTCCATGAAACAGGTGAAACATGATCACCGCACCGCAGTCCATGAAACAGGTGAGACATGACCACCGCGCCACAGTCCATGAAACAGGTGAGTCATGACCACCGCGCCACAGTCCATGAAACAGGTGAGTCATGACCACTGCGCCAGTTACCAGTTAGTCCATGAAATGGGGTCATTTGCCCTTTGACTCTATATAGTAGTCACAGTGTCAGGGAGGGGTCCGTTAATTATGCATATATATGAGGAGTCCATTAATTATACCTGTATCTTTCAGATTATTGACACCCAGATATCACAGGCTATTGGATTTGCGGAAGCAGACAATTTCCGCGTGACAAATATTTTAAGGTGAGTAGTTTAAATTTGAAATATGGAAGAAAATTAATAATGTTGTTATATAGCGAATACCTGAATTTGGTTATTAATTTTATCTGTCGTCGAGATTCTTTCGACTTCATTTGTGTAGAACACTTGGTGTTAGTGCTCTAAATTCTCACAAAGACTTAAAAAGTAAATGGAGTACAAGTGCCATTGTATGTAGTTCAGACTCAGCGATCTTGTGTTGCAGTGAATGTCAACTGAACAAGGCAATCTATGTGGCATTGAACTTAGAATCCAGAGTAAACTTGACAGAATATCTGGATATTGATGTAAGTATTGATAAACTACACTTATATTGTCATTTTATTGTCGATACTTAATTTAATGTCCCGTAGAAATAAATTACCCCCCCCCCCCCCCCCAAAAAAAAGTTAGATTTTGTCGCCTTTGGAAATCATGGGTTTCCAACGAGCTCTGTTTTTGCGATGCAGTGTATCGTGTTGGTCGCCAGAGTTCCGGCTGTACAGTCGAACATGGCTGAATGCATTAGTGATAACGGGACATGGTTAAGTGGATGAGGCGGGCCATGGCCACGTATGTTATCAATGCTGTATGGGCATAACTTTCTATGTACGCAGCTTATGTGTGTGCGTAACATTATCTGTGCTGATCAGATGTGAATAACATATGTGACGAACATAACCTTTGAGTAACATGTTAATAAAATATGCGAATGAGATCTGAATAAGATGAATAGTAAATGACCAATGTGAAAAACTCATGACTAACCCATGTGAAAAACCCATGTGACTAACGCATGTGATAAACCCATGTGACTAACGCATGTGAAAAACACATTTGACTAACATTATATGTAAATAACACACGTGAATCCCGTGAATAACATTACATGTGAGTAACTTGACCACCTTTTCGCCGCCAGCGGTACGATATCAAGGCTCAATTGGACGAACTAGCTAACTCAGTTGACCTTGACCTCTCTGACGTCACCATATTGAGTCCGGAAGCCCGAGACCAGCTTGAGAATCTGGAGAATGCCGGATTCAACAGCATTGATATACAGTCCTTCAAGGATCAGGTCAGTACGGCCGCTGCCTTGCCGCCGCCTCTCGCATATACCATCACCATGCGATGACACATACACAGCAGAACTATCCACCCCGGGGACATTGCTCCGATGTTCCCTTCCTTCTGCCTTTGGCGCGAACGGCACGTGGATCGGTGGTTCGAGCCTCGCTTTGGCCATGTCTGTGTGGTCGCAGGATAAGGATCCCGTGTCCTTCGTCGCATAGAGTAGGGGGTTACCCCCGGGGACATGGCTCCCCTCTCCCTTCCTTCTCCCATTGACGCGATATGACCAAAAGGGGTTAAAGCGTTCTAAATATGCAACCAATCCATTGGCGCGATATGACTAAAATTACTTAAAGCGTTAAAGAATATACAACCAACCAGAAGAACTATCCAAACTGTACTTGTATTGCCTAGTGAAACCTATCTTATAGATCAGGGCCGATTTTTTTCGGGGCATCTATTGTTCGTTGTATTGCGATTTCTGCATTGTTTAATAGTGAAATTGGCTTTTTTCCAACATTGAAATGAGCTACGCACACTAGACACTATCTGCGTTAATAGCTTTTGTTTGCTTGCCCTTCCAAGCTCCACCCTCTGCACGCTGGTCGCCCTCGCTCCGCCCTCCATCCAAGATGAAATCTAATTGTTCCTTAAACCATCTTATAAAGTTCGAAAATATATAATCCAAGTGCTTTATGTTAAGATGACCTCTGTTTGAAAGGGCGCGTTTGCTGCAATTGTAATTATACTAGTGTCTGATTTCCAAAGACTGACACAGGATGATAGATACATAACTATTGTTTCTCTAGTCCATCAGGCCCACAGAACATCTATGCAACCGCGTGGTCTTGTTAACCGCCATGATGGTTTGATATAACTAATAAACATGTGATTCGAGTCACCAAAACGACAGAAGATTGATGTCTCAGGTTCAGATTGCTTTGTTCAGTCAATATGTCGCAAAATCAACGGAACCACATGAAGTGTAACATATAAGCTGCAAACTCCATCGTCTGACGCAGATGGCACGGAGCCAACCATGAATTCCTCCATTGCCGATGGTATATCCGCCGTTTTCCTTTACATTTACAGCTCAGCAAGGACGTGATCACTGTCAACCTAACCGCCATGATATCTCAACTGCGAGCCATAGCGGAGGATGTGGTAATCACATTTAGTCCAGTCTTAATCGTTCGATGTTGTGAATACTGTGTTCGTCTTCGTTGATAGCCAATGGCGCCACCGCTGTATAAGTAGGATCAAATGTAGTCGCCAGAGGGCGACACTTTCTGGATGTGAACGCGTGTTGACGGAGAGAGCAAGTTTAAAAGATAATGCTGAACTAAATACCCGTTGTATAATGCGATTTTGTTCTTTATAAACCTAAGTCGAATAAGGTCACAATACACACTGACTATTGTTTTCTATGTTCATTTTTATAAGTATATCAAAAGCGCCTTGACAATTGAGCATACTGCATAATATGATCAATGGTGCTGACCTTGGTTGACCCAAGGTAATTTTGAACTTCACCGGTGAGTTTTAAACTCCAAACGAACCGGGAATATTAATATTAGCGTTGCGCATGCGTTGTGGACTGATGGCGCCACGTGTTGTTGTTACCCGTAGCGATCGCCGCGCCCCCAGTTGGCGACGTCCCTGGACGCACGCGGGGCGGAGCTGACCCGTATCCAGAGAGACCTCGTGGTCCCCATGCAACAGAATGCCGTGCGTACCTCACAACAGCCCTGACATAGATAATGTGCAGCAAACAATGAGAAAAGAGAGATCGTATAAAGCATACTGAGATATATTTAAAGCGTACTGAGATATTGTATAAAGCATACTGAGACATTGTATAAAGCATACTTAGATATTGCATAAAGCGTACTGAGATATTGTATAAAGTGTACCGAGATATTTTTACCTGTCAATGTATTGGAAATTCCTAGATATAATATATATTTATATAAATGTTTGAGAGTCAATTTTATTGTGTATGTGAAATGTCCATGGTAAAAACTTACGACTGAAGTATGTTGCAGAGGTACAAGTAATTTGGATTAAAGTATAATGGGCATTTGTAATTCTTTCTGCAACAGAACGTGTATTTTAGCGGTGTTTTTTTTATCGTTTTCGCCGCTTTTTCCCTTTTAGAATACCCTGAGCACGCAGCTGTCTGCCTTTGAAGCCGAGGTTGTCGGCCCCCCAGTACGTATCGATCCGTATTGCACATCAATAGCTAAACATACCTATCCCCTCGCCGATGTCAGAAGGTCTACAGCCTGAAATGACAGATCACACAAAACCGTAGCAAGTTTATAACATTTGGAGATAAATATTGGCCAAAAAGCGTATTTGTTGGTTGACGCCCGATGGAACATTTGGATATATAGGCATATCTATTACGAATCTATGTGTATTTGTAGTGTCAAAAATAAAAAATAAATATTATTTTTGCATTAATGCTGCTATAACGAATTGATGCTAATGAGATACCTCGTCAAATGTTCACCATGTATTAATACTTTTTTGCTTGGTTTAATTAACATTATGCAAAGTAATTGTATTTTAAGTTAATGGAGAAAGTGTGCCAACCAGCTAACGATACGAGTACGTTGTTTTTGCTCTGAATTGATGATGATTAATAGTTCATTGATCCTACTCTTGCAAAAGTAATAAACATATGTCCGCTACTTTAAGGAATAGTATATATATAGGATATTGAAATGAACTGCCTTATAACAGCATGGTTTTAATGGTGTTTTCCAGAGCATTGAAACGAGAATCGGGCAACTGATAACCGACCTGATGGCCGCTCAGGCTCAGATTCAAGCGGATGGTAGCGTCCTAGTCAAGAAGGTGAGGTTGAAGCGACTCACGCAGGGGATAGACGACTTTGCAAATCGTAGTTCAGATGATTCCACTGTGAGGCGCCACTGCATGTGCACTGCATTCTGGGTATTATTTTGGTCTTTGCGATATGTCAAGATGGCGTCATCGCATTTCCAAAATGGCGAAGTCGTGTATGTCTGTGTATCGACTGGGAAGCGCTGTTTCGTATCTTTTGTGTACGCATACATGTTATGTATATTTTCGTATGAATTTATGTGCTAATCTTCCCAATTCAGGCGAAATATTTAGAAGGATATAATAGGAAGTGCAATTGCAAGTGATAATCGATATAATCGGAATGCCATTGTAAGTGACAATCGACATAATATGGGTATCATTTCAATTTATAGAACACATAATCTGAACTTAATAGCAATTGACGAATCACGTAATGTGAATTGCAATCCACGGCAGATGGCTGGGGCCGATCGGGCTCGTGTGGTAAGCACGCTGTTCCGTTGACCAAACGGTCATGGCTTTACGTGTGTTTGGCGTGTGTCCTGACACTGTATACGTTTGTGTTTTAGTTTGTCCGGGGTCTGGCGGACGGTATCTATGGAGACCTGGACGGGTCAATCACCAGCATGGCGAGAAAGGTATGATGACGTCACGCATTCCGCTTTAGCCAGAGCTCAATGGTAATAACAAAGTAAGGGCCGCCCCGAATGGCCTAGTGGTTAAACCGTAACGTGATGTGGCTCCACCACTGTAAGAAGACTTTAAGGAGATGCCTCCTTACATACCATCTCATTGTTTCCCGGGTTCCGGGGCCGGCCCGGTAGCTCAATGGGCTAGAGCGCTCGCCTTGAATGCTCTAGCCACCTGAGAGCCTAACGGCACGTGGATCGCTGGTTCGAGTCCCGCTGTGGCCATGTATGTGTGGTCGCATGATGAAGATCCCATCTCCTTCTTTGAAAAGAGTAGGGGATTACCCCCGGGGACATGGCTCCACTCTCCCTTCCTTCTATCATTGATGCGATATGACCAAAAGTGGTTAAAGCGTCCTGAATATACTAGCAACCAATACGTGAGTTCCCTGCATGTCTGTGGTTCGTATGTTGCAGATAAAGACTGAGGTTGGACAGTGCCTCCCGCTCTACCGGTCGGTCGACAATGTCCTGGATCACACGTGTATCACCTTGCTGGACCCTTTCGTGAGTATATAGACAAGAGCTTGTCTGAAACGAAGGAGATGAGTGGGGAGAATATGATTCTTGATGGCTGCCTCCGTAGCTGTGTTGGTATGTCGTTAGGGCCGCAGATCAACAGGTCGTGGGTTGAGGCCTTTGTACCTGATATCTGGACCATGTTTCAGTCAACCTCATGTCGCTGATAAGGTCCTGATGGGGTGCTGATGGTTCCTGAAGGGTGCTGATGGGGTCCTGGTGGTTCCTGTTGGGTGCTGATGGGGTCCTGATGGTTCCTGAAGGGTGCTGATGGGGTCCTGATGGTTCCCGAAGGGTGCTGACTTTCCCGAGGCTCCAGAAGGGTGCTGAGGGGGGTTGAGGGGTGTTTAGGTTCCCGAGGCTCCAGAAGGGTGCTGAGGGGGGTTGAGGGGTGTTGAGGTTCCCGAGGCCCCAGAAGGGTGCTGAGGGGGGTTGAGGGGAGTTGAGGTTCCCGAGGCCCCAGAAGGGTGCTGAGGGGGGTTGAGGGGTGTTGAGGTTCCCGAGGCCCCAGAAGGGTGCTGAGGGGGGTTGAGGGGTGTTGAGGTTCCCGAGGCTCCAGAAGGGTGCTGAGGGGGATTGAGGGGTGTTGAGGTTCCCGAGGCTCCAGAAGGGTGCTGAGGGGGGTTGAGGGGTGTTGAGGTTCCCGAGGCTCCAGAAGGGTGCTGAGGGGGGTTGAGGGGTTTTGAAGTTCCCGAGGCTCCAGAAGGGTGCTGAGGGGGGTTGAGGGGTGTTGAGGTTTCCGAGGCTCCAGAAGGGTGATGAGGGGGTGTTGAGGGATCCTGAGGTTCCCGAGGTTCCAGAAGAGTGCTGAGGGGGGTTGAGGGGTGTTGAGGTTCCCGAGGCTCCAGAAGGGTGCTGAGGGGGGTTGAGGGGTGTTGAGGTTCCCGAGGCTCCAGAAGGGTGCTGAGGGGGGTTGAGGGGTGTTGAGGTTCCCGAGGCTCCAGAAGGGTGCTGAGGGGGGTTGAGGGGTGTTGAAGTTCCCGAGGCTCCAGAAGGGTGCTGAGGGGGGTTGAGGGGTGTTGAGGTTCCCGAGGCCCCAGAAGGGTGCTGGTCTCACGGTGTCGTCGTCTCGTCCTTGCAGAACGGCTTCTGGTTCAGCCTTGGGTGCTGCCTGTTCTTCCTCATCCCGTGCATCATCATGTCCGTGGCCCTCGTGTCGCTCTACAGGAAGACCGACGAATTCTATGACGATAAGAGCTTCGACGACGTGTAAGTACCCACTGAACGGCCGCGGCACACCCGGGGCTGGCTCTGTCTGTCTGCATGACAGGGACATCTGTGCCCTGGGTGTCTGTGTCACTGAGCGGCCGCGGCACACCCGGGGCTGGCTCTGTCTGTCTGCATGACAGGGACATCCGTGCCCTGAGTGTCTGTGTCACTGAGCGGCCGCGGCACACCCGGGGCTGGCTCTGTCTGTCTGCATGACAGGGACATCCATGCCCAGAGTGTCTTGTGTCACTGAGCGGCCGCGGCACACCCGGGGCTGGCTCTGTCTGTCTGCATGACAGGGACATCCATGCCCTGGGTGTCTGTGTCACTGAGCGGCCGCGGCACACCCGGGGCTGGCTCTATCTGTCTGCATGACAGGGACATCTGTGTCACTGAGTGTCCGTGTCACTGACATCTGTGTCACTGACATATGTGTGTCTCAGAGACGTTTGTGTCACAAAGACGTTTGTGTCACAACGTCACACCGGAATTGTGTAGCTTTCCAGTGCATAGTCTGTGGCCTCAGGGCCTCAGAGGAGGTAACACAGATATTAAACAGCCGTTCGTATGACAACTTGGATACGAAACATGTCTCGATATTACCTCCTGGTATCTTATTTCTGTATGTCCGTGAGCTATAATGCTACCGGGTCGGCTAGCGTGTCTGGTGACGTAAATAATGACCTGTTCTCCATGTATACTTGTTAAAGGTCTGTCTCGTTGTTTTGTTCTTATCCGTGTTTATGGTAACTGTTTATGCCATATATGTATCAGTTTTATACCACTTGCATTTTCACGTGTATTTTCACATACCACGTCGTCGTTTCATTTTAAGAACACGCTTTCGATTTCGGTTTCGGTTTCCACGTTTAGTTTCGGTTCTTTATGTGTGCTATCAGTATGTCTCAACTTTTTCTGGCAATTTAAAAAAAAAGTTAATAATTATCTATTTTACGCCAGTAGCCAAACCTATATGTAAAGAAGGTATGTTTACGAGAGCACTACGAGGGGAGATCCATGATCTGTGTACATATATAATAAGACCGGGAAGCCACGTGGTTTTGATATGATAAGAATCACGTGTTATATGGTAGCTCTTCATTTGTTTATATTCGGTTGCCATGGCAATGTGTGATACATGTGGTTTCGATTTGGTTTAAATTTTGCTTGCCTTCTTTGAAAAAAAAAATGTTATTTGATTATATCCAGGAATTTCCAATACATTGACAGGTAAAATTATCTCAGTACGCTTTAGTTGTCTTTAGTCATAACCCTCTAAACCGCTGCATTAAAGACCGGCGTGACGGATCTACGCGCGCCGTCCCCTCCCACCTCCCTATTTCACAACGTCATACATTGGCAATATCTTCTATGGTTTGCTCAGTGGCAAATTTTTACTTTATGCCTCATTTGAGCTGTGGAAAAATGCCCGAACAATGATTTCATATTTTTTTATGATTTACGTGTTTTAGTGAACCTAGTATTAACCTTAATTTATATTTATATAGTTAGAAATATAATAAACCTATTGTTGGATATATAAACCCATATTTGGTATTACGAAAGCGTAGGTAAAGATCACTGAAGATTGTGCCAAATGCAGTATTTTTTTTCTGAAGTTCTGAAGCATGCCTCTTCTTTCGACTTAACCAGCCCACTAAATCTGGACAAAGAGCCAGCGTTTAGAGCTTTCTTCCGTCTCTTGGGGTCGAGGTGTGTGGACACTAGTGTCCACCAACAGGTCTATGAACTTACCCTTCTTATTAAAGATGGCTTTATGGTCGTGAAATGTTTCCCGTTATCACCTAACCAAACCTCCTAATGATGCCGTCTAGCCCGGATCCAACGCCACCCGCATGAAGTCCGCCTGTACAAGCGTTGAGTGGGCGCGGGACTTGTCTTCTGATGACGGTGATGACGTCAGAAGGCTCTGCCTGCTCGTTGTGGTCAGGAAGCCATGACCACTGAAGCAAACCATCACCCCATACCATACGCCCGCCCCCTCCCGCCCGTCGTTCCCACCGTACCCCGTCGATCGAACCGACCGTGCCACCCCCACCCCTCCCCACATCCGTCGACCCCCCCCCCTCCCCCCCCCCCCCTGAGTTGCCTCAGCGTATCTCGCCAGCCGACCCTCGTGTAGCCTCGTTCTCCTTCGCTGGCGGGTTAATAATAGAACAGTTATAGCGTTCACACGACAGAATCAGATCAATTCGCCGTCAGTGAGACCCCTAGTTCATTCTGACTCACACCCCTTGCTTTGGGCCTGGTGGGCAGCATCGCTACGTCAACACCATCAGCCTAATTGTACGCCTGAAGGTGACCTTAACAAAAACCGGCAGAAAAATGCCATTTATATACCGAACGTTACGGTTTCCATGGCGACACGTGTTAGCGTAAGATTCGCCAGTTCTAGCGTCTACGTCAACTAACAATTTAGAATAATAGGTAACTGGTGCGAAGATTTGTAAGCAATACTTGCTTTCAATTTACTGTACATCTTCTCGGTATAATATAGAAAAATAATATGTTTGCCTAAAATCATCTTGATGTTGTGAAAACACCTAAATAATGCTCATCGTGCATTGCACATGCAGTGTCGCCGCGCAGTTTCTTTGTTTCCATACTTTTGCGAAACGTTCAACGTAGCTGATAAATGTTGCCTCTTGCTCCGATTATATAAACCTCCGACGTAACTACTTTCAATCTGTCCATTGCGGTAAACTGTGTCGATTCTGTCTATTGTCCGTCTCTTTTCGTTAAGCCTATATTACTGCTACATTTCTTCCTCTGTCGTACTGTATACCCACTTCAGAAAACTACCTTCTTTTCATGTTTTTTGCTTCTGTCTACTACCTGGTACCTTAGTACGTTATCATAACGTGAGCCTTTCTGGTAATACCTGCTTGTCTCTGTCTGGCAGGCTCAATCATTTCTTCCGGTTTTCTATGACTATCGTTGACTGCTAACTTCTTTCGTCAGTGTCGTTTGAAACGTCGTTCAATGCGGTCTTTTTCGCGCCAGACAACAATGTAGCACCAACCAGTTGTACAGCCGTGTAAACGCATTGTCGCGCCACTTCCGGTTGTCTTTTATGGAAGACTACTGCAGACAACTCTGTTGTCCTGTGGATTTATGCCGGCAATAATTGCTATATTTTGTTCTCTCCTCACCCCCCTCCCCCCCCCCCCTCACGTCCCCCCACCTCTCTACCGTGCCATGTGTTGCCTGGGCAACAGACCGCCCTGGTTCCTCAGCGAGCAGCAGACCCGACTGCTCGACGGGGCGGCGAAATAGGAAGCAGCCCGCCCCCTCCACACTCACACAACCCCCCCAACAACACCCACACCTTCTCACAGGACAGTATGTAGCACTTTTTATTTTTGTTAGAAATTAGGGTTTTTAGTTACGGTTAGTTATTTGTTATTATAAGTCCCCGTGCATATTTATTAATGCTTATCAATATCATTTGAGTGCACGCTTATATTGACATGTGTGTTGGTTATTTACCTCACCACGCTTGCCATGGTAATCATGGTCACATGTCAGTAGCTAAGATGATTTGGTTACTTGCACTTTTTATCGTTCTTTTATTTATTTGCTTTCGTTTTGACATCAACAGATGTGGCTACTTACTTTTATTTTGCTTCTTTGTGCTATTTTGTAAATTTATTATTTCGTTGCGTACGAAACGGTATTTCTCCCGGAAAGCCCTGGTGGTATATCCACCAATCAGATAATCTAAATCCCGTCACCGCATGGCTCAGCCAATGGCTGCTTGAGATTTAACTTACTTACCAAAAAAATCCTCATTTCTCATTTCTCCTCATTTGCTCATTATTTCACGCCGGGAAAGGTGTTTCATCAGTTTCACTGTCTAGTCCACGATTGAAGGCCTTGGTAAACACAAGACAAGTATGCTCCATGGCGCTGAATGGATACCCTGCTTGCACCACCCTCCCCCACCGCCTTTCTTCCCCGCTCCCAGCCCCATCCCACTCCACCCCACCCCACACCTCCCGTCCCTTCCCCTTTCTCCCGACCTGACCCAAGCCCAACCTGTATCGCTGCTCCAGTATCGTTAAACTCTATAATCCGGGCATTGTCTTTCTCTGCCTGTAGACCATGGCTGGTCATATTTTGATTAATAGTATGTTCTTCTCGCGACCATTGGACCCATAATGACGCTTGGATAGCGTAGTCACGTGACGCACACATAAACTGTGGCGCGCAGATTGTGATGACTATCGACGAACTATGTAGTTCGCCAAAACACACTGAAAAGTTCGACCACAGTGACGCGTTTTCGGTGCCACCGTCCGACCAGAGCGCATGCGCGGGTTTTTATAGCTTGTTAGATGGGTGTGCGCCATGTTGGATTTAGTGACATCAGTTTCGGCGTCAACCAAAACCTGACATGCGCATTACGAACTTCCGGCCATAGTCTATATATAGCCAAGACCTACTGTCGCGCTCTGTCGAGCGAGTGGCACATGAGCCGGATTTCACGGAGTTCAGTTGTGTCCCATGGTCGCTGGAGGGAGCCACTCGCTTACTGACTGGTGTAAGGCTGCTTGTTATCTTATCGTCTGCTCTTCTCACCATCCCGCTTCCCTTCTCCGTGGTCGGCGTCTCCATGGCAGCAACTATGACGCTTACACGGGCGTCTACCCCGGAGACAACATCCCCCTGGAAGAGTAAGTGGCGCCTCCTGGCGACGGGCTTGTGCGGTCTGCATGGCCTTCCCAGCAGCCACCGCGCGAGATCACTTTCTGTGTGTCTCTGTGATCAAGCGATGCTTTAACACTTTATGTGACGGCCAAACTTAATATTTAATATATACTAATTGATATTTTGCCAGCGGCAGCAATTAACGTTTTTTGCAATTTTTGTCACATAATCATATAATCCGATTGAAGGTGTTTGTTTAATCTTCCAAGCCTTTTTACCGTGTATGTATTTTTTGAATTTTTTTCATGGTGTCCGTACACGGGTGATGTCACATTTCATTTCTACTTATATCACAAGACAGCATTACACGAGTAGATCTCAAACAATAGCCTACCCATGCTAACGTTACTCCACACACACCACCCTGTAGTCCAGACACCGCCCGCTCCGACTGATCCGGCATACCACGAAACCGTGCCTTCTGCGTTCACTTCCCAAATACCTTCTTTTTTCAAAACTAAACACATCATTTCTCAACAACTAAAGCCCCTGTTTTAATATTCTTAGGTAAAACCCGTTAATTGTTGGCTAGGATGGCATCTAGCAG
The DNA here is from genome assembly GCA_964019135.1 of Arenicola marina. Lineage (NCBI taxonomy): Eukaryota > Metazoa > Annelida > Polychaeta > Arenicolidae > Arenicola > Arenicola marina. The sequence continues at coordinate 1,342,874 of OZ025251.1, forward strand.
TGGTAGAACCTCCGCCGTGCGCAACTTAGAAATGTTTGCGGAAGTCACTATAGAATTGCGGTCGATGTACACTGAGGTTCTACTGTACTCGTGTCTCCCGCCTCTAACATGTGGTGGTGGTGGTGGAAGCCTTAGTCGTCACGCTGTAGACCGTAACTAGGTACTGTCACCAGCTTAGTGTGCCTCTGACATTCCTCTGCCAATTCGATGTCGCTAGATCAAACTACGAATATAAAATTCTCATGTTCCAGGAGTTGTTCCATCAAGTTTGATGGTCTTTAATATGATGATTATTTGTTGCCAGAACTGATATAGGTTATATTCATATATAATTTAAATGCCGTTATGAGTTAATCAATGCTCTGTTCGGAGTATCGCTTTCATATTGCTGCTGGAATGAGCATTTGCGTATGATGTACATGCTATTTGTAACAAATCTTAAGAACTGAAGACTTAAGACTTAGCAAATTGTCTGACTGATGCGCCAAGAGCCAAAATAGTTATTCATGCACTATATATTTTATTAATTTAATAGTCCATTAATTAAATAACGTGGTATATATTTTTATTTCTCACAGCCGGAAGAAGTACCACTTGCTTGGGTACGTGTGTCTCGATAACTGACGATAAGGCAGTTGAAAAAAAACTTAACCTGGGGCCAATGTGGTAGAAGGATCCTTAACCTGGGGCCAATGGGGTAGAAGGACCCTTAACCTGGGGCCAGTGTGGTTCGAATGTATCTACAATGGGCCGTTATGGTAGTGATTGAAGGAAACCTTTAAACTGGGACCAGTGTGGTTTAAGGACTTTTAACTGGGACCAGTGTAGTAGCAGGACGTTTCAACGGGGGCCAGTTTGGTAGAAGGTTCGGCCAGTAAAGGACCCTTAAACAGGGGTCTTTACACCCCGAGATTTGGAGAAAATGTTGCCAACTAATTAATTTTCTCACCGGCCCTTACTTCATCCGTCAGTCGTTGTATTGTAAGCATATGTTTACAGTAAATCAAACTATTATGTGAAGATACTAAACAAAGAAATGCATAGCGATAATAAACCCAGCAAATGCTCCGCAAATGTGAATATAACAAATGTCACAAAAATTAAAACATTATATTTTTAAATTCGTACAAACTGTGATGTTGCCTGATTCGTACTCATGATGCCACCTTGCGCCCACCCTCAGGCCCGGGGCACAGGCGCCACCCGCGCCTTACAGACAACAGTCCCTGTACCAGGTCAACCCCACCAGGTGGCTACCATCAGCCTCCATTATCGCTCAGTTAACCCACTTCCTGTCGCTCTCTACTGGTGCCACATGGCACCCGTGGGTCGCCCAATGCTCTCACCAGTGGCGGCCATTGGGTCTCTAATTAATAGGCTCTCACAGACTCCTAAATCGCTCGTAGCTCTCTTTAACACTCGACATAACCTCTCAACAATCGAAAGTAGTTCTTAACACTTGCCAAAGGTACTCTTTTACATCTGCCGTGAACTCTTTGACACATTATTTTCCGCACAACTGAAACTGAATACTTTTAAAAGGCTTTGGACTCTATACGTACACGGCATGAGGCTGTTAGACGCCATGTTGGATTCGTATTGCCGGACGTCTTGTGGGTGTAGTGGGGTCTAATCACAGTGTAATCCTGGTGTTTCTTGAGGCCTATGTCTGTCGTGTTTGCGTCACTAGTGGCGGATACAGGAGCCCCTACTGTGCCCCTTGTAAGCAATGATATCCTCTATCAATGCAAAATATGCGCCATCTTATGTGCGCCCTCCCCCCACCAATCCATTTTTTGTAATGGACCCTCCCTATTTTTTCCCTTCTTCTTCTCACTGACACACCCTCCCCCCGCCCCCGATTCCGAAACAATGTTCAAAACGTACCCACAGTGGACAGCCACCACCACCCCCCCCCCCCCCCACACCTCTCGTCCCCTTTCCTTTTTCAAACTCCTGAATCCGGATTCACTGTGATGACTGAATGCGCCGCGCCGGCCGCCCGCCAGCCCGGCCACTCGCTCGCCGCCGCACCGTGGGGTGGATGGCTGTCGGCCAGCCCGGCCACTCGCTCGCCGCCGCACCGTGGGGTGGATGGCTGTCGGCCAGCCCGGCCACTCGCTCGCCGCCGCACCGTGGGGTGGATGGCTGTCGGCCAGCCCGGCCACTCGCTCGCCGCCGCACCGTGGGGTGGATGGCTGTCGGCCAGCCCGGCCACTCGCTCGCCGCCGCACCGTGGGGTGGATGGCTGTCGGCCAGCCCGGCCACTCGCTCGCCGCCGCACCGTGGGGTGGATGGCTGTCGGCCAGCCCGGCCACTCGCTCGCCGCCGCACCGTGGGGTGGATGGCTGTCGGCCGGCCCGGCCACTCGCTCGCCGCCGCACCGTGGGGTGGATGGCTGTCGGCCAGCCCGGCCACTCGCTCGCCGCCGCGCCGTGGGGTGGATGGCTGTCGGCCAGCCCGGCCACTCGCTCGCCGCCGCACCGTGGGGTGGATGGCTGTCGGCCGGCCCGGCCACTCGCTCGCCGCCGCACCGTGGGGTGGATGGCTGTCGGCCAGCCCGGCCACTCGCTCGCCGCCGCACCGTGGGGTGGATGGCTGTCGGCCAGCCCGGCCACTCGCTCGCCGCCGCACCGTGGGGTGGATGGCTGTCGGCCAGCCCGGCCACTCGCTCGCCGCCGCACCGTGGGGTGGATGGCTGTCGGCCAGCCCGGCCACTCGCTCGCCGCCGCACCGTGGGGTGGATGGCTGTCGGCCAGCCCGGCCACTCGCTCGCCGCCGCACCGTGGGGTGGATGGCTGTCGGCCGGCCCGGCCACTCGCTCGCCGCCGCACCGTGGGGTGGATGGCTGTCGGCCAGCCCGGCCACTCGCTCGCCGCCGCGCCGTGGGGTGGATGGCTGTCGGCCAGCCCGGCCACTCGCTCGCCGCCGCACCGTGGGGTGGATGGCTGTCGGCCGGCCCGGCCACTCGCTCGCCGCCGCACCGTGGGGTGGATGGCTGTCGGCCAGCCCGGCCACTCGCTCGCCGCCGCACCGTGGGGTGGATGGCTGTCGGCCAGCCCGGCCACTCGCTCGCCGCCGCACCGTGGGGTGGATGGCTGTCGGCCGGCCCGGCCACTCGCTCGCCGCCGCGCCGTGGGGTGGATGGCTGTCGGCCAGCCCGGCCACTCGCTCGCCGCCGCGCCGTGGGGTGGATGGCTGTCGGTCTGAGACTCCACTGATAACCTTCTCTTTTCCTTGCGCCACTCATCCACAGCATCAATCGCAGGAAAAAGTCTCGGGTGCCCGGGTCGAGCGCGGCCGAGGTCAGGTCAGGGGTCAATGGTCAGGGGTTACCCAACGCCGCCTATGAGGGCGGCCAAGGGGACTACCCCGGCCACAGTTACGGCCCCTACCGCGCCTACCCCTCGACCGGCCGGGACTACCCGTCTGCGGGACGGGACTACCCCTCGGCCGCTAGGGACTACCCCTCAGCCACCAGGGAATACTCCTTAGGTGGCAGGGGGGGTTACCCCTCAGGCTCGGGCTACGCCGCCGGACCCTCGCCCACCCCTTCCTCCAACCCTCCGCATTATTACAAGTAAGGATCGTCGGCCTTGAAGAAGGCATTGTCAAGTGACATGGCTATATATATCTTTGTCTATATATATAGTTCGATGGTTATTGTTGTGATTTCCGCCCCTCAGGGCCAATCAGGTCTCTTCTCTGTCCTCGCGGTGCATGATGGTTGTTATTGTTTTACTAACATTCGTTCTGCAGTGTGCATCTTAGGGGTATACACAAAACGCCCCCGAATATCTGTTGTTTTTTTGTTTTTCTTGTTGTCAAACTTCGGCTCAGTGAAAATCTCATTTCTAACCAACTGGTTTACATGAAGCACCATTAATTCATATCAAGATGAGAACACTCGTGTCTGTATGTTGCCTTTCACGCACTCATTTATGTGCTTATTATATTGCTCTGAAGAATGCGCCGTCTGTAAATAGTTAAATTGTAATTAGTTTTGATTTAAAACTCTTTCAGTGTTTACTTGGTCCACGCGGAATAGCGATTTCAACTTTGAATATGTTTTATAAAACAAGTTTTTTATTTGTTTGTTATTTGCGTCTGTCGTGTTGGTGTGTCTGTTTTATGTTGTGTGTTTCAGTGATTATGTGCCTCATACTAAACCTCCACTAACGGTTAATTAATTAGCTCAATGATAGCATGATAGTATGGTTGTGTGGTTAATTGTTTTGCTTAGCTTTACGATTTGGAGATACTAATGACAATATAAATAACTAACGACATTTTACGTAAATTCGGAGTTTTATATAAAGATTGATTTACTTCACCTACCCTCTTATATATTGTATGATAAAGATGGATACATGGCAGATAATGTAGTTAACATTTATTTTACAAGAAATACATATGCCCATCACTAGCAGCTATAACTGAATGGAAACAATACTTTTTATATTGAAGGAAAAAAACATTGGAATTTAATTTGAACTTTTAAGTTAACTTTATGTTAAACTTATATTAATATATTGAAATAAAAACTAAATTTAATTTGACTTATATTACCGTTGCAGTAACCGACCCAGAATATACTAAGGCGAAAGCCGAGAAAGCCGTCCTGCCGCATCACTTATCCCACCTGGCGGCCAGATGGCTTTGTCACCAGTGCCCCAACCCAACCTGGCGAGCAAGTGCACCTGTTGCCATGGAAACCACCACCCAGCTGAATATGGCAGAGGTTGTGGGAGGGACATCAGGAGAAGCAGTCGGTGTGGCGGGGTTTGGGTTGACGGAAGCCGAGCGCTGCAGCCACTCGTCTGCATATTTCAACGTCCATGTCGGGACTTGGTTCAAATAAGCACTCAAAGTATTTGCATTAAATGTGATGTGGTGCTTATTGTGCAGTATTATATCCGAACGTCTGACTGTGTCCTGTGAGAATGTGGTCTCTTAAGATCTTGGTCATGATCTCCGAGATAATGGTCATGGTCTCTGAGATAATGTTCATGGTCTCTGAGATCGTGGTCATGGTCTCTGAGATAATGCTCATGGTCTCTGAGATTATAGTCATGGTCTTTGAGACCAAGATCATGGTCTCAGAAAACTACTCCAGCATAATTATGCCACTGTTTTGTCCCATGTAGGTTCATTGAACATGATCTGTGTTTATCTTTGTTCAAACCTGTCGTGAATCGTTCTCCACATTCGGTCCAGCCTGGATTAAACATGGCATGGAATATAACGATTAATGTAAATATGAAGTTTTATGCCAGATACCTATGCCCTGTTAGATGTGAGCCACGTGGTAGTCCCGGGTGAGGCTGGCAGTCTCTGTAAGCGTCCCCCCTCCCTATTGGTCCTTCCGCCTCTAACCGCCTTTGTGACTCCCTTCTTGTCTTTAACACAAAATCTGTGATATTAACAGCGACTAGTAGATTTTATTGCCTCGCCGAGCGTAATTTAGGCTTGGCTTGGCTCTGCGCTCTATTTAATAATGTTATAACCAGTAGACCAGTAGTTTTTCTCTGCCCCATTTTAAACGATCTAAAAACAATTATGTTAAGGACCCCCTTAGGGTTGCCATGGTGATGTAACAACCATGTGGTTGTGTGTGGTGTCCTCGTTAAAGATGACCTTGACTTATAATGGTGTTCATGATATACGCAAAGGACGACCTTTTCGTGTTCCAGGCTCCTATCGTCGCCTATCGCAGAAGGGGTTGCTTGTCAAGTAGTCAGCTTTACATGGTGTTAAGTTTAACACAAAATGTTCGTAAATTGACTTAAACATGTCGTACACGTCCTGTGATTTATACTCAATCGGCATATAATAGTTGTGTGTCTCGTTGGTTGAATACTCCGCTAGGCTAGCGCTCTGTTTGCAGACATACATGTTGCGCCGACCTTTATATATTATATTTCTGTGAACATATCTCTATGTGCGATTTGTTGCGCGAGAGCGTCCGTTAGGATGCGGAATGATCCGCCAGGTGGCGTGAGAATGGCTGTCGCACGGGGATGATTGTCAATAGTAGATTCTCGCACTTGTATCGGCCATGATTTTATTACGCACTTTAACACGTGGCGTACTTTGCCGCTAGTAGGCGCTGTGAAGGCGGCGACGGCCCACTCTGGTGTACATATTGTTTCTAGGAATGTGCCTGGGATGTATGGGAGCGCCAGGTCGCTATGTGTGTAGTGACAATGTCTCCCAGTCTGACCTAGAAGCCTCCTTATGCATGGGGTATGATGTGCGACGGCCTAGACTGTGTATATAGCGAAATCACGTGTACAAACGCTCCCTGAACACGAGGTCACCATTTTGTAACTTTAGCGTCAGTAATCTTATAAAGTGGATATGCAGTAAATATTATATTATTTTGGTACGATATACATGTACATTGTGTGATATGGAAGTGGTTGATGTCATGAGAGCTCCTCTCGTTACCGTTGTAATACCGTTAGAAACGGGAGTTATATACAACCTTATTGAGCTGAAGGGTATTTCATATTTATGATTGTCTGAGAACTAGCAGACCTCTGAAGCGCGGTCTGTTTACCAAGCAGACCCTGTCCCTAAGGCACACGGTATATTTACCAAGCAGACCCTGTACTCAACACATATGGTCTGTTTACCTAGCAGAACCTATCCCTAAAGCACATGACCTGTTTATTAGACAGACCTTATCCGTGAAACACTCGGTCTGTTGTGCTGACAGACCCTGTCCTCGTTTGCCGCGCAGACCCTGTCCCTAGAACAGTGTATGTACATAAACAGCATGACACGTGGTCATGCAAAGTGACCACGTGGCACCACTGGTGTCATCCCGCCGTCTTGGTTTCGCCATCGAGCGTGTCAAAATATTATATGCTATATCATATTACCACTTCTGCACGTATGCATCCTTGAACATTCCCTTGTGTTGTGTCTGACAGATAACTCACTGTATCAGGTTATAAGAGTGATCTGTGCCTATGCATTAGGTTACACCAAAGGGCAGTGGGGTTTTCTGTCTAGTTCATCTTTTCCTTCGCACGCTCAGACTTTACGCCATGTAAGTTGCTTTGACTCTTGATCAGCAGATCTATACGCGTGTGGATTTTGAATGGCGTTGCAACAGGCTTCTCATATCCGCCTTGTTTATCACGATATAGCGCGGTCATTGCTTTCAGTGATGTGTGCCATGAATATGCATGTGAAGCAATTGGCGCCCATATCTTTGTTACGACTGACCCCGGTAGAGGTTGCTAACGCCGTTGCAGGATGGCTGTTCGGCAGCCATTTTGTCTTATTGGAGTGGTTCAGCAAAAGCATGCGTATTTTTCAACTGCATTTCCGCTTTACTTTTTTATGATACTGAAGTAATTATTTTGGTTTAATCCTCCACGTTGCCTTTGCGATGGCAGGTTAAATGGCTCTGATTTGGGTTGCTTCCTTCACTTTCTTGATGTGTGTTTGAAGGGTGCTCTAAAAGTCCCATGTTAACTTTAATGTCGGTTTGTGTGTGGAGCCAAAGGGACTTGTAGATCTGAAGCTTGCAGCGAATCAAATCTGTTGATTCTCTCGGCTCACTCAAGCTTATGACCTATAGCTTATGATCAATAATCTATTTCTATTCTATGTATAATTATTGTTAAGATAAGTGACATAAGATATGTTATTATAGTAAGTCGATCAGAATGCAACTTGGTTTTTGGGGTAACATTTGTACAAATAACCTCTATGTCCCAAACATAAACACAGGAGTTTTGATGTTCCTATACAGATATATATGTGATACCGGTACAACCACAATATGTCTGTGAGTGGGCAGATACAATTAAAAGAAAAAGGTTCAAATAATATGATATAACATTTACATGGAAGGTTGGACAATTCTTCATGAGCTACTTTTAATGCTGAGCTTGTGTTGTTTATATTTCAGGCTTATACGGTTTATAAATCGAATGAGCTTAAACTGAAAGATTGTGGAGTGTGATAGGCGATATTTGCCATGATGGTAGAATTCCAGGTCGGCCCTCGCTTTCTACAAGTTGCCAATGATCCCTGTGTGTAAAATCGAACCAAATGATCTTTATGGTAGAATTATTTCATAAATCCTCGCAGGTCAAATCAGAAAACGTCCAATTTAGGGTGTTTGTACTCAAATTACAAAGCCTATTTGTAAGAAACGCTTTAATTGATGTAGATAAATACAGAGTTTTATTTTGAAAATCACGCCAAGAATATTTGAAACAATATCCATGATGTGTGTATTGCGTTGAATGGAATACACGACCTTTCTGATATATTATCGCAGGCGGCCATAGTTTTATAGATCTATTTGTATGTGCCTTGTTGTGAGTGGGTCTAACATTACTATTACCTGCTCAGTCGGGTAATTAGCGACGTATTTGGCATAATCACGAATAAAGTGTACTCTTGCATAACATGCTCAAAGTATCCAGAGTGAATAAAATTTGACAAATCACCTCTGCCGTTGTCCAGTCTGTCTCGGAAGGGGTATTTACACGGGTTCGTGTCGCGGTACTTCGCTATTATCTAAATACTCGTGCATGTAGATGTTTGAACGAGAAGCCACATTTTGCTATGGGACAAAGTGCGGACGTGCTGACTTTAGGCTTAAGTATAGTTGGTCGAAACGAGAGTTCTAACGACGAGTGTCCGGTACTACAGTTCGACCAGCGCACATTGGTTTCTACAGTTTCTACCGTAGAACCGCCGTTGCGTGTTCATGCAGTTTCAGGCCACGGGAGGCCGGCCACCCGACTACCGTAGAACCGCCGTTGCGTGTTCATGCAGTTTCAGGCCACGGGAGGCCGGCCACCCGACTACCGTAGAACCGCCGTTGCGTGTTTATGCAGTTTCAGGCCACGGGAGGCCGGCCACCCGACTACCGTAGAACCGCCGTTGCGTGTTTATGCAGTTTCAGGCCACGGGAGGCCGGCCACCAGACTACCGTAGAACCGCCGTTGCGTGTTCATGCGGTGTGCATGTGCATGTTCGGTTTGCTATACTGGATTTTATTGAAATTTCCTTCGGGCATCAACCAGGACCCTACATGCGAACTACACAGTCGAGTAAATACACTTTTATTTCTGTTCACAGTCAGTGGACATTGATTTCACAATAATTAAACAACATCTGTACCACCTTCATTTTAGTTGATAACTTCAATGTGCTTCATTTCTGCATCCCCCAGAGCCTTCCCTGGCGTCCTTAGGCTTAAATATCCCTCGGCAACTAATAACCATGGATACCGTTGCCATGGAAACATTGCTACGAGACCATTACTCTTGACACTCACCAACTTAAGGATCCTCCCAGGGTCCATAGCAATGCGCCCCCCTCTGCAATTCACGGATCGTTGCCACAGCATCAAGGTGCCCAAGGTCCGAAGAAGATACTTTCGATACCCGTTTGCCTTAGACATCATCCCTATGTTCGCAGCATTTTCGCATCCTTGAACTTTGACCCCGTGGCTAAAGTAAGAAACACGTGACCGGAGGTTTGAGAATTAAGCCAGGTGTTTGGTGGATGGGGGGGGAGGGGTGATTTAATAGTGAGGGGAGGGGTGGGGGGGGTCTAGTTAGTGGAGCTTGTGCACCATTTCCTCCTTGGTGATGAGGTGGGTGGTCTTGTTGACGAGGTTCATGAGGGAGCTGATGTTGTTGGCCCAGTCGTTGAGCACGTCGTTGGGGTCCTTGGTCTTGCGGAAGTGGACGATGCCGGCAAGGCGGTCCAGCTTGGCGCGTACCGTCTTGTTGACCACGAGGCGCGACAGGAACTCCTCCGCCTCCTGCAACACGCCACACACCTTATATATAAACTATATATATATATATAAACACATATATATATATATTATATTATTATATATAAACCGGCCAAACAGTCTCTATAGTTAACAAACAACACCCTCGTTGGGGGGCCACCATTAGGATATGATGGCTAACGCGGGACTGGTGGGCCCGCCACATGTTGTATCAGATCACAAATATATTTCCAAAACACGACACAAAAAGGTATTATTATCGTAAAATGTTTCGGCTTTGTCGGTTACAAAAATCTACATTACCAAGACTGAAAGGAATAGGTCGGTGAATGGACTGGTCTTTCAGGCCAGCTTTGTGAACACATGGGTTAAACCACGCACTCCGAGATCAATAGGAAACCCTGGGACAATAACAGGTGATGAAATCTGCATCGGCCCCAGATAATGCAGGTTCTGAACCTGCGACAGCCTGCAAGGAACATTCGACACGGGTCTGAGAGGAGGTGGTGTTACAGGCGACACGGGTCTGGGAGGAGGGGGTGTTACAGGCGACACGGGTCTGGAAGGAGGGGGTGTTACAGGCGACACAGGTCTGGGAGGAGGTGGTGTTACAGGCGACACAGGTCTGGGAGGAGGGGGTGTTACAGGCGACACGGGTCTGGGAGGAGGGGGTGTTACAGGCGACACGGGTCTGGGAGGAGGTGGTGTTACAGGCGACACGGGTCTGGGAGGAGGGGGTGTTACAGGCGACACAGGTCTGGGAGGAGGTGGTGTTACAGGTGACACGGGTCTGGGAGGAGGCGGTGTTACAGGCGACACGGGTCTGGAAGGAGGGGGTGTTACAGGCGACACGGGTCTGGGGAGAGGAGGTGTTACCGGCGACACGGGTCTGGGAGGAGGTGGTGTTACAGGCGACACGGGTCTGGGAGGAGGTGGTGTTACAGGCGACACGGGTCTGAGGGGAGGGGGTGTTACCGGCGACACGGGTCTGGGAGGAGGGGGTGTTACAGGCGACACGGGTCTGGGAGGAGGTGGTGTTACAGGCGACACGGGTCTAGGAGGAGGGGGTGTTACAGGCGACACGGGTCTGGGAGGAGGGGGTGTTACAGGCGACACGGGTCTGGAAGGAGGGGGTGTTACAGGCGACACAGGTCTGGGAGGAGGTGGTGTTACAGGCGACACGGGTCTGGAAGGAGGGGGTGTTACAGGCGACACGGGTCTGGGGAGAGGAGGTGTTACCGGCGACACGGGTCTGGGAGGAGGTGGTGTTACAGGCGACACAGGTCTGGGAGGAGGTGGTGTTACAGGAGACACGGGTCTGGGAGGAGGGGGTGTTACAGGCGACACGGGTCTGGGAGGAGGGGATGTTACAGGCGACACGGGTCTGGGAGGAGGGGGTGTTACAGGAGACACGGGTCTGGGAGTAGGGGGTATTACAGGCGACACGGGTCTGGGAGGAGGGAGTGTTACAGGCGACACGGGTCTGGGAGGAGGGGGTGTTACAGGCGACACGGGTCTGGGAGGAGGGGATGTTACAGGCGACACGGGTCTGGGAGGAGGGGGTGTTACAGGAGACACGGGTCTGGGAGTAGGGGGTATTACAGGCGACACGGGTCTGGGAGGAGGGAGTGTTACAGGCGACACGGGTCTGGGAGGAGGGGATGTTACAGGCGACACGGGTCTGGGAGGAGGGGGTGTTACAGGAGACACGGGTCTGGGAGTAGGGGGTATTACAGGCGACACGGGTCTGGGAGGAGGGAGTGTTACAGGCGACACGGGTCTGGGAGGAGGGGGTGTTACAGGCGACACGGGTCTGGGAGGAGGGGGTGTTACAGGCGACATGGGTCTGGGAGGAGGTGGTGTTACAGGCGACACGGGTCTGGGAGGAGGGAGTGTTACAGGCGACACGGGTCTGGGAGGAGGTGGTGTTACAGGAGACACGGGTCTGGGAGGAGGGGGTGTTACAGGCGACATGGGTCTGGGAGGAGGTGGTGTTACAGGCGACACGGGTCTGGGAGGAGGGAGTGTTACAGGCGACACGGGTCTGGGAGGAGGTGGTGTTACAGGAGACACGGGTCTGGGAGGAGGGAGTGTTACAGGCGACACGGGTCTGGGAGGAGGGGGTGTTACAGGCGACACGGGTCTGGGAGGAGGTGGTGTTACAGGCGACACGGGTCTGGGAGGAGGGGGTGCTACAGGCGACACGGGTCTGGAAGGAGGGGGTGTTACAGGCGACATGGGTCTGGGAGGAGGTGGTGTTACAGGCGACACGGGTCTGGGAGGAGGGAGTGTTACAGGCGACACGGGTCTGGGAGGAGGGGATGTTACAGGCGACACGGGTCTGGGAGGAGGGGGTGTTACAGGAGACACGGGTCTGGGAGTAGGGGGTATTACAGGCGACACGGGTCTGGGAGGAGGGAGTGTTACAGGCGACACGGGTCTGGGAGGAGGGGGTGTTACAGGCGACACGGGTCTGGGAGGAGGGGGTGTTACAGGCGACACGGGTCTGGGAGGAGGGGGTGTTACAGGCGACACCGGTCTGGGAGGAGGTGGTGTTACAGGCGACACGGGTCTGGGAGGAGGGAGTGTTACAGGCGACACGGGTCTGGGAGGAGGGGATGTTACAGGCGACACGGGTCTGGGAGGAGGGGGTGTTACAGGCGACACGGGTCTGGGAGGAGGTGGTGTTACAGGCGACACGGGTCTGGGAGGAGGTGGTGTTACAGGCGACACGGGTCTGGGAGGAGGGGGTGTTACAGGCGACATGGGTCTGGGAGGAGGGGGTGTTACAGGAGACACGGGTCTGGGAGGAGGGGGTGTTACAGGCGACATGGGTCTGGAAGGAGGGGGTGTTACAGGCGACATGGGTCTGGGAGGAGGGGGTGTTACAGGAGACACGGGTCTGGGAGTAGGGGGTATTACAGGCGACACGGGTCTGGGAGGAGGGAGTGTTACAGGCGACACGGGTCTGGGAGGAGGGGATGTTACAGGCGACACGGGTCTGGGAGGAGGGGGTGTTACAGGAGACACGGGTCTGGGAGTAGGGGGTATTACAGGCGACACGGGTCTGGGAGGAGGGAGTGTTACAGGCGACACGGGTCTGGGAGGAGGGGGTGTTACAGGCGACACGGGTCTGGGAGGAGGGGGTGTTACAGGCGACATGGGTCTGGGAGGAGGTGGTGTTACAGGCGACACGGGTCTGGGAGGAGGGAGTGTTACAGGCGACACGGGTCTGGGAGGAGGTGGTGTTACAGGAGACACGGGTCTGGGAGGAGGGGGTGTTACAGGCGACATGGGTCTGGGAGGAGGTGGTGTTACAGGCGACACGGGTCTGGGAGGAGGGGGTGTTACAGGCGACACGGGTCTGGGAGGAGGGGGTGTTACAGGCGACACGGGTCTGGGAGGAGGTGGTGTTACAGGCGACACGGGTCTGGGAGGAGGGGGTGTTACAGGCGACATGGGTCTGGGAGGAGGTGGTGTTACAGGCGACACGGGTCTGGGAGGAGGGGGTGTTACAGGCGACATGGGTCTGGGAGGAGGTGGTGTTACAGGCGACACGGGTCTGGGAGGAGGGGGTGTTACAGGCGACACGGGTCTGGGAGGAGGGGGTGTTACAGGCGACACGGGTCTGGGAGGAGGGAGTGTTACAGGCGACACGGGTCTGGGAGGAGGGGGTGTTACAGGCGACACGGGTCTGGGAGGAGGGGGTGTTACAGGCGACATGGGTCTGGGAGGAGGTGGTGTTACAGGCGACACGGGTCTGGGAGGAGGGAGTGTTACAGGCGACACGGGTCTGGGAGGAGGGGGTGTTACAGGCGACACGGGTCTGGGAGGAGGGGGTGTTACAGGCGACATGGGTCTGGGAGGAGGTGGTGTTACAGGCGACACGGGTCTGGGAGGAGGTGGTGTTACAGGCGACATGGGTCTGGGAGGAGGGGGTGTTACAGGCGACACGGGTCTGGGAGTAGGGGGTATTACAGGCGACACGGATCTGGGAGGAGGGAGTGTTACAGGCGACACGGGTCTGGGAGGAGGGGGTGTTACAGGCGACATGGGTCTGGGAGGAGGTGGTGTTACAGGCGACACGGGTCTGGGAGGAGGGAGTGTTACAGGCGACACGGGTCTGGGAGGAGGTGGTGTTACAGGAGACACGGGTCTGGGAGGAGGGGGTGTTACAGGCGACACGGGTCTGAGAGGAGGGAGTGTTACAGGCGACACGGGTCTGGGAGGAGGGGGTGTTACAGGAGACACGGGTCTGGGAGGAGGGGGTGTTACAGGCGACACGGGTCTGGGAGGAGGGGGTGTTACAGGCGACACGGGTCTGGGAGGAGGTGGTGTTACAGGAGACACGGGTCTGGGAGGAGGGGGTGTTACAGGCGACATGGGTCTGGGAGGAGGTGGTGTTACAGGCGACACGGGTCTGGGAGGAGGGGGTGTTACAGGCGACACGGGTCTGGGAGGAGGGGGTGTTACAGGCGACACGGGTCTGGGAGGAGGTGGTGTTACAGGCGACACGGGTCTGGGAGGAGGGGGTGTTACAGGCGACATGGGTCTGGGAGGAGGGGGTGTTACAGGCGACACGGGTCTGGGAGGAGGGGGTGTTACAGGCGACACGGGTCTGGGAGGAGGGGGTGTTACAGGCGACATGGGTCTGGGAGGAGGTGGTGTTACAGGCGACACGGGTCTGGGAGGAGGGGGTGTTACAGGCGACACGGGTCTGGGAGGAGGAGGTGTTACAGGCGACACGGGTCTGGGAGGAGGGGGTGTTACAGGCGACACGGGTCTGGGAGGAGGGGGTGTTACAGGCGACACGGGTCTGGGAGGAGGGGGTGTTACAGGCGACATGGGTCTGGGAGGAGGTGGTGTTACAGGCGACACGGGTCTGGGAGGAGGGGGTGTTACAGGCGACACGGGTCTGGAAGGAGGGAGTGTTACAGGCGACACGGGTCTGGGAGGAGGTGGTGTTACAGGCGACACGGGTCTGGGAGGAGGGAGTGTTACAGGCGACACGGGTCTGGGAGGAGGTGGTGTTACAGGCGACACGGGTCTGGAAGGAGGGGGTGCTACAGGCGACACGGGTCTGGGAGGAGGTGGTGTTACAGGAGACACGGGTCTGGGAGGAGGGAGTGTTACAGGCGACACGGGTCTGGAAGGAGGGGGTGTTACAGGCGACACGGGTCTGGGAGGAGGGGGTGTTACAGGCGACATGGGTCTGGGAGGAGGGAGTGTTACAGGCGACACGGGTCTGGGAGGAGGTGGTGTTACAGGAGACACGGGTCTGGGAGGAGGGGGTGTTACAGGCGACACGGGTCTGGGAGGAGGGAGTGTTACAGGCGACACGGGTCTGGGAGGAGGGGGTGTTACAGGCGACACGGGTCTGGGAGGAGGTGGTGTTACAGGCGACACGGGTCTGGGAGGAGGGGGTATTACAGGCGACACGGGTCTGGGAGGAGGGGGTGTTACAGGCGACACGGGTCTGGAAGGAGGGGGTATTACAGGCGACACGGGTCTGGGAGGAGGGGGTGTTACAGGCGACACGGGTCTGGGAGGAGGGGGTGTTACAGGAGACACGGGTCTGGGAGTAGGGGGTATTACAGGCGACACGGGTCTGGGAGGAGGGAGTGTTACAGGCGACACGGGTCTGGGAGGAGGGGGTGTTACAGGCGACACGGGTCTGGGAGGAGGGGGTATTACAGGCGACACGGGTCTGGGAGGAGGGGGTGTTACAGGCGACACGGGTCTGGGAGGAGGGGGTGTTACAGGCGACACGGGTCTGGGAGGAGGGGGTGTTACAGGCGACACGGGTCTGGGAGGAGGGGGTGATACAGGAGACACGGGTCTGGGAGGAGGTGGTGTTACAGGCGACACGGGTCTGGGAAGAGGGGGTGTTACAGGAGACACGGGTCTGGGAGGAGGGGGTGTTACAGGCGACACGGGTCTGGGAGGAGGGGGTGTTACAGGCGACACGGGTCTGGGAGGAGGGGGTGTTACAGGCGACACGGGTCTGGGAGGAGGGGGTGTTACAGGCGACACGGGTCTGGGAGGAGGGAGTGTTACAGGCGACACACATCTGGGAGGAGGGGGTGTTACTTACGGCCTCTGTCAGGTCGAGGTGGTCGGCCAGGCGAACCATGTCTATGCGCGTGTAGTAGTCTGCTATAACCCGGATGTTCTGTATAAACAAAGCCACGTTGTCAGTCAGTACGTTGGCGTATGCCAGCAATATACTCAAATATATATCTCATATACACAGTTACGGCTCTGCATACATCGAGTTCGTCGCTAAAAGTTTCAAGTTACGTAAACTTCAGACATGTTGTTTAATGTTTCCAAACAAGCCCTATATAAATACATGTTGCGGGCAACAATGCAAATTCTGAAAAACAGATAATAATCTGTATTAAAATAATCTAATTTAATATTTTAATACATGACGTTGTACACGCGGCAGCCTTTGTCTTAGAGTAGGACTGCTTGTACCGATATCATCATACACCATCCAGGCGTACACAATATATCGCCTTTTATGTTCGTATTGATGTTTGTTTGTTGTCTTCACTCCTTGCGTAAACAATCGGTCATTTCCTAAGATACTTTTATGTGATTTTCTGTTGCAAAGAGGCAGGAACAAATTCAATTTGAATTGAAATGCAAACTAAGAATACTACATAACAACATGTGTCTCACAAAATACCAATACCAGGTAACAACACGTCTCGTACAATACCAATACCAGGTAACAATATCGGCCTCACAAGATAATAATACCAGGTGGCAACATATGTCTCCTATGACGCCGGCTGTGAGGTTACTCACGTGTTCAATGACCCGGACTTTGACGTCCTTCCACGCCTGGACACCCTCCTCCGTCTTGGGGTTGAAGATGACAGACCCTGGCGACCCCGTGCGGAGCTCTGACTCGTACTGCTCGGAGAGGTCTTTCCACCGCATCAGCTCGGTCGTCGTGAACTTCTTCAGCAGTTCCCTGAAGTCAAATGGATCACGCGTTTCAGGACACACGATGTGGGTGTAGACATGGGATAATGTGGGCGACGAAGAAAGTTCCCTAGGCGATGAATGGATTAACGGATCAAGGGATGAAACATTACCCAGATTAGGTGCCGGTTCCGGATTTGAACTTGAATTTGGACCTATTTATCTATGGTTGGTTGGTTGTATATTTCGTTTCAAGACGTTTCAACGGAAGGAAGGGAGAGAGAAGCCATGTCCCCGGGGGTAACCCCCTACTCTTTGCGTAGAAGGACATGGGATCTTTATCCTGCGACCACACTGACATGGCCACAGCGGGGCGCGAACCACGGATCCACGTGCCGCTAGGCCCTCAGGTGTCCAGGACACTCAAGGCGAACGCTCTAACCCACTGAGCTACCGGTGCGGAACCATTTATCTAGGGACTGGTGCCCTAACTACTGTGTAGAAAGGAAGTATAGAGGGGACACATGTAGCCGGGGGTACCCTCTACTCTTTGCGAAGAAACACTCGAAATCCTGCACAGATAGAAATTTAAAGTGACCATTTACATGCGCTTGTTAGAAACCTCATGAAATAAAGGACAAACAGCAGAAACAAACAAAAGCATTTGCACAGGTGGGGTTCGAACCACGCACATGTAGAGCGGCAGCTCCTCCAGCGTCTTGTCCTCCTGCACGCGGTGTATCAGGTCGGATTGCTCGTTGTCATAGGGGGCCAGCACCAGGTACAGCAGCGACGACTTGAGCGCCTGGAGCAGGGACACAAAACAGAAATCATGTCACTCACCATCGATAGGGTGCAACAAACAACAACAGCTGATCTGGCCGACCACGTGGCGCCAGCACCCCACCCCTCCCCCATCCACACCCGCATCATAATATATATGAAGTAGTGAGTCAAACCAGTCATAGTGGCCTCGGCTAGAGGCTTTTGCCAAACAGATGGAGTGGCTGACTAGAGATGGGGAGATCGTGAGCTCGACGCCCGCCGGGGATCAAACCGGCCCCCGCCGTTACCATGGAGCCCGACACAGGTAATGCCCACGGCGGTTCTGAGACCGAGTAGTCCTGGTCTGAGAACAGACCTCTCGGGGCTCTCTTGTCATCTACCTCATTGCGCTTCTCCTGGTCATCCTTGATGACCTTTGTGTCGTACACCGCGCGGTAGTGTTTGCAGATAGACAGGTAGGAGCCTTCGTGCTGGTCCAGCTCTATCATCAGTCTGTAGTACTTCAGCTTCAGATCCTGAGGCGAAATGAAAGACACGTGATTTAGGCAATCTTTGTGTACATGAAGACTGGATTGGGCCATGAACAAGTGAAATGAAAGGCTGGTGCTTTTAACCACCTTTGTGTACATGAAGGCTAGATTGGGCCATGAACAAGTGATATGAAAGGCTGGTGCTTTTAACCACCTTTGTGTACATGAACGCTAGATTGGGCCATGAACAAGTGATATGAAAGGCTGGTGCTTTTAACAACCTTTGTGTACATGAAGGCCAGATTGGGCTGTAGGAAAATGAAAGGAAATCTTCAGGCCATGTGTATGGACATATGCAGGATAAACTGGGTCAAGAAACCAACCGGGACGATTGGGAGGGGATTGGGTAAAACATGCCCCAGATGCAGCATCCGAGATTTGCAACCATGACGTGTTGGGCTGCAGCACATCCTACTTCTCCATTAAAGCGGGTGTCCAACCTAAGCTAATCGCGATCTGCACCGAAAGTTTACATCTAAAATTAATTTGGCGAGTGTTAACGCTCCGTGTCGGCCGCCTGGTAAAGAGAAACACAAATTAAAGCAACCGGCCCCTATCCATGTCGAGCAGCGCGCCATTTTGACGGAGCAAGTGACGCGTATTGTGACCCTTCATGTGGCGCCGCCTTACGGTATAACTGGAAGTTATCTCGCGGAGGGAACTCATCACAATGGAGGTACCCTTCAGGCGAAACGCGTGAAACGAGAGGTCAGGGCCGCGATTTACGGATGAATTGCGTCAGTTCCAAGCCGCGCAGTAGACCACGATCTTTAGTGTTTCATGGAACAATAGCATCCACACATATTGATATCTCTTGCAACGATTGTCTGCGTTAAATAGCCATGATTGTGGAGTTAGAATCCCAGCTATTCATATATGCGATAATCACTTGCTCTTGTTTTGCTCATACGTACAGTAGGCGTCATTTCCGGTTTTAATATAATTAGAGTATTGCCTCATGATTGGTCAATCGCGGACATATTTCCAAAGGGTGCTACCGCCTGGTTAGGCGACGAAATTCTACATTTTATCGTGAGCTACAGACAGAACGGTAAAATTCTGCAATGGAGGATAGACACTTGGGGATTAAACGAATTGGTAACGCAGCGTTAGAGGCCAGGCTGGCGGCTTTCCTTAATCTCAGGAGGTTTCCTTTATATCATGTCACAACAGTCCCTCCGTCATCTGGTACCCCGGCATCCATTCCCATATAAAGTGTAAGGTAATGTAAATGTAAAGTCAATGTGAATGTAATGACAATAAAATGTCAATGTAGTGTCGATGTAATGTCAATGTAATGTAAATGTAAATGTCAATGTCGTGTAATGTCAATATCATGTAGATGTAAATGTACTGTAGATGTAAATGTAATGTCAATCTAAATGTAATATCAATGTAAATGTAATGCCAATGTAAAGTTCATACGCACGTTTGTATCTTTGTCCTCAAAGAACTTTGTGTTAATCTTCTTGCTGATGATTTGTGTCCTGATAAAGTCCTTCTTGGCCAGACAGAGTCTCATCTGCTCCAGGATAAACTCCACCTTCTCCCGTTTCTCCATGGAACCAAACGTCTCCACCTGAAAAGGGGTTTGAACACCAGTTGCCAGTTACCAAAAAACAGGTCATAAGACTATAATCTTATCATTCACATACAGTGTATCACATGTATGAACAAACTTGTTAAGGAAGAACACGCAGATGTCCAAATATAGATATTGTTAAAAACAAAGGCACGTATATAGTAATAATCTATTCATATATCACAACCAATCAAGGAAAAAAAAAAGGTTATCTCTGTACAAATTTTAATACTTTATTATAAATGTACCGGTAATACCCTCTGGCACTCACTGACGCATATGTTAGCGCATTAAACTACATTTAGCGAAATCATAATATAACGTATAATCCCTTTTGTTGTCTAATATAATATGCCCTACATGATAACATTTCTCGCTTTGAAGATTCACTTTTGTTTCTGGTTCTGGAACCTTGATAAACCGAATATATGGCTATGTCCCAAGCGTAATTCGATTTATAGAAGTTCTACTGCCAATACATCAATGCGCTGCACGCATTTATGTAGTTGCAGACGTGACTGCAGAAGACACGGTAATGGTTACCTTAAATTCATTTCTACAAATATAGCTACAGAAGGATTCAGCATTAAAAATCTGGGTCACCTGCAGTTCCTGTAGGATGGTAGCAGCTTCGGCAATGTCTCCCTGATCTTCCTTTATCTTGGCCAAAGTCATGGTTAGGCGGGCTCGCTCGATCTCAACGTAGATCTGAAACAGTCGAGTTAAACATAGAACAGAAAGTGCCACAGAATAGGTACTTTACTTGCTGCATATCATATATGCATCAACTGAATGTCCTTTCTTAGCTGGATATTTTTACATTTTATTCAATTTTAGTCATCTGGGTCACACGATTTCCAGAAAGAAACAAGTTATTTTGTGAGTTTAGTAGGTTCGCGATGTGAGCAGCTATAAGCAATGTCCCACGAACATAGTGCAATAGACACTTACAGACCGATTACAGCAAATGCCCCTGTCTGTATTAAGCTAGTGCATGTATTAACCAGTTTTCAGCAATTTTGCCCAAATTCTGGTCTAGATAACTACCAAGTCCATGTACAAATCAACATACCTTGCCGGCTGTAACAGTACGTAGGGTGTCTATCAACTTGAGCTTTGTCTCCATGTTTGGCGTCTTGTCTAAATATGTGCACGCCTCTTGAACCATCTTTGTCACAGCCTACAAAGTGTCAACATACATATTGTAAGGGTTATCATGAACAGGATTATGTGAAGCTCTCTACTGGGGCGGAAACAAATCAAATAATAGAATAAACTGACACTCAAGTTATCATGATCAGCATTGCTTTTCAGCTAATTTCGATTTAAATTCTGTGGACAAATCAGCTGAGAATATCCATGACACACTGGTTAATGATGAATGTACCGGCTTCCATATCAGGAAAGTGTTGGTATGACACGCATAAAAGGGCATATTCAGTACAAGATAAATTTGTGACCAGAACCTTACTAAAACCATAGGTCTGTCATTCAAAGTTGAATGTAAGGTACAATGTACTAACCTGTTTTAACTGGCCCCTACGTTTTGTAAGAACAACAATATTTTCATTGAGAAAATCCCACTTCTTAGCTTCAAAACACATTTTCACAACAGCGACAAGAATCCGGGCTGTGGAATGCATATCAGCACCCTGTACAAAATAAAATAATTACAAAGATATGATTTGTTCTAGTACAGTTTTGTTACTTTAATATAAGCTCTGACAATGGAGATGAAACATTACTAGAAGTGTTTTAGCAGGTAAGGACACAAAATATTTGTATAATCTGCATATATTGATGCAGTAAGGTTGATGAACTGCACATTATTTTCACATTTACTTTTACATACTAGCTGAAGTGACAAGCCCATTTTATTACAGATATTTATCTTGTTGGTATATTTTTAACAAAAGTTAAAAGTACTGGTATGTCAAAACTTACAGTTCTTGTTTGTTTCTCCAGTGATAGAAGGATGTCTACAGCTTCCTTTAATTTTCCAGCCTGTAAAGAATAGAAATCAAAGAATTGAAAGAATGTATCTGCTGGATAGGGCAAAATTTACTGATATTTTTTACATGTCACAAGTCAAGATTTGTTTTGAAGGTTTCACTTTAAAGCTGCTTGCCAAGATTTTCGCGCCTATTCTAAGCCCAAGCAATATTTCTATCACAACTTGCAGAAAACTTAATTGTTTCATTTTACAGATTTAGAAACCTAAAAAATATTGCCATTTCCGCTGTGATATAGCAAATATGTCTATCTTGGTATACCTCTGAACTCTGTCACTATACTGCTACTTATAGCAAAGCAGACCTTGATAGATAACTTTAATTCAGTCAGGCAAGTTGAAGGTATTGGTTTGGTGGCAAGAATACAAAGTATTTACTGGTACATATCCAAGCAGCAATTAGATAAGTCAATTAAGTTAATAAAAAATAACTTTATCAGGAAATAAACTTTGAAAGGTGCAACATTACAAATATAATGAGCACTTTGCCCTGAACTGCAGAACTTTGTATTTTTTAATGGTACTTGAAAGGCCTAGGGCCTGGGGGGAGGGGGAAGACATTAATGACCTCTTTTTTTGGGCTTTTCCTTTCTCAATCCTATGCGCATATCAAAATCTATCATTTCTCTTGATGTATACTATATATTCCAGTTGATATCAAAAGTGCTTGCATTTTTTTCTCGCTTTTTATATGCCTGTTTTGGCCTGAGCGCACACCCCTAGCACTGACAGTGACACTGTACCAAAATAGTGAGGTCTAAGGTCTCAACGACTGCAGCTCGCTTTGACCGCAGTTCTTCTGGACTGCCAGTTGGGGTGGAGTGTGAGGCTGTTGGGGAGGGGTGGAGAGGTACCTGGTACCTGGCAGCGTTAAGTGGCTTAGACGCTTATGTATTTGTTGTCTCCGCTTGGTTAACGCTTCTTACTATTGACTTGACTATCTAATCATGCAATATATATATCACTGGGCAATTGATTTGTACTAGTTTGATCGTTGTAGAGTGAATGGAAGTAAAGTTATGTACACAATTTTTTGCATAGAGGGACTTAGGCCGGTGGGCCAAGTTCCAGGGCAAGTTTGTGGGGATGGAGGAATGTCCCGGTGAAGATCAATAGATTAATTGGCCGGGTATTTTTCACTAAGCGTCTTAACAATGTTTACTACAGGTTGGCCGATACAAGTATTTGAGGCAGGAGTGCAATAAATGGAACAGCCTGCAATGTAATTTGCATACAGTCATATGAAATACATAAAGTGACATGAAACTATGCTTCGGTTCAAAACCTCCCACTGTTCCCTTCCGGAATGTCATTTATTTGTTATACTTGGCAGAGCCCATTGTGGTAGCCATTTTCCCATAGGCGACACATGACCATTTCCTGTTCTGGGCTCGCGTTAGCATTCGCCAATAGCCATTTGGCGAGAAAATTCAGGATTTGGCGATAAGAACTGCTTGGACACTCGCCAAAATGGCGAATAAAAAATTTCAACTACAAATACATTTTTATTCATGTTTTTTTTTAACAAATGGAACCAGAAAATCCTCGAACAAATATTGGCTAATGTTTTTCCACAGAATTAGCCAAATTGGCTAATGAAAAAAATATCCTAGCGCGAGTCCAGCTGTTTTCGAATGCTAGGTCCTCCTAAGAATTTGTATCGATGCCAAAGGCCTTCATGTCACACTTGCAAACATCCTTAAACCTGAGCTTTGGCCATCTAGTTGGCCTTTTGCCATCGGCAAGCTTACCATAGAGCATATCCTTTGGAATGCATTCATCTTGTAATCGATAAATGTTTCCAAGCCAACAAAGACGTCATTATTTCACAAGTGCAAGAATGCTTGGTAGGTTGGCCCTGGCTAATACGTCAGCATTTGTTACCTTGTCTTGCCAAGCAATGCCTAAAATATTTCACAGGCAACGAAGACGGAAGTTGTTTAACTTTTTTTCTTAGCCACAATATGCAGTCCGGAATGTCATTCACACCGCTAAGATAACATCATCCTATTATACAAACAGTCCATCAAAATAGTTTGATGTAGAATTACCAAATTACCCAGCATGCAACGTGATTGGAGCTTTGGAGAAGAAGGCAAGATGGCGACCAGCTCAGGGATAGAGGCCTCATTCATACACTTTACGCTCCATATCTCGGGGCTAATCAAGTTTGCCTGTATACTTCTAATATTTATACATATTTTCCAATATATATTTTATATACATCAAGTCACCTCTTTACTGCAGCCATATGCTTACAATCTATTCTTAAATATGGTCTACTTTTGACTAAATATTATAAATAGTAATCCTAAACCATTCACCCTGATTTTTATGATACAATACCTAGTCTTTCTTTTCCGCCATTAAACTTTCTAAATCAAGGGAGAAAATTGGTCATAAAACTCATATGCTAATGTTATAAATCATTGTATGGTTGGGTGAATCACGTCAGAAAAATAATTCCATGTGGCTTATAGATCTACATTGATCTTAATACATTGTTTCAAAAGATAAACTGCAGCTGACAAAATCTACGACCTCACTACTGTAATGAGCCGCACCTGATGCCGCCTTTGATATTTGTTAACTGAACCATCAAATTAGTGATCTGACTGTTAGTGTAAAGGTGTTAACCAATATTCAGGAAGTCTCGCATTTTGTGACAATCATTTTATTGCTTAACAACAGCGTAATTGTAATCTTTTAACAATGCCCAGCATTGGCCCCTCCACTGCATGCCGCCAACGATGCGCACCACACACAACACCATGAGCTTTCACCCCCTTCCACCCCCCCTGCAGTCCACATGTCCGGCGGTCGACCTGACCAGCGGTCGCAGGGGGCGAACCCCTATACTATAGTGCCACCCGGGTAAAGGATTGAATCTATGACCCAGAGGGGAGTCTGGTGCTATGGGTTGGGTGGAGGGTGGGGAGGGCAAATCTCCCCTTTCATATTCCCAGATCCGTGTTTGTTCTATAGACTGCTAGAGCAGCGCGGGGCACTTGGCTTGGGCCAATTCTGACCGGCGACTTGTCAGATCACGGACACATACATGAGCGATAATTGAGAGATTTTATAATCCAATTTCCCATTACAATCTTATTCGTCAGACATAAAGCATTAAATTTGTATTGATCAATACCTTTGACAATGTTTCACACTCTGGAAGTTTTTCATCCACCGTGGAGGTGTAATCCACCTCCATTTTCTGAAGTTTTCCTTCATCGGCCATGATGACTATTTGTTTCCAGCGTTTGCAATAATAGAATTTAACCGTTGGACACTAACACTCGGTTAATTTTTTCGCGGTACCGTGTACGCAACTCTGTTCACTCTGACGATCAGCTGCGCAGCCATGTGCACTGGTCCCGGCGGGGGGGTGGGGGGGGGGGGGCGAGGGCGTGCTCGGAAAAGCCGACTTTAACAGTGTGTATGTTCAGTCCCATGGGGGCTGTTGCTCTCTGAAAACTTGCGACCGGGGGGGGGGGGGAGGGGCGCTGCTCTCAAAACTTGTGACCGGGGGGGGAGGGGCTCGGGCTTGGAGAACCTGACTATAACAGTGTATGTTCACTTTCACAAGGGGGGGAGGGGGGGGGGGGTTGCTCTCTGAAGACTTGGGACTTTAACATTATGTTAACATGTAAGTCGTATATGTTTTGGTTCCCAATGATGGGCCGTTCTTGCATTTTGACTTCTGCTATTAGCATATATCTGTAGACCTACTTATAAATTTATTCTAAGTAATGAATTTCGCGCGTGTTTGCGGATCAGGGTCGAGGACTTAATTAATTATAGTGCCGGATAGAATGTGTTACCACTAACCTCCCCCCCCCCCCCCACACACACACTTCCTCGCTTGTTGGAGCTGCAAAAAAACGAAACCCCAAGACATGTTGAAGCCGCAATAATCCCTCCTCAACCATATAGTGACCCACCTGATATAGTTTAGTTAGTCAAATTCGTACGAACCATATTCGTGCTTAAAATAATGGATGGGGGGAATTGGGGGGGGGGGGTGGTCGTGTTCCCAAATCACAAAGAATAATTTTAAATGGAGAACTGCCCGCATACAATGAAAGGCGCATGCAGTTCCATGATATAAATTGGTGATTTCCCAACTCACGGTTATGTGTATTATTAAACTTCTCAGTTCATGATTAAAGTAAAAATCATTGATCACGCCGGTCGGCTAATATCTCATTCCCAGTTCACGAAAACCTTTTTTCTTCATTCCAGTTCACGGTGAAATTGAAAAAAAAAACCTTTCCCGAGGAACGTAAACCTATAACACCCCACCCCAGGATCTCAACCAAACTACGGAATGTTGAGATAGGTGAGTTGTTGTTGTATAAACTGATTGATTTATTCAATAGGATTATCTGACATTTATTCGTATGGCTCAACTGAACAAAACTGATTCGTTCAATTATTGAATGTAGGCCGAACGAAAGGCAAGCTTGGTACCAGAATATTTATCATATATATTCCTCGGAATAAATGTCTTTGGTTATATCTGACATCCATACTGCTCAGTCTGCAAGTACACCTCGCAGGCCACAAGCAGGAACACAACAGTCGACTGTGGCCAGTGCAGCTGCTTGTGGGTGTTTGTCTGGTGGGACTGAACTTGCTGACCATCATTTTATCGCCATGCTCTTAAAGGAATATAGGATATGCATGCCATTAACGACAGAGGAGGTAGGTGAAACACCAGTTGGGCGTTTGGGCCTGCTTCAGCGCTTGTCTGAAGTTGAGGCGTGAGCTTCCTGTCAAAGTCCATAAGGCATAACTTGTCAATTTCACCACTGTTCACAGGCTCTGGCATTGTGGTCTGAACCACAGGTACCTCAATCGTGGGTCTGGACACTGTGCAGTAACTATAGTATAGCGTTGCAAAATGTAGCATAAGCCTAGTGTAACACAAGGTTCAAGGTAGTTCCATAAGCTCAAGGTTGCATGTAATTAATCCACAGACCACAGGCAATCAACAGATACAGAAGGGAGGGTAGGAGAAGGAGTGAGATGGATTGTAGCTGTACATACTCTAATATAGCTGTGATCTCTCCAGCATTAGAATAACGGTGGAGAGATCACAGGTAACTCTAAAACTGCCTTCCCTTCTGTGTCTATGGTTTACTGTAGCCCTGATACATGACTCTCATACGCGTTGGTACCCGACGCGCGAGAGAGTCATGAAGTACAACCCGCATGAGACCAGGAATTGGTGGGGGTGCATGTGCATCATGTAGCTATTTGCCCTTATCACTAGATACCCTACCACCAAAAGTGATGGAAAGTAATTCCACAAGTGTTAAACTTTTCTTTCGTGGCTTCACATTCAATGTCAGCCTTTTATACAAGCACTAAATAGCAAGTTTACGCAAACTCGCTCTGTCACTTTGAGAATCTCGCAACGGAAGATAAGCCAAAATGGCGGAGCGAGTGTCGAGAAAAATGTGTTGTTTATGGCAGTAATGACACTTTTTTAAATCCCCCCAGCGAATATAAGACAACGAAAGAAAAGTTCAACAATTGTGGAATTACCTTTTATCGCTTTGGAAGGTAGACGATTTATTGATAAGGGCAAAAGCCTACAAGATACACAAACACCCCCACCAATTCCTGGCCTCATGTGGGGTGCACTTCATGGCTCTCTCGCGCGTCGGGTACCAGCGCGTATGAGCAGCCATGTATCAGGGCTAGGTTTACTGCGCCTATGATGCAATATACCATTTTTATGAAGTAATACCAACCATTATATAAATTAATTATATATATTACCTTGATGGTCTTGACTCTTGACTATAATAGTATTCTTATCAATAATATGTAGCAGCTATACTACGTCAGAGTAGGCCAGTTCCTTTCACCTGGCCAAGCACTTGGGGTGATAGAGAGGCTAAGTTTGTGACACCTTCCCCTCTTTCTTGACCGATCCCAGGCTTTGTTTGACAGGAAGCAAGGAAGCCAAATACTGTGAGACAGTTGACAGGCTGGCCTTACCTCACCCTGCCCCTTACATGCATCATGTGGTGGCTACGGAAGCTCTTGGGCTGACTGACCGTACAAGCCCCATACCCTTTACCCCCCCCCAAAAAAATATATCCAAGTTTTGGAACAGCTGGAAAATTATATTATTTTTGGCTATATGTTTTGGTACACCCAGGTTTGTAATTATTTTCCGGATATTTAAAAACATACTTAAATGACAGTATGTATATATTGAATCTTTAGTGCAAATACACTATAATAAATAAATGAAGTGAAAGAAGTGACCAATTTCAAAACTTGTAGAATTACATTTTGTTACTTATGATGATAGATATTTAACATATTAATTTATTCTTCAGTACAAGATTGGCCAATTGTACATGATTGCAAAACACAGTCATGAGCAAAGTGAACAAGGTGAAGGCGTACAAGTTGTGAAAAATGAGCCGTGTGAACATCCCAAACATGGCAAAGGACAGCTGACAGAGAAACGAATCTACCTCTCAAGGTATCTGGGGCATGGGATGGCATAGAGTGCAACAAATTGCCGTTGTCACATAATACCCTGCAGAGGATAAAAGCTGATATAGAAATTAATCTACTTGTCCCAAATAGATCAAAGAATGGTAAGAAATATTTAACAGAGAAACAACTCTGCATCAAGAGAGGAATTATAGTATGGCAAGCGACTCACTCCAGAGAGAATCCTTAAGAGTTAACCTTGTTACCAGAGCAGTTAAGCTCATACTGGTTGAATGGGTTGAACCTTTAGGATATCACACAGCCGAAATTTATAGTTATATAGCAAATGTTTCAGTACAAATTAACCTTCCTTTATGTGACACATTGTCCTACCTTTTAAAATCAAGGCTGAAAGTCTCAAAATCCGTGTCAGAACTCTGATATTAATTACTGTAACTGTCAGTTGTTACTGTCATTATATATTAAAAGTTTTTGCATGTATATATAAAATATTTGCATGTATTTTATTTTCGATATGTCTAACATGGGTTTCTGTTTGATATTGTAGCCGCTTACCTAGTTGGATAGCTGCACTCATTCCCAACATTTTTTACATTACCGAGAAAGGCTGGAACTACTACCCTTACACTATCACAGGTCAGTGACTGATTCCCATCTTGTCTAACTCTTCAGTGCAGGGGGATCAAGAGGGGGGTTAAGGGGGTTGCAACCCCCCCTTGGGGAACTTGAATATACACTGTAAAGTGGGGTTCTCCGAGCTCCCCCCCCCCCCCCCCGATCGCAAGTTTTCAGAGAGCAACCCCCCCTAGCAAATTCCGAGATCCGCAGTGACTTATCTTAAACAATAGTTACTGTACAACCTGATGACTCCACTTATCAGTGATTTTCTCGGCTCAGCAGACACTCGCCTATGATCATACTAGTGACTTAACTAAACTACGGATGGCTATCTCTTAAACCAATGGTTGTCGGGTCATCAGTATTTGTGATTTAATTTAAGATGGTAGTTGACATTAAAAATTTTTGATATTTAACCTATTGGTGACTTCTTGCATATTGTTGCTGCTGAAAATCTCAAGTGTATAGAAAGACATAACATTCTAATGCTAGATTAACCCTATGTCGAATGATGCTATGCTCTTTAGCTTCTATACTAGAACAATGAAACATGTAACTTCAAGTGAAACATGCAAAATAATTTAATGGAAATTGCAGTATCTTCATGTCGTTATTACGTTCTTAAGCAAAATGCTTGTCTGCCCAAAAAATTTGCAGGGATGTTCATAACAACACTGCTTCACCATCTCTATTTAGGTTGAGGATGGCTTTCTTGTGTACCACATCTTAACATGGAGATGTAGCTTTCCACAACATGATACTCCTATTCAAGAAATTTGACTTGGCAACCACCTTCTAACTACTACATTTCTAGCTTGTGGCTAAAAATATTGTGAGGGAAGAAGACCAAGACACTGTGTACATGTATTTAGGTTTTGTTGATAAACCGATTTTGGTGTAGGTGTGGGCTGGGCGTATGTGTGTGGGAGGGGCGGGGGTGGCAGACGGTGAAACCCCCACAGTCATCTGTCTCTGGAGAAACTGTGCTGTACTGTTAATGGAGACACTGTATGGTAGGTAGGGGTCTCCTGGTGGGCGGATGTGTCCAGGTGGGTGTGTGTGGGCCGGTGTGGGCGGGTGTGTCCGGGTGGGTGTGGGGGGATGTGTCCGGGTGGGCGTGGGCGGGTGTGTCCGGGTGGGCGGATGTGTCCGGGTGGGTGTGGGCGGGTGTGTCCGGGTGGGTGTGGGCGGGTGTGTCCGGGTGGGTGTGGGCGGGTGTGTCCGGGTGAGTGGGTGTGGGCGGGTGTGTCCGGGTGGGTGGGTGTGTCCGGGTGGGGATGAGCGGGTGTGTCCGGGTAGGGGTGGGCGGGTGTGTCCGGGTGGGTGTGGGTGGGTGTGGGCGGGTGTGTCCGGGTGGGTGTTGGCGGGTGTGCCCGGGTGGGTGGGTGTGGGCGGGTGTGTCCGGGTGGGTGTGGGCGGGTGGGTGTGGGCTGGTGTGTCCGGGTGGGTGTGGGCGGGTGTGTCCGGGTGGGTGTGGGCGGGTGTGTCCGGGTGGGCGGGTGTGTCAGGGTGGGTGTGTCCGGGTGGGTGGGTGTGTCCGGGTGGGGGTGGGCGGGTGTGTCCGGGTGGGCGGGTGTGTCCGGGTGGGTGTGTCCGGGTAGGCGGGTGTGGGCGGGTGTGTCCAGGTGGGTGGGTGTGGGCGGGTGTGTCCGGGTGGGTGTGGGCGGGTGTGTCCGGGTGGGTGTGGGCGAGTGTGTCCGGGTGGGCGGGTGTGTCCGGGTGGGTGTGGGCGGGTGTGTCCGGGTGGGTGTGGGTGGGTGTGGGCGGGTGTGTCCAGGTGGGCGGGTGTGTCCGGGTGGGTGTGGGCGAGTGTGTCCGGGTGGGCGGGTGTGTCCAGGTGGGTGGGTGTGGGCGGGTGGGCGGGTGTGTCCGGGTGGGTGTGGGCGGGTGTGTCCGGGTGGGTGTGTCCTAGCGGGTGTGGGCGGGTGTGTCCGGGTGGGCGTGGGCGGATGTGTCCGGGTGGGCGGGTGAGTGTGGGCGGGTGTGGGCGGGCGGGTGTGTCCGGGTGTGGGCGGGTGTGTCCTGGTGGGCGGGTGTGTCCGGGTGGGTGGATGTGGGCGGGTGTGTCCGGGTGGGTGTGGGCGGGTGTGTCCGGGTGGGTGTGGGCGGGTGGGCGGGTGTGTCCGGGTGGGTGGGTGTGGGCGAATGTGTCCGGGTGGGGGTGGGCGGGTGTGTCCGGGTGGGGGTGGGCGGGTGTGTCCGGGTGGGTGTGGGCGGGTGTGTCCGTGTGGGCGGGTGTGTCCGGGTGGGTGTGGGCGGGTGTGTCCGGGTGGGTGTTGGCGGGTGTGCCCGGGTGGGTGGGTGTGGGCGGGTGTGTCCGGGTGGGCGGGTGTGTCCGGGTGGGTGTGGGCGGGTGTGTCCGGGTGGATGTGGGCGGGTGGGCGGGTGTGTCCGGGTGGGTGTGGGCGGGTGGGCGGGTGTGTCCGGGTGGGTGGGTGTGGGCGGGTGTGTTCGGGTGGGTGTGGGCGGGTGTGTCCGGGTGGGCGGTGGTGGGCGGGTGTGGTCGGGTTTGTCCGGGTGGGATAGTGTGGCCGTATGTGTCCAGGTTGGTGGGCCTGTGTGTCCAGGTTTGTCGTCGGTGTCTGTACGGTTGGGCCTGGTGGGCTATACAACACTGACACAATCCGGATCGAATTGTATCGCTTTAACAGCGCCTTAATTAACACAGGTTTACCCCCGACATGACGCGTTGGTTGTTTGGAATAAGTTACATGAGCCACAACACAATATTAATCGTGTACGGGAAGCTTCCGATCTTGCTACGTAGGTCTCGGGTAGACTCTCGTGTGTACGTCAAACTGTGTACATCCCGACAAGGTATCTGACTGGTAATGATGTAATTGTCACGAACGAGTTGAGCCGCGAACGGGCTAACAACTGTTATCCGGTCGAATAACGAAAGTGCAAGATCATCTGATGGTTTACAAATAGTAGTTTATGTTTTGGAAGTGCCGAAGGGAAAGTTTGCATGTTGACATACATAATGATATAATTATACATGTTATAGAACAGAGAAGTTTGGGCTCCAGCAAGTCAGCTGCCTAATACATATATATGTGCAGACCTTCAACTTGCAACGTGTGATCTCATAACCGATAGCATTATTGGTATAATCTAAGGGCGTTCATCTATTTACTCGAGGGCTTATCAGCTCCGTTCACCAGGTCAGATCACTCGGAATGATGTGCCCTATACTTCCAGAGTCGGATGTCCCAACGGTCTGACGATAAATGTCGTTTCTTTAGAAGTGCCGTGTATAAGGGACAGTCTTGTCTGCGAACTGGTCTTCAATATATCATACATTTTCGGTTTAAATGAAGTAGGCTCATTAAAAATAATAACGTTATAATTTAACTTGTTTCTGTGTTTTTTTTGTTTTTTTTACACTCTTTGATCATCTTACTCATGTGTTGTCTCCTATCATATTTTGTTTTCACACGCTTTGATCATCTTACTCATGTGTTGTCTTCCACCCCACCCCCTCTCCCTGCTCTGAAGCCATGAGTTATGTACTGGTAGATATTCATTATGCTTTGCCTTAAGGGTACTCGCGTGGTGGTGAGTGACCCCAGCGGTCGCAGCGAAAAGACGACACGTGCGTAGAAATACAAGTATGTGTGTGAACAGTCACTGGGGTCTCGGTGTCCTCAGTGGGTGATACCGGACAAGTGTAGACAGGCTGAAGTGTCGTCCTCTCGGCCAGAGAGAGAGATAGCGAGAGTGAGTCAGAGAGAAGCCTTCGCTGACTAGGCATGCTTTTACTGGGCTCAACATCTTGTCACGTAAAGAAGCTCCCCCCCCCCCCCACTCTCTCCCCACCTCGTCTTGATTGCCCCACCCCTCTCGCTTCCCCCACCCCTCTCGCTCTGCCCCACCCCTCTCGCTCTGGCCCAGCTCCTCTTGCTTTGCCCCATTCCCTCTCGCTCTGCCCCACCTCGTCTTCGATTGCCCCACCCCTCTCGCTTCCCCCACCCCTCTCGCTCTGCCCACCCCCTCTTGCTCTGCCCCACCTCCTCTCGCTCTGCCCCACCTCTCTCGCTCTGCCCCACCCCCTCTCGCTCTGCCCTACTTCCTCTTGCTCTGCCCCACCCCTCTCGCTCTGCCCCACCCCCTCTCGCTCTGCCCCACCTCCTCTCGCTCTGCCCCACCCCTCTCGCTCTGCCCCACCTCCTCTTGCTCTGCCCCACCCCTCTCGCTCTGCCCCACCTCCTCTTGCTCTGCCCCACCCCTCTCGCTCTGTCCCACCTCCTCTTGCTCTGCCCCACCCCTCTCGCTCTGCCCCACCTCCTCTTGCTCTGCCCCACCCCCTCTCGCTCTGCCCCACCTCCTCTCGCTCTGCCCCACCCCTCTCGCTCTGCCCCACCTCCTCTTGCTCTGCCCCACCCCTCTCGCTCTGCCCCACCTCCTCTTGCTCTGCCCCACCCACTCTCGCTCTGCCCCACCTCGTCTTCGGTTGCCCTACCCCTCTCGCTCTGCCCCACCCCTCTCGCTTTGCCTTACCCCCCTGTTCCTTGTTCCAGGACCTACGCATATATCTTTACACGCACAGATATGGCGACTTTTCCTTCCTCTGCTGGTTGGCTTGGGTGTTTTAGGCCACTGTTATGCACACAAGACATCAAAGGGTGAGATCCCGACTGGGTGCTCCTGGCTTCCCATCTCTTGTTAGGATGGATGTCCGGAACTCTTAGGTTGATACTCTTAGGTTGATACTCTTAGGTTGATACTCTTAGGTTGATACTCTTAGGTTGATACTCTTAGGTTGAAACCATGCCGATTTATGTTTTCCCCTTTTCTGTTCTGATACGCTCGTGCCGTTATCTGTGCGCAATAATTATGTTATGGTTCCAGTCCAACGTTCGTGTAAGCAAAACCACAAGTGCACTCCAATCCATTGTATCATGGTCATAGTAGGAACTCTTGAACCGAGCAGGATAATTAGGTCTGCATACGCGGAATGGCATCGTACATCAGTCATCGCTGTCATTATTAAGTAATTATTTTTGGCTGAAAACAACTGATTATATATCTTCCTCAACCATCACAAAACCAGCTATTTAATACCAATGGGAATAGGATATGACGAGTCTGAATAATTACCCTTTTTGTTACCTAGTTCCATCTCCGAAACCTAGAAGCTATGAACGATGTTGGCGTTGCAGGAAAAAATGAAACTATGTATTACCCTATTTGTTTTCACATAGATACAAATCCGTGATAGATATATTTTTTTTAGATTATAGTGACATCAGAACTAGATTTGTCAAGCGTAGCTTGAGAGGAAAGACGAAAATCGGGGTATAGGTGCAACTGACCTTGACCCGATAACTATGAAAGGTCGCAGATAAAGTTCAGAGGCCGTATTAATAAACCCGCGTATAACATAGCTGGAGGATAGCGAGAACGTATGAATCTCAAAAAAGTCACTGAGCGTCAAACCCGTACCGAACGAAGTCTATTGCGAAATCGGTCACCGCGCTGGCAGTCATTTGGCCTGTCGATGCTTCACAATGGGATTGGCCATGTTAAAGTAAGATCATTTTTTTGCGTCATAACTACCGGTTCGATTTCGATGGGATTTGGCACACATGATGTCAGTAATATTAGAACATATTCCACCACACATATTTAATCTAACTACATGCATGTTGTCACATCGGTTTTTGTATCATTTTCGTTAAGTGAAAATTAGATCATCTAATAACTCGAAAACTATAAATGTGACGTGAAATCTGAGACCACATTTCCCTTGCGCCTCACTCTGAGGAATACTCTGAAACAAACCGCGGATCTCTAGACCCAATATTAACGGAGTTACTGCTAAAATCATGTTCCGTGACCTTGACCTTGATTTGACCTTGACCTTTTATGCGTGACCTGGATCAGTATCGTCATCCGACCCTAAATACTAATCTTATGTCCTATGCAAAGCGTCGTTTGTCTCACTTGTACCCTTCATGGAGAAATTGAGGAGCCATTTTCCTGCCAAAATCCTCCCCTAGGGGTCAATGTTAAAGTTTAAGAATTTTTTGCATGAAAACTATTCGGGCGATTTGCAAAATTTAAAGACGACATACAAGGTACTGATAGGCCTAATGCGTGAAATAATTTGCAGCGCGAATAAATGGAAACTGTGAACGTTATAGCGACTTGTCCGATTTTTGGTCCTATCTATCAATGGTTAAGCGAATTTCAAAAAATTCCTGTGACCCTGAAATTTGACCTACATTGCCCATCTGATAATTGGGCCTGACGATGGCCACTCCGCATCTTTTTGTGAATTTGGAAGTCGATATCGTGAGGCGTTGGAGAGATAATGCGTGACAAGACAAACAGACAGACAAACCGAACACACCGACATAAGACGAAAATCGCAGATTTTCGTCTTAATGAGCCGACATACAGACTCTGAAGGTCATTGTCCCTGTTATAATCAGAAACAGGAAACTTGTGAGGAATGACGTCACTAGCTCCTCGTGCGCTGTGACGTCACGGTGCGTCATTGGGGAGCCTCCAGTTAAGCTGGTATCAGGCTGAACTGCAGAGCTACAGGTGGCTGGTTCGAACGTTGGTGCGTGCATCTGGGGCGTGCTTTATCCAACCCCAGTTTATTATCTCCAAAAGTGTATTAGCCAGTTTACCCTTCGTGTGCACCGAATTGGCCTAAAACATCAATATTTTAGCATTCGTGCAAAATGACGCGCCGTGACGTCATGACGCGCCGTGACGTCATGACGCGCCGTGACGCCATGACGCGCCGTGACGTTATGACCCGTCGTGACGTAATGCCGCGTCGTGACGTCATGACGCGCCGTTAATTTTAAGCACGGTTCTAAGAGATTTGTTCGTGAATGGCAGCGATCGCAGCCATCTGAGAGAATAACCGGCACATAACGTATATATAATGAGGAGTGGTCTCAATAATGTCGTCTCATCTGGTACTTGACTTGAGTAACCTGGCCCCTGTTCACATTGGAGGCCTGCCGAGAGGTCGACCGGCCCGTGTTCCAATCGATCTCGCCCTCGGCATAGTCTGATACCTGGTGATCTCAGACCGTCCTCTCGCCCTATTTTGGCCAATGTGAGATAAAACTATTTTTCCATCTCGCTCTAAACTTGTGACTTTCATTATCTGGACCAGGCAAGCCATGGAAGAGTTAATTCCGTTCTCCTCAATCATTTTCTTTTATTATCTTTAAGTCTGTGACGCTGTGGCCGCTAGTGGCTTTCGATTACATAATGATTTTGCCTTGACTGGTGGGTCCGGCGGTGCCATGCTGCCACAGACTCGATTGAAACTCCCTGCTGTGTTGTGGGTGACGCCCTTACCTTTGACACTCGGCCAACATCTTGGGTAAAATTTTATTTCTTTGCATTCCCCATGTGAACTTGTAAGTACCTGTACGTGTGTAACCCCCGCTGCATTGTGTTGGTTTTCAAGTACTGTGTTGGTAACAAGTACTGCATTGTGTTGGTTTTCTCTGCCTGACTCCGGGTCATATCTCAATATGCTCCAATTCAGTTTATAAATAAAATACACCTGTTGTGCAGAGCCACAACGTGTTACTTGATTACGGTCAGAGTACAGCGCTAACGGTCCGGGTACACTGCTAACGGTCTGGGTACAGCGCTAACGGTCTGGGTACAGGGCTAACGGTCCGGGTACACGGCTAGCGGTCCGGGTACACGGCTAACGGTCCAAGTACAGGGCTAATGGTCCGGGTACAGGGCTAACGGTCCGGGTACAGGGCTAACGGTCCGAGTACACGGCTAACGGTGCGGGTACAGCGCTAACGGTCTGGGTACAGCGCTAACGGTCCGGGTGCAGGGCTAACGGTCCAGGTACAGGGCTAACGGTCCGGGTACACGGCTAGCGGTCCGGGTACAGGGCTAACGGTCCAGGTACAGGGCTAACGGTCCGGGTACAGGGCTAACGGTCCAGGTACAGAGCTAACGGTCCGGGTACACGGCTAGCGGTCCGGCTACAGGGCTAACGGTCCAGGTACACGGCTAGCGGCCCGGGTACAGGGCTAACGGTCCAGGTACAGGGCTAACGGTCCGGGTACAGGGCTAACGGTCCAGGTACAGAGCTAACGGTCCGGGTACACGGCTAGCGGTCCGGGTACAGGGCTAACGGTCCAGGTACAGGGCTAACGGTCCGGGTACAGGGCTAACGGTCCAGGTACAGGGCTAACGGTCCGGGTACACGGCTAGCGGTCCGGGTACAGGGCTAACGGTCCAGGTACAGGGCTAACGGTCCAGGTACAGGATTAACGGTCCAGGTACAGGGCTAACAGTCCAGGTACAGGGCTAACGGTCCAGGTACAGGGCTAACGGTCCAGGTACAGGGCTAACGGTCCAGGTACAGGGCTAACGGTCCAGATACAGGGCTACCGGTCCAGGTACAGGGATAACGGTCCAGGTACAGGGCTAACGGTCCAGGTACAGGGCTAACGGTCCAGGTACAGCGCTAACGGTCCAGGTACAGGGCTAACGGTCCAGGTTCAGGGCTAACGGTCCAGGTACAGGGCTAACGGTCCAGGTACAGGGCTAACAGTCCAGGTACAGGGCTAACGGTCCAGGTACAGGGCTACCGGTCCAGGTACAGGGCTAACGGTCCAGGTACAGGGCTAACGGTCCAGGTACAGGGCTAACGGTCCAGGTACAGCGCTAACGGTCCAGGTACAGGGCTAACGGTCCATGTACTGGGCTCACGGTCCGGGTACACTGCTAACGGTCCGGTTACACTGCTAACGGTGCGGGTACACGGCTAACGGTCCGTATACAGGGCTAACGGTCCGGATACATGGCTAACGGTTCGGGTACATGGCTAACGGTCCGGGTCCAGGGCTAACGGTCCGGGTACATGGCTAACGGTCCAGGTTCAGGGCTAACGGTCCAGGTACATGGCTAACGGTCCAGGTACAGGGCTTACGGTTCGGGTACACGGCTAACGGTCCGGGTACATGGCTAACGGTCTAGATACAGAGCTAACGGTTCGGGTACACGGCTAACGGTTCGGGTACACGGCTAACGGTCCGGGTACATGGCTAACGGTCCGGGTACATGGCTAACGGTTCGGGTACATGACTAACGGTCCGGGTACAGGGTTAACAGTCCGGGTACAGAGCTAACGGTCCGGGGTGCTAAACGTCAGTTGTTGCGGCCACCCATTTCTACTAGCCCCAACTGGAGAAAACACTTTGTGCACTACGCTCATCTGAGTCTACGCGCCTACCGTCATGTGGACTGCGGCTTAAGCTAGCCAGACTTGTAGGACAAATGATAATACACAATTATCATATTCAATCCATTACATATGACTAATACTCACTTGCGGCAAAACCCAAAGCAGCACGCTTATATGTTCGGCCGAGAAATAGATGGAGACAATGTATGAGAAATACTGATAATGAAATACGGAATGAATTTCAGGGCTCTTAAATTCATGTATTGATTTATTGCGCTTCATAATATAAAAGCAAATTCAGACATCTCTCTATTTCCGTTGTGCTTTGCACTCTTACTTTTTTTCCCAGTCGATGACTGGAATTGGTCGCAAGTCTGTACGTGTACACTTGGCACGTGTCATCAGTCTCAAGTCTGTACGTGTACACTTGGCACGTGTCATCAGTCTCAAGTCTGTACGTGTACACTTGGCACGTGTCGTCAGTCTCAAGTCTGTACGTGTACACTTGGTACGTGTCATCAGTCTCAAGTCTGTACGTGTACACTTGGCACGTGTCATCAGTCTCAAGTCTGTACGTGTACACTTGGTACGTGTCATCAGTCTCAAGTCTGTACATGTACACTTGGCACGTGTCACCAGTCTCTAATCTGTACGTGTACACTTGGCACGTGTCATCAGTCTCAATTCTGTACGTGTACACTTGGCACGTGTCATCAGTCTCTAATCTGTACGTATACACTTGGCACGTGTCATCAGTCTCAAGTCTGTACGTGTACACTTGGCACGTGTCATCAGTCTATAATCTGTACGTGTACACTTGGCACGTGTCATTAGTCTCAAGTCTGTACGTGTACACTTGGCACGTGTCATCAGTCTCTAATCTGTACGTGTACACTTGGCACGTGTCACCAGTCTTAAGTCTGTACGTGTACACTTGGCACGTGTCATCAGTCTCAAGTCTGTACGTGTACACTTGGTACGTGTCATCAGTCTCAAGTCTGTACATGTACACTTGGCACGTGTCACCAGTCTCTAATCTGTACGTGTACACTTGGCACGTGTCATCAGTCTCAATTCTGTACGTGTACACTTGGCACGTGTCATCAGTCTCTAATCTGTACGTGTACACTTGGCACGTGTCATCAGTCTCAAGTCTGTACGTGTACACTTGGCACGTGTCATCAGTCTATAATCTGTACGTGTACACTTGGCACGTGTCATTAGTCTCAAGTCTGTACGTGTACACTTGGCACGTGTCATCAGTCTCTAATCTGTACGTGTACACTTGGCACGTGTCACCAGTCTTAAGTCTGTACGTGTACACTTGGCACGTGTCATCAGTCTCAAGTCTGTACGTGTACACTTGGCACGTGTCATTAGTCTCAAGTCTGTACGTGTACACTTGGCACGTGTCATCAGTCTCAAGTCTGTACGTGTACACTTGGCACGTGTCATCAGTCTATAATCTGTACGTGTACACTTGGCACGTGTCACCAGTCTCAAGTCTGTACGTGTACACTTGGCACGTGTCATCAGTCTCTAATCTGTACGTGTACACTTGGCACGTGTCACTAGTCTCAAGTCTGTACGTGTACACTTGGCACGTGTCATCAGTCTCAAGTCTGTACGTGTACACTTGGCACGTGTCATCAGTCTCTAATCTGTACGTGTACACTTGGCACGTGTCACCAGTCTCAAGTCTGTACGTGTGCACGTGGCACGTGTCACCAGTCTCAAGTCTGTATGTGTACACTTGGCACGTGTCATCAGTCTCAAGTCTGTACGTGTACACTTGGCACGGGTCATCAGTCTCTAATCTGTACGTGTACACTTGGCACGTGTCACCAGTCTCAAGTCTGTACGTGTACACTTGGCACGTGTCATCAGTCTCAAGTCTGTACGTTTACACTTGGCACGTGTCATCAGTCTCTAATCTGTACGTGTACACTTGGCACGTGTCACCAGTCTCAAGTCTGTATGTGTACACTTGGCACGTGTCATCAGTCTCTAATCTGTACGTGTACACTTGGCACGTGTCACCAGTCTCAAGTCTGTACGTGTACACTTGGCACGTGTCATCAGTCTCAAGTCTGTACGTGTACACTTGGCACGTGTCATCAGTCTCTAATCTGTACGTGTACACTTGGCACGTGTCACCAGTCTCAAGTCTGTATGTGTACACTTGGCACGTGTCATCAGTCTCAAGTCTGTACGTGTACACTTGGCACGTGTCATCAGTCTCTCATCTGTACGTGTACACTTGGCACGTGTCATCAGTCTCAAGTCTGTACGTGTACACTTGGCACGTGTCATCAGTCTCTAATCTGTACGTGTACACTTGGCACGTGTCATCAGTCTATAATCTGTACGTGTATATGGCACGTGTCATCAGTCTCAAGTCTATGTGTACACTTGGCACGTGTCATCAGTCTCAAGTCTGTACGTGTACACGTGGCACGTGTCATCAGTCTATAATCTGTACGTGTATATGGCACGTGTCATCAGTCTCAAGTCTATGTGTACACTTGGCACGTGTCATCAGTCTCTAATCTGTACGTGTACACTTGGCACGTGTCACCAGTCTCAAGTCTGTACGTGTACACTTGACACGTGTCATCAGTCTCAAGTCTGTACGTGTACACTTGGCACGTGTCATCAGTCTCTAATCTGTACGTGTACACTTGGCACGTGTCATCAGTCTCAAGTCTGTACGTGTACACTTGGCGCGTGTCATCAGTCTCAAGTCTGTACGTGTACACTTGGCGCGTGTCATCAGTCTCAAGTCTGTACGTGTACCCTTGGCGCGTGTCATCAGTCTCAAGTCTGTACGTGTACCCTTGGCGCGTGTCATCAGTCTCAAGTCTGTACGTGTACACTTGGCACGTGTCACCAGTCTCAAGTCTGTACGTGTACACTTGGCACGTGTCATCAGTCTCAAGTCTGTACGTGTACACTTGGCGCGTGTCATCAGTCTCAAGTCTGTACGTGTACCCTTGGCGCGTGTCATCAGTCTCAAGTCTGTACGTGTACACTTGGCACGTGTCATCAGTCTCTAATCTGCTCGTGTGCACGTGGCACGTGTGATTCGAGCTTTCTACTTTCAGGTCTTGTTTTGCTGTTTTGTTTCAAGGACTAAAGATTAACATGTGATCTTCTTTTTCTTTCCACGTGGCTATGCTGTGATGATGTGCGCAACAGAATATACGGTAAGTTATATGGTAACTGTACATATATATCTGTACATCATGTATATGCATAACAAATAGGCCGCATTAGAACTGGAACATATACCAGTATTGGTAAAGTTTATATCCTCGCATTTGACTTAACTTTCAGCAGTATACTTTGACGTATGTCGTCTCAACCTGACACGGCTCCTTTGTGCCCATGTTAAGTGACCTAATGTTGGTCAATGACTTTAAGTCTGTTTCACTATACCCCCAGTGCTCTCTTCTGCCAAAGTTCAGATTGTCTAATATGAACTCACCTAACTGTACTCAGTGACCCCTTCGCTATGTTTACAGTGCTCCTTTCTGCCAAAGTTCAGCATTCACATTGAGACGCGATACGAGGACAACAATGGATCGTCAGAAAACGTATGTCACGTGACCATTCTTGACCAATTCTAAGTGTAAAAAAAACTCTAATATCAACTGTCAACCGCAACAATTTCTTGAGGACAGTGAAGAGTATGTTCAAATCGACAACGTTGTTTATGATATGCTGTACACACGATGAGTCGCTGTGTTCTGAACTTGTTCGTTGTGCTGTGCTAAATGTATGAATCAGTGAAGTATAATGATATGTGACAATATGTTTACACTTTACATATGGTTCAGTGGAGTATAATACTAGTATATAATAATTTGTTTACACCATGTTTACATTATGTTTACGCCATGTTTACCTTATGCTTACCCCATGGTTACACCATGTTTACATTATGTTTACACCATGTTTATATTATGTGTACACCATGTTCACATTATGGTTACACCATGTTAACATAATGTGCACACTATATTTACATTGTGTTTACACCATGTTTACATTGTGTCTACGCCATGTTTA
The DNA here is from genome assembly GCA_964019135.1 of Arenicola marina. Classification (NCBI taxonomy): domain Eukaryota; kingdom Metazoa; phylum Annelida; class Polychaeta; family Arenicolidae; genus Arenicola; species Arenicola marina. The sequence goes on from OZ025251.1 coordinate 1,384,856, forward strand.
CATTGTGTTTACATTGTGTTTACACTATGTTTACACTTTATCTCTGGTGACAGAGTGTAGGGCTTAACCCCGAGGAGTTAGTTGACCGAGAGGTCGACTTTGTGGACATTGCCATGGACGAGATCCCACCCCACAAGTACAAGGAGTCCGAGGTAAGACATCCCACCCCACAAGTTCTGGGAGTCCGAGGTAAGACATCCCACCCCACAAGTTCCAGGAGTCCGAGGTAAGACATCCCACCCCACAAGTCCAAGGAGTCCGAGGTAAGACATCCCACCCCACAAGTACAAGGAGTCCGAGGTAAGACATCCCACCCCACAAGTACAAGGAGTCCGAGGTAAGACATCCCACCCCACAAGTACAAGGAGTCCGAGGTAAGACATCCCACCCCACAAGTACAAGGAGTTCGAGGTAAGACATCCCACCCCACAAGTACAAGGATTACGAGGTAAGAAATCCCACCCCACAAGTACAAGGAGTCCGAGGTAAGACATCCCACCCCACAAGTACAAGGATTACGAGGTAAGAAATCCCACCCCACAAGTACAAGGAGTCCGAGGTAAGACATCCCACCCCACAAGTACAAGGAGTCCGAGGTAAGACATCGAGATAAGACATCCCACCCCACAAGTACAAGGAGTCCGAGGTAAGACATCCCACCCCACAAGTTCTAGGAGTCCGAGGTAAGAAATCCCACCCCACAAGTACAAGTAATCCGAGGTAAGACATCCCACCCCACAAGTACAAGTAATCCGAGGTAAGACATCGAGATAAGACATCCCACCCCACAAGTACAAGGAGTCCGAGGTAAGACATCCCACCCCACAAGTACAAGGAGCCTGAGGTAAGACATCCCACCCCACAAGTACAAGGAGTCCGAGGTAAGACATCCCACCCCACAAGTTCTAGGAGTCCGAGGTAAGAAATCCCACCCCACAAGTACAAGTAATCCGAGGTAAGACATCCCACCCCACAAGTACAAGGAGTCCGAGGTAAGACATCCAACCCCACAAGTTCCAGGAGTCCGAGGTAAGACATCCCACCCCACAAGTCCAAGGAGTCCGAGGTAAGACATCCAACCCCACAAGTACAAGGAGTTCGAGGTAAGACATCCCACCCCACAAGTACAAGGAGTTCGAGGTAAGACATCCCACCCCACAAGTACAAGGAGTCCGAGGTAAGACATCCCACCCCACAAGTACAAGGAGTCCGAGGTAAGACATCCCACCCCACAAGTACAAGGAGTTCGAGGCAAGACATCCCACCCCACAAGTACAAGGAGTCCGATGTAAGACATCCCACCCCACAAGTACAAGGAGTCCGAGGTAAGACATCCCACCCCACAAGTACAAGGAGTCCGATGTAAGACATCCCACCCCACAAGTACAAGGAGTCCGAGGTAAGACATCCCACCCCACAAGTACAAGGAGTTCGAGGCAAGACATCCCACCCCACAAGTACAAGGAGTTCGAGGCAAGACATCCCACCCCACAAGTACAAGGAGTCCGAGGTAAGACATCCCACCCCACAAGTACAAGGAGTCCGAGGTAAGACATCCCACCCCACAAGTACAAGGAGTCCGAGGTAAGACATCCCACCCCACAAGTACAAGGAGTTCGAGGCAAGACATCCCACCCCACAAGTACAAGGAGTCCGATGTAAGACATCCCACCCCACAAGTACAAGGAGTCCGAGGTAAGACATCCCACCCCACAAGTACAAGGAGTCCGATGTAAGACATCCCACCCCACAAGTACAAGGAGTCCGAGGTAAGACATCCCACCCCACAAGTACAAGGAGTTCGAGGCAAGACATCCCACCCCACAAGTACAAGGAGTTCGAGGCAAGACATCCCACCCCACAAGTACAAGGAGTCCGAGGTAAGACATCCCACCCCACAAGTACAAGGAGTCCGAGGTAAGACATCCCACCCCACAAGTACAAGGAGTCCGAGGTAAGACATCCCACCCCACAAGTACAAGGAGCCTGAGGTAAGACATCCCACCCCACAAGTACAAGGAGTCCGAGGTAAGACATCCCACCCCACAAGTCCAAGGAGTCCGATGTAAGACATCCCACCCCACAAGTACAAGGAGTCCGAGGTAAGACATCCCACCCCACAAGTACAAGGAGCCTGAGGTAAGACATCCCACCCCACAAGTACAAGGAGTCTGAGGTAAGACATCCCACCCCACAAGTACAAGGAGTCCGAGGTAAGACATCCCACCTCACAAGTACAAGGAGCCTGAGGTAAGACATCCCACCCCACAAGTACAAGGAGTCTGAGGTAAGACATCCCACCCCACAAGTACAAGGAGTCCGAGGTAAGACATCCCACCCCACAAGTACAAGGAGTCCGAGGTAAGACATCCCACCCCACAAGTACAAGGAGTCCGAGGTAAGACATCCCACCCCACAAGTACAAGGAGTCCGAGGTAAGACATCCCACCCCACAAGTACAAGGAGTCCGAGGTAAGACATCCCACCCCACAAGTACAAGGAGTCCGAGGTAAGACATCCCACCCCACAAGTACAAGGAGTTCGAGATAAGACATCTCACCCCACAAGTACAAGGAGTTCGAGGTAAGACATCCCACCCCACAAGTACAAGGAGCCTGAGGTAAGACATCCCACCCCACAAGTACAAGGAGTCCGAGGTAAGACATCCCACCTCACAAGTACAAGGATTCCGAGGTAAGACATCCCACCCCACAAGTACAAGGAGTCCGAGGTAAGACAGGGAGTTACCCGTGGCCTAGTAGGTAGCATGTTCGGTGCGAGGTGCGTGGCAAATTTTTGTGCATGATGAAGTTGTTTATCTTCCCAAAGCAGTAGATGGTTACTCACTCCCGGAGACGTGGCTCCTCTCTACTGTGACCCTTTCCCTGTCGCGATATGACCTCCAGATGCTAACGCGTGCTATTTAGCCAAGAACCGAATTATGACATCTCACCTCACAAGTACAAAGAGCAATAGTTAAACTGGGACTCCCCACCGACTGTAATACTCAAGAATGACCCTCTGCATCATTACAACTTGTTCCACTCCAGCCTTGAGACAGCTCTTTACATCCGGACATCTCTTTCGCCTTGTCTTCTTCTGTTTTGCTTTGGATACTGATTGAAAAGTTGTCTGCTTGTCACTTTTAGGATGTGACCAAAGTGCGATCTACGAAGGCACCCCGAGGGCCACTACAAGAGGGGTGGAGGGTGAGTCTGGTGACACCCCCATGAGCTGGCTCCCAGCGGCAGCTGTAACGCCGTATCCAGAGGATAAACACCCCGTATCTTACTTCGCAAAGATCATGGGGTTACTCCTTGAGATATGGCTCCTCTTGACCTTAATCTTTTCCCATTGTCAGGATATGATAGAAAGAGGTTTAAACGGCCTAGTATTAAAAGCAAGCGGTCAAACTGCTTCGTAGTACTTAAAGAGACCGGTCGCAAGTTTACATTTTAGCCATGTCTTCAGGGTAATGAAACCAGAGTGATTTAGTTTCTGGCATCCGTGGATTTGTCCTAGTATTATTTATATGTTTCTCGCGTCATCCTCAATGATCCCACATGTGCGTCTGTTTGGTCCCTGATGACCCACACATTTCATCCGTTTGTATCTTATAACGTAATAATGGTAAAATATCTTGCACTATCCCAGTTTGTATCTTAGTGTTGTCGCTAATCCCCGTCCACACACTCACACACCGCGGTTTGTACGTTAGTGTTTTGGTTATCAATGCATTCCTGCCTCTTTCTCATAGGAGACCTCGCAGCCGATCATGTGTTCGTACAAGGTGGTGCGGGTCAAGTTCGAGGTGTGGGGACTGCAGACCAAAGTAGAGGCGTTCACACACAAGGTCGGTAGCCGTCACCAGTAGGCGTGCGGTGTCAATGAGTCTGTCTGGAGTCCTACGCAGGGTTCTAACGGTCATTGAAAATCCTTGACAAAAAAAAAGTCATGGAAAATCCTTGAAAGGAATGCTATTATAGAAAATCATGAAAGTCCTTGAAACAAAGATTTTATAGAAAGTCGCGGAGAAATGTAAGAAATCGTGGAAAAGTTGTTGGCGGTCTCCCCTACGCCCCCCGTGTTCAAGACTGTCGGTGTAGTGTCACGATCTTGGCTACTGATAAGGGACATTTTTTGTTGTGTAATCATTAACGTTCAACGTGCTATGTCTAATAATAAAACCATAGTAAAACAAAATGAGTGAATCTGCTGGCTATGATGGGAAGATGAGGCCATCTAGGACAAATGTTAATGTTTTTCGGACCTGTCTATGTAACTGACCTTTATCATTAGGGTCACTAATCCATGTATACATGCTACAGACCCATGAAAACCTCGTTGAAAATCATGCATTTGTCATCGAATAATCATGACATTTTGTTACCAGACTTGTGTGGTAACCCTGCGCACAGCGACATCCCACTTATTGTACTACGGGGCCAGTATTCACAACACTTACTGAAGGCTACAGGGGTAGACCTTACCTTTGGATGTCGGGCGAGTGGTGTTGAGATTGACCTGCCCCCCTGAAAATTTACCTGTCCTATCAAATTGACTATAATACACATTTTATTTATTGTGTTATTTACACAGATTTTGACCATTCTGCATGTTTCGAAAAGCGTCCGGAGAGACTTTATCCGAAACGTAAAATAATTCCTTCCAGCAACTGCTTTTTAAGATTTAAGCATGTGTCAAAATTTAAGTAAACCTGTACTTTCTCCATGAGCCTCAGGGACCAAAGCTGTATAATGTTGTACATTTTGCTCCGCAATGTTATATCCCACCTTCAGATTATGAGACCAAAATGTCTTGTTCCTTTAACCTGCCTATGATAGAAGCTTTAATACTATGTAACACGTGTGTTTCAGACTATTCGGGATGTTCTACTGCTGGGACACCGACAGGCCGTGGCCTGGCTCGACGACTGGTTCGGTAAGCGTCACACCAAATGCATGGATACACACGGAGGTGCTATATGGTAACAACGATAAAATACAGGGGGTTCTGGGTCCATATTCCGGCCACGTGAGGACTGTTAATGCACTACGCGAGTATCACATGAGCTATACGGCTAAAATGGTCGCATTAACATGGATGAACGGCCGTGTCGCTGTCGCCCGCTTGATGTCCAAGAGAAAGTCTTTGATATGGATGCTTGAGGTCATCGTGAAGCTATACCTGCGGGACGCTGTATTTAGTATCCCGTGTCGGCAGCAGAGTGACTGATGAGATTGGACAATACAAGTTGGAGTAGCCATCTCAAACCGGAACCCACAGACAGGCCTTCCGGTCTGGGGATCGTTTTATATGTCATTCATCAGTTTGGCCGAGGAGGCTCCTTGGCCGGGTTTAACCCGTTTCATTCTATCATTCTGAGTATTCCCGGACTTTCCTTGGCCCGGTTTAACCCGTTTCATTCTATCATTCAAAGTATCCCCGGGACTTTCCTTGGCCCGGTTTAACCCGTTTCATTCTATCATTCAAAGTATCCCCGCGACTTTCCTTGGCCCGGTTTAACCCGTTTCATTCTATCATTCAAAGTATCCCGGGACTTTCCTTGGTCCGGTTTAACCCGTTTCATTCTATCATTCAAATATCCCCGGGACTTTCCTTGGCCCGGTTTAACCCGTTTCATTCTATCATTCAAAGTATCCCAGGGACTTTCCTTGGCCCGGTTTAACCCGTTTCATTCTATCATTCAAAGTATCCCCGCGACTTTCCTTGGCCCGGTTTAACCCGTTTCATTCTATCATTCAAAGTATCCCCGCGACTTTCCTTGGCCCGGTTTAACCCGTTTCATTCAAAGTATCCCCGGGACTTTCCTTGGCCCGGTTTAACCCGTTTCATTCTATCATTCAAAGTATCCCCGCGACTTTCCTTGGCCCGGTTTAACCCGTTTCATTCTATCATTCAAAGTATCCCTGGGACTTTCCTTTGCCCGGTTTAACCCGTTTCATTCTATCATTCAGAGTATCCCCGGGACTTTCCTTGGCCCGGTTTAACCCGTTTCATTCTATCATTCAAAGTATTCCCGGGACTTTCCTTGCCCCGGTTTAACCTGTTTCATTCTATCAGTCTGAGTATCCGGGGACTTTCCTTGGCCCGGTTTAATCTGTTTTATTTTGTTTTTTCAAGTATCCCCGGGACTTTCCTTGGCCCGGTTTAACCCGTTACATTCTATCATTCTGAGTATCCCGGGATTTTCCAAGCTCCGGTTCGTTATAGCCCGTGTGTGCTCCAAGCTGGCTTAAAACGCAGCCTCGTTATTGTGGTGTTGACAGGGATGACGATAGAGGACATCCGGGAATACGAGAACGCCATGCACAAGGAGACCAACAAGAAGGTGGGCATCAGCCTGTCCAACACCCCGGACAGCTCCAACCCAGCCACGCCAAACAACACCCCGACGGAGGGGACGCCCCCCAAGGAAACCACCCCGACATCTTAACGTGTACACACAGCTACGCCCGCAAGCAACCCCCCCCCCCTCCCGTCACCCACCCACCCACCCATACCCACACTGACAACCACCCACACCCACACATACCCACATACAACCTCACCCACACCCACACCCTCACCCACATACAACCACACCCACACTCACACATACCTGCACCCACACCCACACATACCTGGACCCACACCCACACCCTGACCCACACCCACACCCACACATACCTGCACCCACACCCACACTCACACATACCTGGACCCACACCCACACCCACACATACCTGGACCCACACCCACACCCACACATACCTGCACCCACACCCACACTCACACATACCTGGACCCACACCCACACCCACACATACCTGGACCCACACCCACACCCTCACCCACACTCACACATACCTGCACCCACACCCACACTCACACATACCTGGACCCACACCCACACCCACACCCACACCCACACCCACACATACACACACACACGCCCAGCAGCGGCTGCAATTCCCCTCCGCCCCCACCCAACCACCCCGACCTCCACCATCCACGTACCTCACGAGGAGAGATCGAGGAGCAGTCCCGCAGTGAATGGGCGCCAATCCTGCTGCGCAGACGACAGGGGGAAAACAGGTTATGCATTGTATGTCGTCATTGAGATCACCGTCAACAACTACTAGTCATTTGTGATGTACAATGTCGACATTGCCGGTGGCAGTATTAAGAGGCCTGGCCTGCATTCTGGCTTGAATTCTTTCTGTACGGTATGCGCTCCCGTTTCTTCCATATAGTTTAGCTTGTCAGCCAGCCAGACAGTCTTTTGGGCCAGCATATCGGCGCTAAGAGATACATATGTACGGAGGTTTAAAATTGCAACTTAGCATAAAATATCGTGGATTTGAGAAGCGAGTTACAATCATAGCAACATAATATTTATTATAAACGGCATGCTCTGCTTAACTAAAACGTAGCATATATACTCTCATAACGGTAGCGAGTATCACAAATAGAATCCTGCCTCTTAGAAACAACTTAATTATGTCGCACAAACGAATACTTGTCTTCAGAAACTCCCTGCGTCCGGGGGTACAATGGCCTCGTATGCTACTTACACGAAGTTGGAGTTTTTGATTTTCCTCTGTTGAGTATTGCGAATTGTGATGTTTTGTTGTCGATATCTGTGATTGTTCCATTCCATGTCTCTGTGACAAAGTTCTGTGGATACGTATGTCGTTATGGTGATGGCCTAAGTTATAAATTCAGCGATGCGGCCGCTGGTTAAGCACTAATCGCTTGATAATCCATTGAGGTATTTCAGGTCAATATTTGTTGTACAATTTTGTTAATATTGTCTGATATAATTTTATCTGATTTTAGTCGAGGAGTTGAACTGACCATGCATACATGTTCGCGGTATTCAGTTAAAGTAACTTGCCAAAGAACGGGCGTAGTGGAGTCAGTGGTAAGTTCCGTTTTATTCCCTCGTGTTTTAAAGTGTGCATGGTTTGCTGTTGAAGACATATCTCATGAATGGACTCAATGATAAGTATGTTTTAATTAGTATATAAACTGCAGCAATGGCCGTATACTTGCGAGCTTACACACAGTGGACCGTGTCTTCTCCCCCGGGGGTTCCTGCGATGAGATACGTATCACTGCATTATGGGGAAGTCAAGCGCGATCCGTGTCTCTTTGGCCCCCTGGTGTGCAGACTGTGAACCACGGACACGGCAGGGTATCTGTTGGACGCGTGGTGCGTTCCATATGCAATGGGGTTTCTCTCTTACTATCATCCAATGTAGCTATGATAGTAACTTTATGGTAACTTTTGTATTAAGCCTTTTTGCTAATTTATATAAATATAGACATAATTGGGTTTTATATTAGTCCGATGCACCTCTTTTTAGATTAGCAATGGGATGTATCACTAGATGTAGCAAATACAGCAATGAATGGTTGTTTCAGGGTGGACAGACTGTATTGGCAGCGTTTTATCTATTCTGACAAGGGGAGAAGTTGGTGGTGAATCGAGGATTTTGTAAACCTCGTCTTGCTCGCCTTTTACTTCGTTATCTAACGATGTCTCTCTTTCCCGCTATCCCACAATGCACTTTTACGACATCTGGGCGGGTTTATTGATATCTAAGAATGAAGGTATTTATTATCCGCGCTGCAGGCTCAAAGCCTCATGTACAAACAATCAACTATAAACATTTAAATATTAGCACAGAAAATCATTTTTTTCAGCTGTCCCAACTTAATCTTCAGCCATGGTAATTTACGAATATACAGGTCATATGAAGGATGTGTTGTGGTTAGTTGTCACGGTACGGTCATGTCTGTTATAATCGTATTAATTGCGCTAGTAACAGTTACACTGTATAGCCTTGAATGTGCGGCGTTAAACCTCTTGGTAGGATAGGATAGTAGGGGTCCTTCTTTCATGTCAGAGCCCACGAAATAGATTATTGTAGTAAGTAGCTGGTAGTAACCAACATGGAAGAACAACCCAAATACGCAGCCAAGTGCAGCCATTGCCGTCTAGTTTTCGTCATGTGAATGTAACCATGGTAACTGTTGAGTTTTAAACAAGGTGTTAGCGTCTTCGTATATATATCTTGGTATCTATACCTTGGTATATATTGTGTGCTTACATCCTCTCATTACGACCGATTGGTCCCTATATAACGCTATTGTTTTGGTGGAAAAGTTCCAAATACGATAATACATGTGTGACTGGGTTATGGCGGTCCCGATCTCCCAGCAGAGGACGCTCATTGTCATGTGAGGAACGCGCTCCGTCTGCTTGGAGAGTGTGGATGTTTCTCACTCTCCTTGGAGTCTCCGCGATTCCTCATGGAATGCGATTCCAACCAAAACACGCTATATACGGCTACAGCTAATCTATCTATGTATACTAAGGGCATTGTAGACCTTGCGTCTGTAAAAGAAAGATTCACAGTGAAAAAAAGTGATGGTCGATAGTACATGGGAAGGGCCGCATGGGATGACAGTTCTTGGGTCTACGCACGAGTTGTGGTGTGTAATGATTTAAAACCATAGTGCCGAAATGTACGGTAGATCCAATGGTCTTGATGACGTCAGCAGCTATATGGTGGACCTGCCAACTCACAAAAGGGGTTCCGATGAATTTACCTTGTGCATTAACAGTTTTATGCTATTTCATCCATAACGGTAATTAAACTATAATACCATTCAGCTTTACATTGTGTTTGTTTGTGTTAAAAGCCACCTAGCTTTAAGCTTTGCTGCTGATTATCTGACAATCAGATGGTAGCTTTATATATGTGTCGTGTTATTTATGATGCTGTGTACGCATAGAATGGCGATTTGTGTGGGATAAAGGCGACATCATCATACTCAAAGCTGCACATACAGCAATTTTTCACCTGCATAGTGATTTTTGAAATATTTTGGAAAAACGTTCTGGACACATCGTCTGACTGCGTGAATGTAAACCGGATTATTTTCGCGTACGCGAATATTGATGACGTAGTACACAAGAAAGCCAACCTTTCCCGCTCGAGATGCGCCCATTTGATTAAAACAAGTGGCTTGCCCGGTTAATTGTTGTCTACTATAATATATGTGTACTATGTTTAAGTTTTATGCTAACGATATAATTCCATTATTTTTAGCAAAAACAAAAGAATTTCACTTTTATCAAGAAGGTAAATATTGCTGTACGATTAACTTTAAATTGTGCGAGAGTTTTGCGCGCAGTGAGATTAGATTGCTAAATGTTCTTTATTTAGCGCACTCCCCAGCCGTTAAAACGGTTTTCGACATACGCGACAAAATCCATATGAAGATCTGACTGATGTAGTATATTTATAGCGAACCGCCTCGAAAGCGAAATTTATCCCGGTGAAAGGCGTATTCGGAATCGGGCATCCAAGTGTAGCTCTCTAGAGTGCAATATTCAAGGAGATTTTCTCCTGCTGAATGGTTAATCAAGACCATCAATTGTTCACTTCGCCTGCTCACGGTCGTGATGGGTTTGTTTACATTGGAGGGGAGCTAACAGAACTTAGTCCTGCAAGGAGTGTGGGGAATTCATTAGCGCAAAGATCATTGCTTCGGCGGAAGCCATTTCACGACGAGGGCACTTCACTACGTAATAATACTACTACGTATAGTGATGGGAGAGATACTTTCCATTGTTTATAAACAGATATATAGAGCCAAGAACTGACCACAGAATCAGACTGGGGGACATTTTATTCCATAATAAATATCCAGCTTCACTGCTGGCCCTTTATCGAGCACTGCGATGGTACAGCTGCGAAATATTCGATAGAGCTTGAATAAACAAGATTATAAAACCAATAGAAACATTAAGTTGGGCAGTAAATGCTCATTAGATTGGTCAGGACTTCTTGGTGTTCACAAGTTACGAGGTTCCCTGCCGAAATAAAGACACTGTCGGAAGACAAATAAGGTAGAAAACTAAATGTAGTGCATAACAACGTGTTACAGATAGACACAGACATATATTTGAACCCCAGTATTTCAGTAATCTCACGCCAATGAGCACACTAGTGACACAATGCTCAGTTCCATATATTCCCAATAAGGGAATATCCACTGAGCAGGTTACTAAAACTACACCGTAAGTTTGGACAATGAAGAAGTAAATCGTAAATCGTGCGGATTTAAGAGTAAACACATCAGATTGTAGAGATTTAAGAGTAAACACATCAAATTGTATGGAGATTTAAGAGTAACATTTCAGATTGTGGAGATTAAGGAGTAAACACATCAGATTTTAGAGATTTAAGAGTAAACACATCAAATTGTGTGGAGATTTAAGAGTAACACATCAGATTGTGTGGAGATTTAAGAGTAACATTTCAGATTGTGGAGAGTTCAGAGTAAACACATTGCAGTTTTGTTGTCTGCTATCCCGAGAGGGAAAGTTAGCCTTCAATATACAACAGTGAACAGAATACCCTGACAGTCTCTATGCTACACTTGTCGACACTTGAATTACCAATTGCTTTAACTATGTTCATAACAAACGATAACTAAGAAAGTTGCATTTGAATAGAAGCAATATCACAATTTACTTGTTGTAGATGTATATGTGGTTTAAATGATCGATACCCCAGTCTCATATGGTAATGTGTCGACACTCCTGTTACTAAACAGATTCAGGCGTGAATTCTCGCCAACTTACGACAATTTCAGGACGGTACGTTCGACCCAAGTCTCACGCCAATTGGCTTTCTAGGTTGGGTCCATCTTGCATGTGATTTTCAACGAATTGGGAGATGTTATTAAACACAATCTGCACTTGAGTAAGACGTGAGCTATGCCAAAATAATGGCCCGCACTAAACATAGCAGAAGGATAGCAATGCCGACGGTTCAAGCCGCATAACGCTACTGTGGTGTCAGTGTGAACAGAGGGAGTGGTATAAAAATATGGTTGGCATCCGTCCGTCTGCGAAAGACGAGGGACTTGCAGCTTTGTTTTGGTTTAAGTTATAGGATTTCATCGCGGCATTGGCGCTTATGACTGAATAAGCCTATCTGAATAATAATAATAGTAATAATATCTGAATATTAACACATCGCAGCTCACAACACAGTTAACAACACAGTTCACAACACGACGCTCAGCAATAATTTCTGTCAGTGCTATTATGCTCCAGTTTTTACAAGTTTGCTGATTGATCAATCGCACATAAAATTCTGTTCCTCAAGTACGCCGAACATATTTTAGTAGGTCATTCTTCACTTCCATTTCACGCAGTAAGACACATCAGCCACTTGTTTCATTCGCGGAGTAATACTCAGTGGCCGCTTCACTCCTCACTTCTTCGTACTGCGGAGTAATACATGGTGTCGACCTCACTCCTCACTTGGTCCATCCGCGGACAGAGACGTAGTGCCAGCCTCCCTAGGATGAAAAACTCATGGTCAGTTATAGATATATACTGAAGAGTATATTCCCCGATGTGAGTCCGTACCCCGATAGTCGTACTCCATGTCAGTTCATTCCCCGATGTGAGTCTGTACCACAATACCAGTTCATTCCCCGATGTGAGTACATTCCCCGGTGTGAGTACATTCACCGATATGAGTACATTCACTGATGTGAGTACATTCACCGATGTGAGTACATTCCCCGATGTGAGTAAATTCCCCGATGTGAGTACATTCACTGATGTGAGTACATTCACCGATGTGAGTACATTCCCCGATGTGAGTAAATTCCCCGATGTGAGTACATTCACCGTTGTGAGCACATTCACCGATGTGAGTACATTCCCCGGTGTGAGTACATTCACCGATGTGAGTACATTCCCCGGTGTGAGTACATTCCCCGATGTGAGTACATTCCCCGATGTGAGTACATTCACCGATGTGAGTACATTCACCGATGTGAGTACATTCCCCGATGTGAGTACATTCCCCGATGTGAGTACATTTCCCGGCGCGAGTACATTCACCGGTGTGGCTACATTCACCGATGTGAGTGCATTCACCGATGTGAGTACATTCCCCGGTGTGAGTACATTCCCCGATGTGAGTACATTCCCCGATGTGAGTACATTCACCGATGTGAGTACATTTACCGATGTGAGTACATTCCCCGATGTGAGTACATTTCCCGGCGCGAGTACATTCACCGGTCTGGCTACATTCACCGATGTGAGTACATTCCCCGGTGTGAGTACATTCCCCGATGTGAGTACATTCCCCGGTGTGAGTACATTCCCCGGTGTGAGTACATTCCCCGATGTGAGTACATTCCCCGATGTGAGTACATTCACCGATGTGAGTACATTCCCCGGCGTGAGTCCGTACTCCCATGCCAATACATTCTCCGATGCGAGTCCCTACCCCGATGTGAGTACGTACCCCGATGCCGTACACCCATGTGAGTACCTCCCCCGATGTGAGTACGTACCCCGATGCCGTAGTCCCAGGCGCCCTGGCGCGGGTCGTGGCGGGAGATGGCCACGCGCCGGCAGACGACGCCGTCCACAGGCCCCGTCTTGGAGGGCACCCCGTTCAGTATCACCCACACCTGGTATCCCCGCGCAGGGGACGGAGCACAATCCAGAGAGAAAAACAAAGAAATTTGTGTTGACAATCACTGCTACAGTTAAGAAAATCAAACTTTTATTATTGACATTTATTCACTTACTTGCATCGTATTTTCATTTAGATAACCTACATATTTGCATAGGTGTATGAATTATATTCTGACATGTAACATTGACCACGAAAAAATGCAATGTCTCTGTTGATGAAAACCATATATAAGTAGGAAAAGCGCCTCCTGTTGAGATCTGCACACAAAGATGGCCCGAAACACAAATCCATGACGCCGGATACGGACCTGATCCCGGGGTCCACAGCTCACGTGGGTCACGTTGTTCACAACCCGGAGCCAATCGCTGCCTTCTGGACACCCCTGGCTGATCCCCGCCCGGAACCACAGCACCTCTGCAAACAACCAGACCGAAATGTGCATGGCATCATTGTAAATGTCTTCATTTTATATATAAGCTTATATGTTTTTTTTACATAATAAAATGCAGATTTACAACAACGTCAATTCATATTACAATTTGAGCGAGGCTCCCATTCCTTTGCAAAGGTGGAGATGTTCTTTTATAATTTATAATGATATATAATAGTGTTCTTAATACCGATTTTATTTTGGACTTTCCTGTCAAAGTAAGTACGGTAGGCTTAAGTGATACTGTCTTGTTACTGTTTTTTAATATGAAGCGGCATTATGGTTTGGAGAAATATGTTTTTTTGCGGATGTGATGTTGAGGTGTACAAAGATGAATGGTTGGCACCCGTCCATCTACGTAAGACGATGGATTACAGTTTACTTATTGTCATTTAAGTATCCTACTTATTACGTGTCACTTGCGTTTCACATCGACATCCGGTCGTTTGGTCGTGACCAGTACTAACGCGACTCTCAGTTTAACGTTTCGAGTTGAAATGAAACGAGGTATATCTACATGTCAACCTATGGGTGAGAAACAGATGTGTGGCTAGTAACGGCCCAAATAAACTGCTCATAGTCTTCATAACATTACGTACTTTGGGAATCAATTGCCCAAACATATTCCCGGCCAGCGGTTATATGAGTGAGGTGGCAGCCGCCAGGTGGCGACACATGAAACCAGCAGTGACCTGAAACAATAATAACAAATCATTGATAGATACAAACAAATATTTGAATGATATAAGACACATACTTGAAATATATAGACAAATACTTAAAAGAAAATAGACAAATAGTTGAAAAACAGACTTCTGAGATATATGATTTTCATGCTGCACATGTGAAAGCGGATACAATATTTAGCGTGACTATTTTTACCGTCCTAATCATTATCAGTCCATGAATAAATCTCTACATTCTGGCATTTCTATTCATCTGTTTGCACAATACATCGACACAGAGATAGATTGCAGGTAGCTGAACCAATGAGACCCAGGAGCTATACTGTAGTTATTATATTGGTATGTTAGGTTCCGCGAAATAGGTCCACATAATACATGCTCCCAATCAGTATAACTGCCATACTGAAAAAATGGCTGGCGCTAACAAGGAAGGGCGCCATCCAATGTTGACGCTGGACGCTCGACGCACCCCGGTCCCCAGACATAAGACCCTTGACCCAGAACAGAGGGACAGACGCTCGACGCACCCCGGTCCTCAGACACAAGACCCTTGACCCAGAACAGAGGGAGTGACGCTCGACGCACCCCGGTCCCCAGACACAAGACCCTTGACCCAGAACAGAGGGAGTGACGCTCGACGCACCCCGGTCCCCAGACACAAGACCCTTGACCCAGAACAGAGGGAGAGACGCTCGACGCACCCCGGTCCCCAGACACAAGACCCTTGACCCAGAACAGAGGGAGTGACGCTCGACGCACCCCGGTCCCCAGGCACAAGACCCTCGACCCAGAACAGAGGGACAGACGCTCGACGCACCCCGGTCCTCAGACACAAGACCCTCGACCCAGAACAGAGGGAGAGACGCTCGACGCACCCCGGTCCCCAGGCACAAGACCCTTGACCCAGAACAGAGGGAGTGACGCTCGACGCACCCCGGTCCCCAGACACAAGACCCTTGACTCAGAACAGAGGGACAGACGCTCGACGCACCCCGGTCTCCAGGCACAAGACCCTTGACCCAGAACAGAGGGAGTGACGCTCGACGCACCCCGGTCCCCAGACACAAGACCCTTGACCCAGAACAGAGGGAGAGACGCTCGACGCACCCCGGTCCCCAGACACAAGACCCTTGACCCAGAACAGAGGGAGTGACGCTCGACGCACCCCGGTCCCCAGGCACAAGACCCTCGACCCAGAACAGAGGGACAGACGCTCGACGCACCCCGGTCCTCAGACACAAGACCCTCGACCCAGAACAGAGGGAGTGACGCTCGACGCACCCCGGTCCTCAGACACAAGACCCTCGACCCAGAACAGAGGGAGTGACGCTCGACGCACCCCGGTCCCCAGACACAAGACCCTCGACCCAGAACAGAGGGAGTGACGCTCGACGCACCCCGGTCTCCAGGCACAAGACCCTCGACCCAGAACAGAGGGAGTGACGCTCGACGCACCCCGGTCCCCAGACACAAGACCCTTGACCCAGAACAGAGGGACAGACGCTCGACGCACCCCGGTCCCCAGACACAAGACCCTTGACCCAGAACAGAGGGAGAGACGCTCGACGCACCCCGGTCCCCAGACACAAGACCCTCGACCCAGAACAGAGGGAGTGACGCTCGACGCACCCCGGTCCCCAGACACAAGACGCTTGACCCAGAACAGAGGGACAGACGCTCGACGCACCCCGGTCCCCAGACACAAGACCCTTGACCCAGAACAGAGGGAGTGACGCTCGACGCACCCCGGTTCTCAGACACAAGACCCTCGACCCAGAACAGAGGGAGAGACGCTCGACGCACCCCAGGTCCCCAGACACAAGACCCTTGACCCAGAACAGAGGGAGTGACGCTCGACGCACCCCGGTCCCCAGACACAAGACCCTCGACCCAGAACAGAGGGAGTGACGCTCGACGCACCCCGGTCCCCAGACACAAGACCCTCGACCCAGAACAGAGGGAGAGACGCTCGACGCACCCCGGTCTCCAGGCACAAGACCCTTGACCCAGAACAGAGGGAGTGACGCTCGACGCACCCCGGTCCCCAGACACAAGACCCTTGACCCAGAACAGAGGGAGAGACGCTCGACGCACCCCGGTCCCCAGACACAAGACCCTCGACCCAGAACAGAGGGAGAGACGCTCGACGCACCCCGGTCCCCAGACACAAGACCCTCGACCCAGAACAGAGGGAGTGACGCTCGACGCACCCCGGTCCCCAGGCACAAGACCCTCGACCCAGAACAGAGGGAGTGACGCTCGACGCACCCCAGGTCCCCAGACACAAGACCCTTGACCCAGAACAGAGGGAGAGACGCTCGACGCACCCCGGTCCCCAGACACAAGACCCTCGACCCAGAACAGAGGGAGAGACGCTCGACGCACCCCAGGTCCCCAGACACAAGACCCTCGACCCAGAACAGAGGGAGTGACGCTCGACGCACCCCGGTCCCCAGACACAAGACCCTTGACCCAGAACAGAGGGAGTGACGCTCGACGCACCCCAGGTCCCCAGACACAAGACCCTCGACCCAGAACAGAGGGAGAGACGCTCGACGCACCCCGGTCCCCAGACACAAGACCCTCGACCCAGAACAGAGGGAGTGACGCTCGACGCACCCCGGTCCCCAGACACAAGACCCTTGACCCAGAACAGAGGGAGTGACGCTCGACGCACCCCGGTCCCCAGACACAAGACCCTCGACCCAGAACAGAGGGAGTGACGCTCGACGCACCCCGGTCCCCAGACACAAGACCCTCGACCCAGAACAGAGGGAGTGACGCTCGACGCACCCCAGGTCCCCAGACACAAGACCCTTGACCCAGAACAGAGGGAGTGACGCTCGACGCACCCCGTCCCCAGACACAAGACCCTCGACCCAGAACAGAGGGAGAGACGCTCGACGCACCCCAGGTCCCCAGACACAAGACCCTCGACCCAGAACAGAGGGAGAGACGCTCGACGCACCCCGTCCCCAGACACAAGACCCTCGACCCAGAACAGAGGGAGAGACGCTCGACGCACCCCGGTCCCCAGACACAAGACCCTCGACCCAGAACAGAGGGAGAGACGCTCGACGCACCCCAGGTCCCCAGACACAAGACCCTCGACCCAGAACAGAGGGAGTGACGCTCGACGCACCCCGGTCCCCAGACACAAGACCCTTGACCCAGAACAGAGGGAGTGACGCTCGACGCACCCCGTCCCCAGACACAAGACCCTTGACCCAGAACAGAGGGAGTGACGCTCGACGCACCCCGGTCCCCAGACACAAGACCCTCGACCCAGAACAGAGGGAGAGACGCTAGACGCACCCCGGTCCCCAGACACAAGACCCTTGACCCAGAACAGAGGGAGTGACGCTCGACGCACCCCGGTCCCCAGACACAAGACCCTCGACCCAGAACAGAGGGAGAGACGCTAGACGCACCCCGGTCCCCAGACACAAGACCCTCGACCCAGAACAGAGGGAGTGACGCTCGACGCACCCCGTCCCCAGACACAAGACCCTCGACCCAGAACAGAGGGAGTGACGCTCGACGCACCCCGGTCCCCAGACACAAGACCCTCGACCCAGAACAGAGGGAGTGACGCTCGACGCACCCCGGTCCCCAGACACAAGACCCTCGACCCAGAACAGAGGGAGTGACGCTCGACGCAGCCCGGTCCCCAGACACAAGACCCTCGACCCAGAACAGAGGGAGTGACGCTCGACGCACCCCGTCCCCAGACACAAGACCCTCGACCCAGAACAGAGGGAGAGACGCTCGACGCACCCCGGTCTTCAGACACAAGACCCTCGACCCAGAACGGAGGGAGTGACGCTCGACGCACCCCGGTCCCCAGACACAAGACCCTTGACCCAGAACAGAGGGAGAGACGCTCGACGCACCCCGGTCCCCAGACACAAGACCCTCGACCCAGAACAGAGGGAGAGACGCTAGACGCACCCCGTCCCCAGACACAAGACCCTCGACCCAGAACAGAGGGAGAGACGCTCGACGCACCCCGGTCCCCAGACACAAGACCCTCGACCCAGAACAGAGGGAGTGACGCTCGACGCACCCCGGTCCCCAGACACAAGACCCTCGACCCAGAACAGAGGGAGTGACGCTCGACGCACCCCGGTCCCCAGACACAAGACCCTCGACCCAGAACAGAGGGAGTGACGCTCGACGCACCCCGGTCCCCAGGCACAAGACCCTCGACCCAGAACAGAGGGAGTGACGCTCGACGCACCCCGGTCCCCAGACACAAGACCCTCGACCCAGAACAGAGGGAGTGACGCTCGACGCACCCCGTCCCCAGACACAAGACCCTCGACCCAGAACAGAGGGAGAGACGCTCGACGCACCCCGGTCCCCAGACACAAGACCCTCGACCCAGAACAGAGGGAGTGACGCTCGACGCACCCCGGTCCTCAGACACAAGACCCTCGACCCAGAACAGAGGGAGAGACGCTCGACGCACCCCGGTCCCCAGACACAAGACCCTCGACCCAGAACAGAGGGAGAGACGCTCGACGCACCCCGGTCCCCAGACACAAGACCCTCGACCCAGAACAGAGGGAGAGACGCTCGACGCACCCCGGTCCCCAGACACAAGACCCTTGACCCAGAACAGAGGGAGTGACGCTCGACGCACCCCGGTCCCCAGGCACAAGACCCTCGACCCAGAACAGAGGGAGTGATGCTCGACGCACCCCGGTCCCGAGACACAAAACCCTTGACCCAGAACAGAGGGAGTGATGCTCGACGCACCCCGGTCCCCAGGCACAAGACCCTCGACCCAGAACAGAGGGAGTGACGCTCGACGCACCCCGGTCCTCAGACACAAGACCCTTGACCCAGAACAGAGGGAGTGACGCTCGACGCACCCCGTCCCCAGACACAAGACCCTCGACCCAGAACAGAGGGAGTGACGCTCGACGCACCCCGGTCCCCAGACACAAGACTCTCGACCCAGAACAGAGGGAGTGACGCTCGACGCACCCCGTCCCCAGACACAAGACCCTCGACCCAGAACAGAGGGAGAGACGCCCGACGCACCCCGGTCCCCAGACACAAGACCCTCGACCCAGAACAGAGGGACAGACGCTCGACGCACCCCGGTCCCCAGACACAAGACCCTCGACCCAGAACAGAGGGACAGACGCTCGACGCACCCCGGTCCCCAGACACAAGACCCTTGACCCAGAACAGAGGGAGAGACGCTCGACGCACCCCGGTCCCCAGACACAAGACCCTCGACCCAGAACAGAGGGAGAGACGCTCGACGCACCCCGGTCCCCAGACACAAGACCCTCGACCCAGAACAGAGGGAGTGACGCTCAACGCACCCCGTCCCCAGACACAAGACCCTCGACCCAGAACAGTGGGAGTGACGCTCGACGCACCCCGTCCCCAGACACAAGACTCTCGACCCAGAACAGAGGGAGTGACGCTCGACGCACCCCGTCCCCAGACACAAGACCCTCGACCCAGAACAGAGGGAGAGACGCTAGACGCACCCCGGTCCCCAGACACAAGACCCTCGACCCAGAACAGAGGGAGTGACGCTCGACGCACCCCGGTCCCCAGACACAAGACCCTCGACCCAGAACAGAGGGAGTGACGCTCGACGCACCCCGTCCCCAGACACAAGACCCTCGACCCAGAACAGAGGGAGAGACGCTCGACGCACCCCGGTCCCCAGACACAAGACCCTCGACCCAGAACAGAGGGAGTGACGCTCGACGCACCCCGGTCCCCAGACACAAGACCCTCGACCCAGAACAGAGGGAGTGACGCTCGACGCACCCCGGTCCCCAGACACAAGACCCTCGACCCAGAACAGAGGGAGAGACGCTCGACGCACCCCGGTCCCCAGACACAAGACCCTTGACCCAGAACAGAGGGACAGACGCTCGACGCACACCGGTCCCCAGACACAAGACCCTTGACCCAGAACAGAGGGAGTGACGCTCGACGCACCCAGGTCCCCAGGCACAAGACCCTCGACCCAGAACAGAGGGAGTGACGCTCGACGCACCCCGTCCCCAGACACAAGACCCTCGACCCAGAACAGAGGGAGTGACGCTCGACGCACCCCGGTCCCCAGACACAAGACCCTCGACCCAGAACAGAGGGAGTGACGCTCGACGCACCCCGGTCCCCAGACACAAGACCCTCGACCCAGAACAGAGGGAGAGACGCTAGACGCACCCCGGTCCCCAGACACAAGACCCTCGACCCAGAACAGAGGGAGTGACGCTCGACGCACCCCGGTCCCCAGACACAAGACTCTCGACCCAGAACAGAGGGAGTGACGCTCGACGCACCCCGGTCCCCAGGCACAAGACCCTCGACCCAGAACAGAGGGAGAGACGCTCGACGCACCCCGTCCCCAGACACAAGACCCTCGACCCAGAACAGAGGGAGTGACGCTCGACGCACCCCGGTCCCCAGACACAAGACCCTTGACCCAGAACAGAGGGAGTGACGCTCGACGCACCCCGGTCCCCAGACACAAGACCCTCGACCCAGAACAGAGGGACAGACGCTCGACGCACCCCGTCCCCAGACACAAGATCCTTGACTCAGAACAGAGGGAGTGACGCTCGACGCACCCCGGTCTCCAGACACAAGACCCTCGACCCAGAACAGAGGGAGTGACGCTCGACGCACCCCGGTCCCCAGACACAAGACCCTCGACCCAGAACAGAGGGACAGACGCTCGACGCACCCCAGGTCCCCAGACACAAGACCCTCGACCCAGAACAGAGGGAGTGACGCTCGACGCACCCCGTCCCCAGACACAAGACCCTCGACCCAGAACAGAGGGAGTGACGCTCGACGCACCCCGGTCCTCAGACACAAGACCCTTGACCCAGAACAGAGGGAGTGACGCTCGACGCACCCCGTCCCCAGACACAAGACCCTCGACCCAGAACAGAGGGAGAGACGCTCGACGCACCCCGGTCCCCAGACACAAGACCCTCGACCCAGAACAGAGGGAGTGACGCTCGACGCACCCCGTCCCCAGACACAAGACCCTCGACCCAGAACAGAGGGAGTGACGCTCGACGCACCCCGGTCCTCAGACACAAGACCCTTGACCCAGAACAGAGGGAGTGACGCTCGACGCACCCCGTCCCCAGACACAAGACCCTCGACCCAGAACAGAGGGAGTGACGCTCGACGCACCCCGGTCCTCAGACACAAGACCCTCGACCCAGAACGGAGGGAGTGACGCTCGACGCACCCCGGTCCCCAGACACCCTCGACCCAGAACAGAGGGAGAGACGCTCGACGCACCCCGGTCCCCAGACACAAGACCCTCGACCCAGAACAGAGGGAGTGACGCTCGACGCACCCCGGTCCCCAGACACAAGACCCTTGACCCAGAACAGAGGGACAGACGCTCGACGCACCCCGGTCCCCAGACACAAGACCCTTGACCCAGAACAGAGGGAGTGACGCTCGACGCACCCCGTCCCCAGACACAAGACCCTCGACCCAGAACAGAGGGAGAGACGCTCGACGCACCCCCGTCCCCAGACACAAGATCCTTGACTCAGAACAGAGGGAGAGACGCTCGACGCACCCCGGTCCCCAGACACAAGACCCTTGACCCAGAACAGAGGGAGTGACGCTCGACGCACCCCGGTCCCCAGACACAAGACCCTTGACCCAGAACAGAGGGAGAGACGCTCGACGCACCCCGGTCCCCAGACACAAGACCCTCGACCCAGAACAGAGGGAGTGACGCTCGACGCACCCCGGTCCCCAGACACAAGACCCTCGACCCAGAACAGAGGGAGAGACGCTCGACGCACCCCGGTCCCCAGACACAAGACCCTTGACCCAGAACAGAGGGACAGACGCTCGACGCACCCCGGTCCCCAGACACAAGACCCTTGACCCAGAACAGAGGGACAGACGCTCGACGCACCCCGGTCCCCAGACACAAGACCCTTGACCCAGAACAGAGGGAGTGACGCTCGACGCTCCCCGTCCCCAGACACAAGACCCTCGACCCAGAACAGAGGGACAGACGCTCGACGCACCCCGGTCCCCAGACACAAGACCCTGGACCCAGAACAGAGGGAGAGACGCTCGACGCAACCCGTCCCCAGACACAAGACCCTCGACCCAGAACAGAGGGAGTGACGCTCGACGCACCCCGGTCCCCAGACACAAGACCCTCGACCCAGAACAGAGGGAGTGACGCTCGACGCACCCCGGTCTCCAGACACAAGACCCTCGACCCAGAACAGAGGGAGTGACGCTCGACGCACCCCGGTCCCCAGACACAAGACCCTTGACCCAGAACAGAGGGACAGACGCTCGACGCACCCCGGTCCCCAGACACAAGACCCTTGACCCAGAACAGAGGGAGTGACGCTCGACGCACCCCGGTCCCCAGACACAAGACCCTTGACCCAGAACAGAGGGAGAGACGCTCGACGCACCCCGGTCCCCAGACACAAGACCCTTGACCCAGAACAGAGGGAGTGACGCTCGACGCACCCCCGTCCCCAGACACAAGACCCTTGACCCAGAACAGAGGGAGAGACGCTCGACGCACCCCGGTCCCCAGACACAAGACCCTCGACCCAGAACAGAGGGAGTGACGCTCGACGCACCCCGGTCCCCAGACACAAGACCCTCGACCCAGAACAGAGGGAGAGACGCTCGACGCACCCCGTCCCCAGACACAAGACCCTCGACCCAGAACAGAGGGAGTGACGCTCGACGCACCCCGGTCCCCAGACACAAGACCCTCGACCCAGAACAGAGGGAGTGACGCTCGACGCACCCCGGTCCCCAGACACAAGACCCTCGACCCAGAACAGAGGGAGTGACGCTCGACGCACCCCGGTCCCCAGACACAAGACCCTTGATCCAGAACAGAGGGAGAGACGCTCGACGCACCCCGGTCCCCAGACACAAGACCCTCGACCCAGAACAGAGGGAGTGACGCTCGACGCACCCCGGTCCCCAGACACAAGACCCTCGACCCAGAACAGAGGGAGAGACGCTCGACGCACCCCGTCCCCAGACACAAGACCCTCGACCCAGAACAGAGGGAGTGACGCTCGAGGCACGCCGGTCCCCAGACACAAGACCCTCGACCCAGAACAGAGCGAGAGACGCTCGACGCACCCCGGTCCCCAGACACAAGACCCTTGACCCAGAACAGAGGGAGAGACGCTCGACGCACCCCGGTCCCCAGACATAAGACCCTCGACCCAGAACAGAGGGAGAGACGCTCGATGCACCCCGGTCTCCAGACACAAGACCCTCGACCCAGAACAGAGGGAGAGACGCTCGACGCACCCCGGTCCCCAGACACAAGACCCTTGACCCAGAACAGAGGGAGAGACGCTCGACGCACCCCGGTCTCCAGACACAAGACCCTCGACCCAGAACAGAGGGAGTGACGCTCGACGCACCCCGGTCCCCAGACACAAGACCCTCGACCCAGAACAGAGGGAGAGACGCTCGACGCACCCCGGTCCCCAGACACAAGACCCTTGACCCAGAACAGAGGGAGAGACGCTCGACGCACCCCGGTCTCCAGACACAAGACCCTCGACCCAGAACAGAGGGAGTGACGCTCGACGCACCCCGGTCTCCAGACACAAGACCCTCGACCCAGAACAGAGGGAGAGACGCTCGACGCACCCCGGTCCCCAGACACAAGACCCTCGACCCAGAACAGAGGGAGTGACGCTCGACGCACCCCGTCCCCAGACACAAGACCCTTGACCCAGAACAGAGGGAGAGACGCTCGACGCACACCGGTCCCCAGACACAAGACCCTTGACCCAGAACAGAGGGAGAGACGCTCGACGCACCCCGGTCCCCAGACACAAGACCCTCGACCCAGAACAGAGGGAGTGACGCTCGACGCACCCCGGTCCCCAGACACAAGACCCTCGACCCAGAACAGAGGGAGAGACGCTCGACGCACCCCGGTCCCCAGACACAAGACCCTTGACCCAGAACAGAGGGAGAGACGCTCGACGCACCCCGGTCTCCAGACACAAGACACTCGACCCAGAACAGAGGGAGTGACGCTCGACGCACCCCGGTCCCCAGACACAAGACCCTCGACCCAGAACAGAGGGAGAGACGCTCGACGCACCCCGGTCTCCAGACACAAGACCCTCGACCCAGAACAGAGGGAGTGACGCTCGACGCACCCCGGTCCCCAGACACAAGACCCTTGACCCAGAACAGAGGGACAGACGCTCGACGCACCCCGGTCCCCAGACACAAGACCCTTGACCCAGAACAGAGGGAGAGACGCTCGACGCACCCCGGTCCCCAGATACAAGACCCTTGACCCAGAACAGAGGGAGAGACGCTCGACGCACCCCGGTCCCCAGACACAAGACCCTTGACCCAGAACAGAGGGAGTGACGCTCGACGCACCCCAGGTCCCCAGACACAAGACCCTCGACCCAGAACAGAGGGAGTGACGCTCGACGCACGCCGGTCCCCAGACACAAGACCCTCGACCCAGAACAGAGGGAGAGACGCTCGACGCACCCCGGTCCCCAGGCACAAGACCCTCGACCCAGAACAGAGGGAGAGACGCTCGACGCACCCCGGTCCCCAGACACAAGACCCTCGACCCAGAACAGAGGGAGTGACGCTCGACGCACCCCGGTCCCCAGACACAAGACCCTCGACCCAGAACAGAGGGAGAGACGCTCGACGCACCCCGGTCCCCAGACACAAGACCCTCGACCCAGAACAGAGGGAGTGACGCTCGACGCACCCCAGGTCCCCAGGCACAAGACCCTCGACCCAGAACAGAGGGAGAGACGCTCGACGCACCCCGGTCCCCAGACACAAGACCCTCGACCCAGAAGAGAGGGAGTGACGCTCGACGCACCCCGGTCCCCAGACACAAGACCCTCGACCCAGAACAGAGGGAGTGACGCTCGACGCACCCCGTCCCCAGACACAAGACCCTCGACCCAGAACAGAGGGAGAGACGCTCGACGCACCCCGGTCCCCAGACACAAGACCCTTGACCCAGAACAGAGGGAGAGACGCTCGACGCACCCCGGTCTCCAGACACAAGACCCTCGACCCAGAACAGAGGGAGTGACGCTCGACGCACGCCGGTCCCCAGACACAAGACCCTCGACCCAGAACAGAGGGAGAGACGCTCGACGCACCCCGGTCCCCAGGCACAAGACCCTCGACCCAGAACAGAGGGAGAGACGCTCGACGCACCCCGGTCCCCAGACACAAGACCCTCGACCCAGAACAGAGGGAGTGACGCTCGACGCACCCCGGTCCCCAGACACAAGACCCTCGACCCAGAACAGAGGGAGAGACGCTCGACGCACCCCGGTCCCCAGACACAAGACCCTCGACCCAGAACAGAGGGAGTGACGCTCGACGCACCCCAGGTCCCCAGGCACAAGACCCTCGACCCAGAACAGAGGGAGAGACGCTCGACGCACCCCGGTCCCCAGACACAAGACCCTCGACCCAGAACAGAGGGAGTGACGCTCGACGCACCCCGTCCCCAGACACAAGACCCTCGACCCAGAACAGAGGGAGAGACGCTCGACGCACCCCGGTCCCCAGACACAAGACCCTCGACCCAGAACAGAGGGAGAGACGCTCGACGCACCCCGGTCTCCAGACACAAGACCCTCGACCCAGAACAGAGGGAGTGACGCTCGACGCACCCCGGTCCCCAGACACAAGACCCTTGACCCAGAACAGAGGGACAGACGCTCGACGCACCCCGGTCCCCAGACACAAGACCCTTGACCCAGAACAGAGGGAGAGACGCTCGACGCACCCCGGTCCCCAGACACAAGACCCTTGACCCAGAACAGGGGGAGAGACGCTCGACGCACCCCGGTCCCCAGACACAAGACCCTTGACCCAGAACAGAGGGAGTGACGCTCGACGCACGCCCGTCCCCAGACACAAGACCCTTGACCCAGAACAGAGGGAGAGACGCTCGACGCACCCCGGTCCCCAGACACAAGACCCTCGACCCAGAACAGAGGGAGTGACGCTCGACGCACCCCGGTCCCCAGACACAAGACCCTTGACCCAGAACAGAGGGAGTGACGCTCGACGCACCCCGGTCCCCAGACACAAGACCCTCGACCCAGAACAGAGGGAGAGACGCTCGACGCACCCCGTCCCCAGACACAAGACCCTCGACCCAGAACAGAGGGACAGACGCTCGACGCACCCCGGTTCCCAGACACAAGACCCTCGACCCAGAACAGAGGGAGTGACGCTCGACGCACCCCGGTCCCCAGACACAAGACCCTTGACCCAGAACAGAGGGACAGACGCTCGACGCACCCCGGTCCCCAGACACAAGACCCTTGACCCAGAACAGAGGGAGTGACGCTCGACGCACCCCGGTCCCCAGACACAAGACCCTCGACCCAGAACAGAGGGAGTGACGCTCGACGCACGCCGGTCCCCAGACACAAGACCCTCGACCCAGAACAGAGGGAGAGACGCTCGACGCACCCCAGGTCCCCAGACACAAGACCCTCGACCCAGAACAGAGGGAGTGACGCTCGACGCACGCCGGTCCCCAGACACAAGACCCTTGACCCAGAACAGAGGGAGAGACGCTCGACGCACCCCGGTCCCCAGACACAAGACCCTCGACCCAGAACAGAGGGAGTGACGCTCGACGCACCCCG
Source organism: Arenicola marina (assembly GCA_964019135.1). Taxonomy (NCBI): domain Eukaryota; kingdom Metazoa; phylum Annelida; class Polychaeta; family Arenicolidae; genus Arenicola; species Arenicola marina. The sequence goes on from OZ025251.1 coordinate 1,412,193, forward strand.
GTCCCCAGACACAAGACCCTTGACCCAGAACAGAGGGAGTGACGCTCGACGCACCCCGGTCCCCAGACACAAGACCCTCGACCCAGAACAGAGGGAGAGACGCTCGACGCACCCCGTCCCCAGACACAAGACCCTCGACCCAGAACAGAGGGACAGACGCTCGACGCACCCCGGTTCCCAGACACAAGACCCTCGACCCAGAACAGAGGGAGTGACGCTCGACGCACCCCGGTCCCCAGACACAAGACCCTTGACCCAGAACAGAGGGACAGACGCTCGACGCACCCCGGTCCCCAGACACAAGACCCTTGACCCAGAACAGAGGGAGTGACGCTCGACGCACCCCGGTCCCCAGACACAAGACCCTCGACCCAGAACAGAGGGAGTGACGCTCGACGCACGCCGGTCCCCAGACACAAGACCCTCGACCCAGAACAGAGGGAGAGACGCTCGACGCACCCCAGGTCCCCAGACACAAGACCCTCGACCCAGAACAGAGGGAGTGACGCTCGACGCACGCCGGTCCCCAGACACAAGACCCTCGACCCAGAACAGAGGGAGAGACGCTCGACGCACCCCGGTCCCCAGGCACAAGACCCTCGACCCAGAACAGAGGGAGAGACGCTCGACGCACCCCGGTCCCCAGACACAAGACCCTCGACCCAGAACAGAGGGAGTGACGCTCGGCGCACCCCGGTCCCCAGACACAAGACCCTCGACCCAGAACAGAGGGAGAGACGCTCGACGCACCCCGGTCCCCAGACACAAGACCCTCGACCCAGAACAGAGGGAGTGACGCTCGACGCACCCCAGGTCCCCAGGCACAAGACCCTCGACCCAGAACAGAGGGAGAGACGCTCGACGCACCCCGGTCCCCAGACACAAGACCCTCGACCCAGAACAGAGGGAGTGACGCTCGACGCACCCCGGTCCCCAGACACAAGACCCTCGACCCAGAACAGAGGGAGAGACGCTCGACGCACCCCGTCCCCAGACACAAGACCCTCGACCCAGAACAGAGGGAGTGACGCTCGAGGCACGCCGGTCCCCAGACACAAGACCCTCGACCCAGAACAGAGCGAGAGACGCTCGACGCACCCCGGTCCCCAGACACAAGACCCTTGACCCAGAACAGAGGGAGAGACGCTCGACGCACCCCGGTCCCCAGACATAAGACCCTCGACCCAGAACAGAGGGAGAGACGCTCGATGCACCCCGGTCTCCAGACACAAGACCCTCGACCCAGAACAGAGGGAGAGACGCTCGACGCACCCCGGTCCCCAGACACAAGACCCTTGACCCAGAACAGAGGGAGAGACGCTCGACGCACCCCGGTCTCCAGACACAAGACCCTCGACCCAGAACAGAGGGAGTGACGCTCGACGCACCCCGGTCCCCAGACACAAGACCCTCGACCCAGAACAGAGGGAGAGACGCTCGACGCACCCCGGTCCCCAGACACAAGACCCTTGACCCAGAACAGAGGGAGAGACGCTCGACGCACCCCGGTCTCCAGACACAAGACCCTCGACCCAGAACAGAGGGAGTGACGCTCGACGCACCCCGGTCTCCAGACACAAGACCCTCGACCCAGAACAGAGGGAGAGACGCTCGACGCACCCCGGTCCCCAGACACAAGACCCTCGACCCAGAACAGAGGGAGTGACGCTCGACGCACCCCGTCCCCAGACACAAGACCCTTGACCCAGAACAGAGGGAGAGACGCTCGACGCACACCGGTCCCCAGACACAAGACCCTTGACCCAGAACAGAGGGAGAGACGCTCGACGCACCCCGGTCCCCAGACACAAGACCCTCGACCCAGAACAGAGGGAGTGACGCTCGACGCACCCCGGTCCCCAGACACAAGACCCTCGACCCAGAACAGAGGGAGAGACGCTCGACGCACCCCGGTCCCCAGACACAAGACCCTTGACCCAGAACAGAGGGAGAGACGCTCGACGCACCCCGGTCTCCAGACACAAGACACTCGACCCAGAACAGAGGGAGTGACGCTCGACGCACCCCGGTCCCCAGACACAAGACCCTCGACCCAGAACAGAGGGAGAGACGCTCGACGCACCCCGGTCTCCAGACACAAGACCCTCGACCCAGAACAGAGGGAGTGACGCTCGACGCACCCCGGTCCCCAGACACAAGACCCTTGACCCAGAACAGAGGGACAGACGCTCGACGCACCCCGGTCCCCAGACACAAGACCCTTGACCCAGAACAGAGGGAGAGACGCTCGACGCACCCCGGTCCCCAGATACAAGACCCTTGACCCAGAACAGAGGGAGAGACGCTCGACGCACCCCGGTCCCCAGACACAAGACCCTTGACCCAGAACAGAGGGAGTGACGCTCGACGCACCCCAGGTCCCCAGACACAAGACCCTCGACCCAGAACAGAGGGAGTGACGCTCGACGCACGCCGGTCCCCAGACACAAGACCCTCGACCCAGAACAGAGGGAGAGACGCTCGACGCACCCCGGTCCCCAGGCACAAGACCCTCGACCCAGAACAGAGGGAGAGACGCTCGACGCACCCCGGTCCCCAGACACAAGACCCTCGACCCAGAACAGAGGGAGTGACGCTCGACGCACCCCGGTCCCCAGACACAAGACCCTCGACCCAGAACAGAGGGAGAGACGCTCGACGCACCCCGGTCCCCAGACACAAGACCCTCGACCCAGAACAGAGGGAGTGACGCTCGACGCACCCCAGGTCCCCAGGCACAAGACCCTCGACCCAGAACAGAGGGAGAGACGCTCGACGCACCCCGGTCCCCAGACACAAGACCCTCGACCCAGAAGAGAGGGAGTGACGCTCGACGCACCCCGGTCCCCAGACACAAGACCCTCGACCCAGAACAGAGGGAGTGACGCTCGACGCACCCCGTCCCCAGACACAAGACCCTCGACCCAGAACAGAGGGAGAGACGCTCGACGCACCCCGGTCCCCAGACACAAGACCCTTGACCCAGAACAGAGGGAGAGACGCTCGACGCACCCCGGTCTCCAGACACAAGACCCTCGACCCAGAACAGAGGGAGTGACGCTCGACGCACGCCGGTCCCCAGACACAAGACCCTCGACCCAGAACAGAGGGAGAGACGCTCGACGCACCCCGGTCCCCAGGCACAAGACCCTCGACCCAGAACAGAGGGAGAGACGCTCGACGCACCCCGGTCCCCAGACACAAGACCCTCGACCCAGAACAGAGGGAGTGACGCTCGACGCACCCCGGTCCCCAGACACAAGACCCTCGACCCAGAACAGAGGGAGAGACGCTCGACGCACCCCGGTCCCCAGACACAAGACCCTCGACCCAGAACAGAGGGAGTGACGCTCGACGCACCCCAGGTCCCCAGGCACAAGACCCTCGACCCAGAACAGAGGGAGAGACGCTCGACGCACCCCGGTCCCCAGACACAAGACCCTCGACCCAGAACAGAGGGAGTGACGCTCGACGCACCCCGTCCCCAGACACAAGACCCTCGACCCAGAACAGAGGGAGAGACGCTCGACGCACCCCGGTCCCCAGACACAAGACCCTCGACCCAGAACAGAGGGAGAGACGCTCGACGCACCCCGGTCTCCAGACACAAGACCCTCGACCCAGAACAGAGGGAGTGACGCTCGACGCACCCCGGTCCCCAGACACAAGACCCTTGACCCAGAACAGAGGGACAGACGCTCGACGCACCCCGGTCCCCAGACACAAGACCCTTGACCCAGAACAGAGGGAGAGACGCTCGACGCACCCCGGTCCCCAGACACAAGACCCTTGACCCAGAACAGGGGGAGAGACGCTCGACGCACCCCGGTCCCCAGACACAAGACCCTTGACCCAGAACAGAGGGAGTGACGCTCGACGCACGCCCGTCCCCAGACACAAGACCCTTGACCCAGAACAGAGGGAGAGACGCTCGACGCACCCCGGTCCCCAGACACAAGACCCTCGACCCAGAACAGAGGGAGTGACGCTCGACGCACCCCGGTCCCCAGACACAAGACCCTTGACCCAGAACAGAGGGAGTGACGCTCGACGCACCCCGGTCCCCAGACACAAGACCCTCGACCCAGAACAGAGGGAGAGACGCTCGACGCACCCCGTCCCCAGACACAAGACCCTCGACCCAGAACAGAGGGACAGACGCTCGACGCACCCCGGTTCCCAGACACAAGACCCTCGACCCAGAACAGAGGGAGTGACGCTCGACGCACCCCGGTCCCCAGACACAAGACCCTTGACCCAGAACAGAGGGACAGACGCTCGACGCACCCCGGTCCCCAGACACAAGACCCTTGACCCAGAACAGAGGGAGTGACGCTCGACGCACCCCGGTCCCCAGACACAAGACCCTCGACCCAGAACAGAGGGAGTGACGCTCGACGCACGCCGGTCCCCAGACACAAGACCCTCGACCCAGAACAGAGGGAGAGACGCTCGACGCACCCCAGGTCCCCAGACACAAGACCCTCGACCCAGAACAGAGGGAGTGACGCTCGACGCACGCCGGTCCCCAGACACAAGACCCTCGACCCAGAACAGAGGGAGAGACGCTCGACGCACCCCGGTCCCCAGGCACAAGACCCTCGACCCAGAACAGAGGGAGAGACGCTCGACGCACCCCGGTCCCCAGACACAAGACCCTCGACCCAGAACAGAGGGAGTGACGCTCGGCGCACCCCGGTCCCCAGACACAAGACCCTCGACCCAGAACAGAGGGAGAGACGCTCGACGCACCCCGGTCCCCAGACACAAGACCCTCGACCCAGAACAGAGGGAGTGACGCTCGACGCACCCCAGGTCCCCAGGCACAAGACCCTCGACCCAGAACAGAGGGAGAGACGCTCGACGCACCCCGGTCGCCAGACACAAGACCCTCGACCCAGAACAGAGGGAGTGACGCTCGACGCACCCCGGTCCCCAGACACAAGACCCTCGACCCAGAACAGAGGGAGTGACGCTCGACGCACCCCGGTCCCCAGACACAAGACCCTCGACCCAGAACAGAGGGAGTGACGCTCGACGCACCCCGGTCCCCAGACACAAGACCCTTGACCCAGAACAGAGGGACAGACGCTCGACGCTCCCCGGTCCCCAGACACAAGACCCTTGACCCAGAACAGAGGGAGTGACGCTCGACGCACCCCGGTCCCCAGACACAAGACCCTCGACCCAGAACAGAGGGAGTGACGCTCGACGCACGCCGGTCCCCAGACAACAAGACCCTCGACCCAGAACAGAGGGAGAGACGCTCGACGCACCCCAGGTCCCCAGACACAAGACCCTCGACCCAGAACAGAGGGAGTGACGCTCGACGCACGCCGGTCCCCAGACACAAGACCCTCGACCCAGAACAGAGGGAGTGACGCTCGACGCACCCCGTCCCCAGACACAAGACCCTCGACCCAGAGCACACAGGGAGAGACGCTCGACGCACCCCGGTCCCCAGACACAAGACCCTTGACCCAGAACAGAGGGAGTGACGCTCGACGCACCCCGGTCCCCAGACACAAGACCCTTGACCCAGAACAGAGGGACAGACGCTCGACGCACCCCGGTCCCCAGACACAAGACCCTTGACCCAGAACAGAGGGAGTGACGCTCGACGCACCCCGGTCCCCAGACACAAGACCCTTGACCCAGAACAGAGGGAGAGACGCTCGACGCACCCCGGTCCCCAGACACAAGACCCTTGACCCAGAACAGAGGGAGTGACGCTCGACGCACCCCCGTCCCCAGACACAAGACCCTTGACCCAGAACAGAGGGAGAGACGCTCGACGCACCCCGGTCCCCAGACACAAGACCCTCGACCCAGAACAGAGGGAGTGACGCTCGACGCACCCCGGTCCCCAGACACAAGACCCTCGACCCAGAACAGAGGGAGAGACGCTCGACGCACCCCGTCCCCAGACACAAGACCCTCGACCCAGAACAGAGGGAGTGACGCTCGACGCACCCCGGTCCCCAGACACAAGACCCTCGACCCAGAACAGAGGGAGTGACGCTCGACGCACCCCGGTCCCCAGACACAAGACCCTCGACCCAGAACAGAGGGAGTGACGCTCGACGCACGCCGGTCCCCAGACACAAGACCCTTGACCCAGAACAGAGGGACAGACGCTCGACGCACCCCGGTCCCCAGACACAAGACCCTCGACCCAGAACAGAGGGAGTGACGCTCGACGCACCCCGGTCCCCAGACACAAGACCCTCGACCCAGAACAGAGGGAGCGACGCTCGACGCACCCCGTCCCCAGACACAAGACCCTCGACCCAGAACAGAGGGAGTGACGCTCGAGGCACGCCGGTCCCCAGACACAAGACCCTTGACCCAGAACAGAGGGAGTGACGCTCGACGCACCCCGGTCCCCAGACATAAGACCCTCGACCCAGAACAGAGGGAGAGACGCTCGATGCACCCCGGTCTCCAGACACAAGACCCTCGACCCAGAACAGAGGGAGAGACGCTCGACGCACCCCGGTCCCCAGACACAAGACCCTTGACCCAGAACAGAGGGAGAGACGCTCGACGCACCCCGGTCTCCAGACACAAGACCCTCGACCCAGAACAGAGGGAGTGACGCTCGACGCACCCCGGTCCCCAGACACAAGACCCTCGACCCAGAACAGAGGGAGAGACGCTCGACGCACCCCGGTCCCCAGACACAAGACCCTTGACCCAGAACAGAGGGAGAGACGCTCGACGCACCCCGGTCTCCAGACACAAGACCCTCGACCCAGAACAGAGGGAGTGACGCTCGACGCACCCCGGTCTCCAGACACAAGACCCTCGACCCAGAACAGAGGGAGAGACGCTCGACGCACCCCGGTCCCCAGACACAAGACCCTCGACCCAGAACAGAGGGAGTGACGCTCGACGCACCCCGTCCCCAGACACAAGACCCTTGACCCAGAACAGAGGGAGAGACGCTCGACGCACACCGGTCCCCAGACACAAGACCCTTGACCCAGAACAGAGGGAGAGACGCTCGACGCACCCCGGTCCCCAGACACAAGACCCTCGACCCAGAACAGAGGGAGTGACGCTCGACGCACCCCGGTCCCCAGACACAAGACCCTCGACCCAGAACAGAGGGAGAGACGCTCGACGCACCCCGGTCCCCAGACACAAGACCCTTGACCCAGAACAGAGGGAGAGACGCTCGACGCACCCCGGTCTCCAGACACAAGACCCTCGACCCAGAACAGAGGGAGTGACGCTCGACGCACCCCGGTCCCCAGACACAAGACCCTCGACCCAGAACAGAGGGAGAGACGCTCGACGCACCCCGGTCTCCAGACACAAGACCCTCGACCCAGAACAGAGGGAGTGACGCTCGACGCACCCCGGTCCCCAGACACAAGACCCTTGACCCAGAACAGAGGGACAGACGCTCGACGCACCCCGGTCCCCAGACACAAGACCCTTGACCCAGAACAGAGGGAGAGACGCTCGACGCACCCCGGTCCCCAGACACAAGACCCTTGACCCAGAACAGAGGGAGAGACGCTCGACGCACCCCGGTCCCCAGACACAAGACCCTTGACCCAGAACAGAGGGAGTGACGCTCGACGCACCCCAGGTCCCCAGACACAAGACCCTCGACCCAGAACAGAGGGAGTGACGCTCGACGCACGCCGGTCCCCAGACACAAGACCCTCGACCCAGAACAGAGGGAGAGACGCTCGACGCACCCCGGTCCCCAGGCACAAGACCCTCGACCCAGAACAGAGGGAGAGACGCTCGACGCACCCCGGTCCCCAGACACAAGACCCTCGACCCAGAACAGAGGGAGTGACGCTCGACGCACCCCGGTCCCCAGACACAAGACCCTCGACCCAGAACAAAGGGAGAGACGCTCGACGCACCCCGGTCCCCAGACACAAGACCCTCGACCCAGAACAGAGGGAGTGACGCTCGACGCACCCCAGGTCCCCAGGCACAAGACCCTCGACCCAGAACAGAGGGAGAGACGCTCGACGCACCCCGGTCCCCAGACACAAGACCCTCGACCCAGAACAGAGGGAGTGACGCTCGACGCACCCCGGTCCCCAGACACAAGACCCTCGACCCAGAACAGAGGGAGTGACGCTCGACGCACCCCGGTCCCCAGACACAAGACCCTCGACCCAGAACAGAGGGAGTGACGCTCGACGCACCCCGTCCCCAGACACAAGACCCTCGACCCAGAACAGAGGGAGAGACGCCCGACGCACCCCGGTCCCCAGACACAAGACCCTTGACCCAGAACAGAGGGAGAGACGCTCGACGCACCCCGGTCTCCAGACACAAGACCCTCGACCCAGAACAGAGGGAGTGACGCTCGACGCACGCCGGTCCCCAGACACAAGACCCTCGACCCAGAACAGAGGGAGAGACGCTCGACGCACCCCGGTCCCCAGGCACAAGACCCTCGACCCAGAACAGAGGGAGAGACGCTCGACGCACCCCGGTCCCCAGACACAAGACCCTCGACCCAGAACAGAGGGAGTGACGCTCGACGCACCCCGGTCCCCAGACACAAGACCCTCGACCCAGAACAGAGGGAGAGACGCTCGACGCACCCCGGTCCCCAGACACAAGACCCTCGACCCAGAACAGAGGGAGTGACGCTCGACGCACCCCAGGTCCCCAGGCACAAGACCCTCGACCCAGAACAGAGGGAGAGACGCTCGACGCACCCCGGTCCCCAGACACAAGACCCTCGACCCAGAACAGAGGGAGTGACGCTCGACGCACCCCGGTCCCCAGACACAAGACCCTCGACCCAGAACAGAGGGAGTGACGCTCGACGCACCCCGTCCCCAGACACAAGACCCTCGACCCAGAACAGAGGGAGAGACGCTCGACGCACCCCGGTCCCCAGACACAAGACCCTTGACCCAGAACAGAGGGAGAGACGCTCGACGCACCCCGGTCTCCAGACACAAGACCCTCGACCCAGAACAGAGGGAGTGACGCTCGACGCACCCCGGTCCCCAGACACAAGACCCTCGACCCAGAACAGAGGGAGAGACGCTCGACGCACCCCGGTCTCCAGACACAAGACCCTCGACCCAGAACAGAGGGAGTGACGCTCGACGCACCCCGGTCCCCAGACACAAGACCCTTGACCCAGAACAGAGGGACAGACGCTCGACGCACTCCGGTCCCCAGACACAAGACCCTTGACCCAGAACAGAGGGAGAGACGCTCGACGCACCCCGGTCACCAGACACAAGACCCTTGACCCAGAACAGAGGGAGAGACGCTCGACGCACCCCGGTCCCCAGACACAAGACCCTTGACCCAGAACAGAGGGAGTGACGCTCGACGCACGCCCGTCCCCAGACACAAGACCCTTGACCCAGAACAGAGGGAGAGACGCTCGACGCACCCCGGTCCCCAGACACAAGACCCTCGACCCAGAACAGAGGGAGTGACGCTCGACGCACCCCGGTCCCCAGACACAAGACCCTTGACCCAGAACAGAGGGAGTGACGCTCGACGCACCCCGGTCCCCAGACACAAGACCCTTCACCCAGAACAGAGGGACAGACGCTCGACGCACCCCGGTCCCCAGACACAAGACCCTTGACCCAGAACAGAGGGAGTGACGCTCGACGCACCCCGGTCCCCAGACACAAGACCCTCGACCCAGAACAGAGGGAGTGACGCTCGACGCACGCCGGTCCCCAGACACAAGACCCTCGACCCAGAACAGAGGGAGAGACGCTCGACGCACCCCAGGTCCCCAGACACAAGACCCTCGACCCAGAACAGAGGGAGTGACGCTCGACGCACGCCGGTCCCCAGACACAAGACCCTCGACCCAGAACAGAGGGAGAGACGCTCGACGCACCCCGGTCCCCAGGCACAAGACCCTCGACCCAGAACAGAGGGAGAGACGCTCGACGCACCCCGGTCCCCAGACACAAGACCCTCGACCCAGAACAGAGGGAGTGACGCTCGACGCACCCCGGTCCCCAGACACAAGACCCTCGACCCAGAACAGAGGGAGAGACGCTCGACGCACCCCGGTCCCCAGACACAAGACCCTCGACCCAGAACAGAGGGAGTGACGCTCGACGCACCCCAGGTCCCCAGGCACAAGACCCTCGACCCAGAACAGAGGGAGAGACGCTCGACGCACCCCGGTCCCCAGACACAAGACCCTCGACCCAGAACAGAGGGAGTGACGCGCGACGCACCCCGGTCCCCAGACACAAGACCCTCGACCCAGAAGAGAGGGAGTGACGCTCGACGCACCCCGGTCCCCAGACACAAGACCCTCGACCCAGAAGAGAGGGAGTGACGCTCGACGCACCCCGGTCCCCAGACACAAGACCCTTGACCCAGAACAGAGGGACAGACGCTCGACGCACCCCGGTCCCCAGACACAAGACCCTTGACCCAGAACAGAGGGAGTGACGCTCGACGCACCCCGGTCCCCAGACACAAGACCCTCGACCCAGAACAGAGGGAGCCACGCTCGACGCACGCCGGTCCCCAGACACAAGACCCTCGACCCAGAACAGAGGGAGAGACGCTCGACGCACCCCAGGTCCCCAGACACAAGACCCTCGACCCAGAACAGAGGGAGTGACGCTCGACGCACGCCGGTCCCCAGACACAAGACCCTCGACCCAGAACAGAGGGAGAGACGCTCGACGCACCCCGGTCCCCAGGCACAAGACCCTCGACCCAGAACAGAGGGAGAGACGCTCGACGCACCCCGGTCCCCAGACACAAGACTCTCGACCCAGAACAGAGGGAGTGACGCTCGACGCACCCCGGTCCCCAGACACAAGACCCTCGACCCAGAACAGAGGGAGAGACGCTCGACGCACCCCGGTCCCCAGACACAAGACCCTCGACCCAGAACAGAGGGAGTGACGCTCGACGCACCCCAGGTCCCCAGGCACAAGACCCTCGACCCAGAACAGAGGGAGAGACGCTCGACGCACCCCGGTCCCCAGACACAAGACCCTCGACCCAGAACAGAGGGAGTGACGCTCGACGCACCCCGGTCCCCAGACACAAGACCCTCGACCCAGAACAGAGGGAGTGACGCTCGACGCACCCCGGTCCCCAGACACAAGACCCTCGACCCAGAACAGAGGGAGTGACGCTCGACGCACCCCGGTCCCCAGGCACAAGACCCTCGACCCAGAACAGAGGGAGAGACGCTCGACGCACCCCGGTCCCCAGACACAAGACCCTCGACCCAGAACAGAGGGAGTGACGCTCGACGCACCCCGGTCCCCAGGCACAAGACCCTTGACCCAGAACAGAGGGACAGACGCTCGACGCACCCCGGTCCCCAGACACAAGACCCTTGACCCAGAACAGAGGGAGTGACGCTCGACGCACGCCGGTCCCCAGACACAAGACCCTCGACCCAGAACAGAGAGAGAGACGCTCGACGCACCCCGGTCCCCAGACACAAGACCCTCGACCCAGAACAGAGGGAGTGACGCTCGACGCACCCCGGTCCCCAGACACAAGACCCTCGACCCAGAACAGAGGGAGAGACGCTCGACGCACCCCGGTCCCCAGACACAAGACCCTCGACCCAGAACAGAGGGAGTGACGCTCGACGCACCCCAGGTCCCCAGGCACAAGACCCTCGACCCAGAACAGAGGGAGAGACGCTCGACGCACTCCGGTCCCCAGACACAAGACCCTCGACCCAGAACAGAGGGAGTGACGCTCGACGCACCCCGGTCCCCGGACACAAGACCCTCGACCCAGAACAGAGGGAGAGACGCTCGACGCACCCCGGTCCCCAGACACAAGACCCTCGACCCAGAACAGAGGGAGTGACGCTCGACGCACCCCGGTCCCCAGACACAAGACCCTCGACCCAGAACAGAGGGAGTGACGCTCGACGCACCCCGGTCCCCAGACACAAGACCCTCGACCCAGTACAGAGGGAGTGACGCTCGACGCACCCCGGTCCCCAGACACAAGACCCTTCACCCAGAACAGAGGGACAGACGCTCGACGCACCCCGGTCCCCAGACACAAGACCCTTGACCCAGAACAGAGGGAGTGACGCTCGACGCACCCCGGTCCCCAGACACAAGACCCTCGACCCAGAACAGAGGGAGCGACGCTCGACGCACGCCGGTCCCCAGACACAAGACCCTCGACCCAGAACAGAGGGAGAGACGCTCGACGCACCCCAGGTCCCCAGACACAAGACCCTCGACCCAGAACAGAGGGAGAGACGCTCGACGCACCCCGGTCCCCAGACACAAGACTCTCGACCCAGAACAGAGGGAGTGACGCTCGACGCACCCCGGTCCCCAGACACAAGACCCTCGACCCAGAACAGAGGGAGAGACGCTCGACGCACCCCGGTCCCCAGACACAAGACCCTCGACCCAGAACAGAGGGAGTGACGCTCGACGCACCCCAGGTCCCCAGGCACAAGACCCTCGACCCAGAACAGAGGGAGAGACGCTCGACGCACCCCGGTCCCCAGACACAAGACCCTCGACCCAGAACAGAGGGAGTGACGCTCGACGCACCCCGGTCCCCAGACACAAGACCCACGACCCAGAACAGAGGGAGTGACGCTCGACGCACCCCGGTCCCCAGACACAAGACCCTCGACCCAGAACAGAGGGAGTGACGCTCGACGCACCCCGGTCCCCAGGCACAAGACCCTCGACCCAGAACAGAGGGAGAGACGCTCGACGCACCCCGGTCCCCACACACAAGACCCTCGACCCAGAACAGAGGGAGTGACGCTCGACGCACCCCGGTCCCCAGGCACAAGACCCTTGACCCAGAACAGAGGGACAGACGCTCGACGCACCCCGGTCCCCAGACACAAGACCCTTGACCCAGAACAGAGGGAGTGACGCTCGACGCACGCCGGTCCCCAGACACAAGACCCTCGACCCAGAACAGAGAGAGAGACGCTCGACGCACCCCGGTCCCCAGACACAAGACCCTCGACCCAGAACAGAGGGAGTGACGCTCGACGCACCCCGGTCCCCAGACACAAGACCCTCGACCCAGAACAGAGGGAGAGACGCTCGACGCACCCCGGTCCCCAGACACAAGACCCTCGACCCAGAACAGAGGGAGTGACGCTCGACGCACCCCAGGTCCCCAGGCACAAGACCCTCGACCCAGAACAGAGGGAGAGACGCTCGACGCACTCCGGTCCCCAGACACAAGACCCTCGACCCAGAACAGAGGGAGTGACGCTGGACGCACCCCGGTCCCCGGACACAAGACCCTCGACCCAGAACAGAGGGAGAGACGCTCGACGCACCCCGGTCCCCAGACACAAGACCCTCGACCCAGAACAGAGGGAGTGACGCTCGACGCACCCCGGTCCCCAGACACAAGACCCTCGACCCAGAACAGAGGGAGTGACGCTCGACGCACCCCGGTCCCCAGACACAAGACCCTCGACCCAGTACAGAGGGAGTGACGCTCGACGCACCCCGGTCCCCAGACACAAGACCCTTCACCCAGAACAGAGGGACAGACGCTCGACGCACCCCGGTCCCCAGACACAAGACCCTTGACCCAGAACAGAGGGAGTGACGCTCGACGCACCCCGGTCCCCAGACACAAGACCCTCGACCCAGAACAGAGGGAGCGACGCTCGACGCACGCCGGTCCCCAGACACAAGACCCTCGACCCAGAACAGAGGGAGAGACGCTCGACGCACCCCAGGTCCCCAGACACAAGACCCTCGACCCAGAACAGAGGGAGTGACGCTCGACGCACGCCGGTCCCCAGACACAAGACCCTCAACCCAGAACAGAGGGAGAGACGCTCGACGCACCCCGGTCCCCAGGCACAAGACCCTCGACCCAGAACAGAGGGAGAGACGCTCGACGCACCCCGGTCCCCAGACACAAGACTCTCGACCCAGAACAGAGGGAGTGACGCTCGACGCACCCCGGTCCCCAGACACAAGACCCTCGACCCACAACAGAGGGAGAGACGCTCGACGCACCCCGGTCCCCAGACACAAGACCCTCGACCCAGAACAGAGGGAGTGACGCTCGACGCACCCCAGGTCCCCAGGCACAAGACCCTCGACCCAGAACAGAGGGAGAGACGCTCGACGCACCCCGGTCCCGAGACACAAGACCCTCGACCCAGAACAGAGGGAGTGACGCTCGACGCACCCCGGTCCCCAGACACAAGACCCTCGACCCAGAACAGAGGGAGTGACGCTCGACGCACCCCGGTCCCCAGACACAAGACCCTCGACCCAGAACAGAGGGAGTGACGCTCGACGCACCCCGGTCCCCAGGCACAAGACCCTCGACCCAGAACAGAGGGAGAGACGCTCGACGCACCCCGGTCCCCAGACACAAGACCCTCGACCCAGAACAGAGGGAGTGACGCTCGACGCACCCCGGTCCCCAGGCACAAGACCCTTGACCCAGAACAGAGGGACAGACGCTCGACGCACCCCGGTCCCCAGACACAAGACCCTTGACCCAGAACAGAGGGAGTGACGCTCGACGCACCCCGGTCCCCAGACACAAGACCCAAGACCCAGAACAGAGGGAGTGACGCTCGACGCACCCCGGTCCCCAGACACAAGACCCTCGACCCAGAACAGAGGGAGAGACGCTCGACGCACCCCGGTCTCCAGACACAAGACCCTCGACCCAGAACAGAGGGAGTGACGCTCGACGCACCCCGGTCCCCAGACACAAGACCCTTGACCCAGAACAGAGGGACAGACGCTCGACGCACCCCGGTCCCCAGACACAAGACCCTTGACCCAGAACAGAGGGAGAGACGCTCGACGCACCCCGGTCCCCAGACACAAGACCCTTGACCCAGAACAGAGGGAGAGACGCTCGACGCACCCCGGTCCCCAGACACAAGACCCTTGACCCAGAACAGAGGGAGTGACGCTCGACGCACGCCCGTCCCCAGACACAAGACCCTTGACCCAGAACAGAGGGAGAGACGCTCGACGCACCCCGGTCCCCAGACACAAGACCCTCGACCCAGAACAGAGGGAGTGACGCTCGACGCACCCCGGTCCCCAGACACAAGACCCTTGACCCAGAACAGAGGGAGTGACGCTCGACGCACCCCGGTCCCCAGACACAAGACCCTTCACCCAGAACAGAGGGACAGACGCTCGACGCACCCCGGTCCCCAGACACAAGACCCTTGACCCAGAACAGAGGGAGTGACGCTCGACGCACCCCGGTCCCCAGACACAAGACCCTCGACCCAGAACAGAGGGAGTGACGCTCGACGCACGCCGGTCCCCAGACACAAGACCCTCGACCCAGAACAGAGTGAGAGACGCTCGACGCACCCCAGGTCCCCAGACACAAGACCCTCGACCCAGAACAGAGGGAGTGACGCTCGACGCACGCCGGTCCCCAGACACAAGACCCTCGACCCAGAACAGAGGGAGAGACGCTCGACGCACCCCGGTCCCCAGGCACAAGACCCTCGACCCAGAACAGAGGGAGAGACGCTCGACGCACCCCGGTCCCCAGACACAAGACCCTCGACCCAGAACAGAGGGAGTGACGCTCGACGCACCCCGGTCCCCAGACACAAGACCCTCGACCCAGAACAGAGGGAGAGACGCTCGACGCACCCCGGTCCCCAGACACAAGACCCTCGACCCAGAACAGAGGGAGTGACGCTCGACGCACCCCAGGTCCCCAGGCACAAGACCCTCGACCCAGAACAGAGGGAGAGACGCTCGACGCACCCCGGTCCCCAGACACAAGACCCTCGACCCAGAACAGAGGGAGTGACGCGCGACGCACCCCGGTCCCCAGACACAAGACCCTCGACCCAGAACAGAGGGAGTGACGCTCGACGCACCCCGGTCCCCAGACACAAGACCCTCGACCCAGAAGAGAGGGAGTGACGCTCGACGCACCCCGGTCCCCAGACACAAGACCCTTGACCCAGAACAGAGGGACAGACGCTCGACGCACCCCGGTCCCCAGACACAAGACCCTTGACCCAGAACAGAGGGAGTGACGCTCGACGCACCCCGGTCCCCAGACACAAGACCCTCGACCCAGAACAGAGGGAGCGACGCTCGACGCACGCCGGTCCCCAGACACAAGACCCTCGACCCAGAACAGAGGGAGAGACGCTCGACGCACCCCGGTCTCCAGACACAAGACCCTCGACCCAGAACAGAGGGAGTGACGCTCGACGCACCCCGGTCCCCAGACACAAGACCCTCGACCCAGAACAGAGGGAGAGACGCTCGACGCACCCCGGTCTCCAGACACAAGACCCTCGACCCAGAACAGAGGGAGTGACGCTCGACGCACCCCGGTCCCCAGACACAAGACCCTTGACCCAGAACAGAGGGACAGACGCTCGACGCACCCCGGTCCCCAGACACAAGACCCTTGACCCAGAACAGAGGGAGAGACGCTCGACGCACCCCGGTCCCCAGACACAAGACCCTTGACCCAGAACAGAGGGAGAGACGCTCGACGCACCCCGGTCCCCAGACACAAGACCCTTGACCCAGAACAGAGGGAGTGACGCTCGACGCACCCCAGGTCCCCAGACACAAGACCCTCGACCCAGAACAGAGGGAGTGACGCTCGACGCACGCCGGTCCCCAGACACAAGACCCTCGACCCAGAACAGAGGGAGAGACGCTCGACGCACCCCGGTCCCCAGGCACAAGACCCTCGACCCAGAACAGAGGGAGAGACGCTCGACGCACCCCGGTCCCCAGACACAAGACCCTCGACCCAGAACAGAGGGAGTGACGCTCGACGCACCCCGGTCCCCAGACACAAGACCCTCGACCCAGAACAAAGGGAGAGACGCTCGACGCACCCCGGTCCCCAGACACAAGACCCTCGACCCAGAACAGAGGGAGTGACGCTCGACGCACCCCAGGTCCCCAGGCACAAGACCCTCGACCCAGAACAGAGGGAGAGACGCTCGACGCACCCCGGTCCCCAGACACAAGACCCTCGACCCAGAACAGAGGGAGTGACGCTCGACGCACCCCGGTCCCCAGACACAAGACCCTCGACCCAGAACAGAGGGAGTGACGCTCGACGCACCCCGGTCCCCAGACACAAGACCCTCGACCCAGAACAGAGGGAGTGACGCTCGACGCACCCCGTCCCCAGACACAAGACCCTCGACCCAGAACAGAGGGAGAGACGCCCGACGCACCCCGGTCCCCAGACACAAGACCCTTGACCCAGAACAGAGGGAGAGACGCTCGACGCACCCCGGTCTCCAGACACAAGACCCTCGACCCAGAACAGAGGGAGTGACGCTCGACGCACGCCGGTCCCCAGACACAAGACCCTCGACCCAGAACAGAGGGAGAGACGCTCGACGCACCCCGGTCCCCAGGCACAAGACCCTCGACCCAGAACAGAGGGAGAGACGCTCGACGCACCCCGGTCCCCAGACACAAGACCCTCGACCCAGAACAGAGGGAGTGACGCTCGACGCACCCCGGTCCCCAGACACAAGACCCTCGACCCAGAACAGAGGGAGAGACGCTCGACGCACCCCGGTCCCCAGACACAAGACCCTCGACCCAGAACAGAGGGAGTGACGCTCGACGCACCCCAGGTCCCCAGGCACAAGACCCTCGACCCAGAACAGAGGGAGAGACGCTCGACGCACCCCGGTCCCCAGACACAAGACCCTCGACCCAGAACAGAGGGAGTGACGCTCGACGCACCCCAGTCCCCAGACACAAGACCCTCGACCCAGAACAGAGGGAGTGACGCTCGACGCACCCCGGTCCCCAGACATAAGACCCTCGACCCAGAACAGAGGGAGTGACGCTCGACGCACCCCGGTCCCCAGACACAAGACCCTCGACCCAGAACAGAGGGAGAGACGCTCGACGCACCCCGGTCTCCAGACACAAGACCCTCGACCCAGAACAGAGGGAGTGACGCTCGACGCACCCCGGTCCCCAGACACAAGACCCTCGACCCAGAACAGAGGGAGAGACGCTCGACGCACCCCGGTCTCCAGACACAAGACCCTCGACCCAGAACAGAGGGAGTGACGCTCGACGCACCCCGGTCCCCAGACACAAGACCCTTGACCCAGAACAGAGGGACAGACGCTCGACGCACGCCGGTCCCCAGACACAAGACCCTTGACCCAGAACAGAGGGAGAGACGCTCGACGCACCCCGGTCACCAGACACAAGACCCTTGACCCAGAACAGAGGGAGAGACGCTCGACGCACCCCGGTCCCCAGACACAAGACCCTTGACCCAGAACAGAGGGAGTGACGCTCGACGCACGCCCGTCCCCAGACACAAGACCCTTGACCCAGAACAGAGGGAGAGACGCTCGACGCACCCCGGTCCCCAGACACAAGACCCTCGACCCAGAACAGAGGGAGTGACGCTCGACGCACCCCGGTCCCCAGACACAAGACCCTTGACCCAGAACAGAGGGAGTGACGCTCGACGCACCCCGGTCCCCAGACACAAGACCCTTCACCCAGAACAGAGGGACAGACGCTCGACGCACCCCGGTCCCCAGACACAAGACCCTTGACCCAGAACAGAGGGAGTGACGCTCGACGCACCCCGGTCCCCAGACACAAGACCCTCGACCCAGAACAGAGGGAGTGACGCTCGACGCACGCCGGTCCCCAGACACAAGACCCTCGACCCAGAACAGAGGGAGAGACGCTCGACGCACCCCAGGTCCCCAGACACAAGACCCTCGACCCAGAACAGAGGGAGTGACGCTCGACGCACGCCGGTCCCCAGACACAAGACCCTCGACCCAGAACAGAGGGAGAGACGCTCGACGCACCCCGGTCCCAGGCACAAGACCCTCGACCCAGAACAGAGGGAGAGACGCTCGACGCACCCCGGTCCCCAGACACAAGACCCTCGACCCAGAACAGAGGGAGTGACGCTCGACGCACCCCGGTCCCCAGACACAAGACCCTCGACCCAGAACAGAGGGAGAGACGCTCGACGCACCCCGGTCCCCAGACACAAGACCCTCGACCCAGAACAGAGGGAGTGACGCTCGACGCACCCCGGTCCCCAGACACAAGACCCTCGACCCAGAAGAGAGGGAGTGACGCTCGACGCACCCCGGTCCCCAGACACAAGACCCTTGACCCAGAACAGAGGGACAGACGCTCGACGCACCCCGGTCCCCAGACACAAGACCCTTGACCCAGAACAGAGGGAGTGACGCTCGACGCACCCCGGTCCCCAGACACAAGACCCTCGACCCAGAACAGAGGGAGTGACGCTCGACGCACCCCGGTCCCCAGACACAAGACCCTTGACCCAGAACAGAGGGACAGACGCTCGACGCACCCCGGTCCCCAGACACAAGACCCTTGACCCAGAACAGAGGGAGTGACGCTCGACGCACCCCGGTCCCCAGACACAAGACCCTCGACCCAGAACAGAGGGAGCGACGCTCGACGCACGCCGGTCCCCAGACACAAGACCCTCGACCCAGAACAGAGGGAGTGACGCTCGACGCACGCCGGTCCCCAGACACAAGACCCTCGACCCAGAACAGAGGGAGAGACGCTCGACGCACCCCGGTCCCCAGACACAAGACCCTCGACCCAGAACAGAGGGAGAGACGCTCGACGCACCCCGGTCCCCAGGCACAAGACCCTCGACCCAGAACAGAGGGAGAGACGCTCGACGCACCCCGGTCCCCAGACACAAGACTCTCGACCCAGAACAGAGGGAGTGACGCTCGACGCACCCCGGTCCCCAGACACAAGACCCTCGACCCAGAACAGAGGGAGAGACGCTCGACGCACCCCGGTCCCCAGACACAAGACCCTCGACCCAGAACAGAGGGAGTGACGCTCGACGCACCCCGGTCCCCAGACACAAGACCCTCGACCCAGAACAGAGGGAGAGACGCTCGACGCACCCCGGTCCCCAGACACAAGACCCTCGACCCAGTACAGAGGGAGTGACGCTCGACGCACCCCGGTCCCCAGACACAAGACCCTTGACCCAGAACAGAGGGACAGACGCTCGACGCACCCCGGTCCCCAGACACAAGACCCTTGACCCAGAACAGAGGGAGTGACGCTCGACGCACCCCGGTCCCCAGACACAAGACCCTCGACCCAGAACAGAGGGAGCGACGCTCGACGCACGCCGGTCCCCAGACACAAGACCCTCGACCCAGAACAGAGGGAGAGACGCTCGACGCACCCCAGGTCCCCAGACACAAGACCCTCGACCCAGAACAGAGGGAGTGACGCTCGACGCACGCCGGTCCCCAGACACAAGACCCTCGACCCAGAACAGAGGGAGAGACGCTCGACGCACCCCGGTCCCCAGGCACAAGACCCTCGACCCAGAACAGAGGGAGAGACGCTCGACGCACCCCGGTCCCCAGACACAAGACTCTCGACCCAGAACAGAGGGAGTGACGCTCGACGCACCCCGGTCCCCAGACACAAGACCCTCGACCCACAACAGAGGGAGAGACGCTCGACGCACCCCGGTCCCCAGACACAAGACCCTCGACCCAGAACAGAGGGAGTGACGCTCGACGCACCCCAGGTCCCCAGGCACAAGACCCTCGACCCAGAACAGAGGGAGAGACGCTCGACGCACCCCGGTCCCCAGACACAAGACCCTCGACCCAGAACAGAGGGAGTGACGCTCGACGCACCCCGGTCCCCAGACACAAGACCCTCGACCCAGAACAGAGGGAGTGACGCTCGACGCACCCCGGTCCCCAGACACAAGACCCTCGACCCAGAACAGAGGGAGAGACGCTCGACGCACCCCGGTCCCCAGACACAAGACCCTCGACCCAGAACAGAGGTTGTGACGCTCGACGCACCCCAGGTCCCCAGGCACAAGACCCTCGACCCAGAACAGAGGGAGAGACGCTCGACGCACCCCGGTCCCCAGACACAAGACCCTCGACCCAGAACAGAGGGAGTGACGCTCGACGCACCCCGGTCCCCAGACACAAGACCCTCGACCCAGAACAGAGGGAGTGACGCTCGACGCACCCCGGTCCCCAGACACAAGACCCTCGACCCAGAACAGAGGGAGTGACGCTCGACGCACCCCGGTCCCCAGGCACAAGACCCTCGACCCAGAACAGAGGGAGAGACGCTCGACGCACCCCGGTCCCCAGACACAAGACCCTCGACCCAGAACAGAGGGAGTGACGCTCGACGCACCCCGGTCCCCAGGCACAAGACCCTTGACCCAGAACAGAGGGACAGACGCTCGACGCACCCCGGTCCCCAGACACAAGACCCTTGACCCAGAACAGAGGGAGTGACGCTCGACGCACCCTGGTCCCCAGACACAAGACCCTCGACCCAGAACAGAGGGAGTGACGCTCGACGCACCCCGGTCCCCAGACACAAGACCCTCGACCCAGAACAGAGGGAGAGACGCTCGACGCACCCCGGTCTCCAGACACAAGACCCTCGACCCAGAACAGAGGGAGTGACGCTCGACGCACCCCGGTCCCCAGACACAAGACCCTTGACCCAGAACAGAGGCACAGACGCTCGACGCACCCCGGTCCCCAGACACAAGACCCTTGACCCAGAACAGAGGGAGAGACGCTCGACGCACCCCGGTCCCCAGACACAAGACCCTTGACCCAGAACAGAGGGAGAGACGCTCGACGCACCCCGGTCCCCAGACACAAGACCCTTGACCCAGAACAGAGGGAGTGACGCTCGACGCACGCCCGTCCCCAGACACAAGACCCTTGACCCAGAACAGAGGGAGAGACGCTCGACGCACCCCGGTCCCCAGACACAAGACCCTCGACCCAGAACAGAGGGAGTGACGCTCGACGCACCCCGGTCCCCAGACACAAGAGCCTTGACCCAGAACAGAGGGAGTGACGCTCGACGCACCCCGGTCCCCAGACACAAGACCCTTCACCCAGAACAGAGGGACAGACGCTCGACGCACCCCGGTCCCCAGACACAAGACCCTTGACCCAGAACAGAGGGAGTGACGCTCGACGCACCCCGGTCCCCAGACACAAGACCCTCGACCCAGAACAGAGGGAGTGACGCTCGACGCACGCCGGTCCCCAGACACAAGACCCTCGACCCAGAACAGAGGGAGAGACGCTCGACGCACCCCAGGTCCCCAGACACAAGACCCTCGACCCAGAACAGAGGGAGTGACGCTCGACGCACGCCGGTCCCCAGACACAAGACCCTCGACCCAGAACAGAGGGAGAGACGCTCGACGCACCCCGGTCCCCAGGCACAAGACCCTCGACCCAGAACAGAGGGAGAGACGCTCGACGCACCCCGGTCCCCAGACACAAGACCCTCGACCCAGAACAGAGGGAGTGACGCTCGACGCACCCCGGTCCCCAGACACAAGACCCTCGACCCAGAACAGAGGGAGAGACGCTCGACGCACCCCGGTCCCCAGACACAAGACCCTCGACCCAGAACAGAGGGAGTGACGCTCGACGCACCCCAGGTCCCCAGGCACAAGACCCTCGACCCAGAACAGAGGGAGAGACGCTCGACGCACCCCGGTCCCCAGACACAAGACCCTCGACCCAGAACAGAGGGAGTGACGCTCGACGCACCCCGGTCCCCAGACACAAGACCCTCGACCCAGAACAGAGGGAGAGACGCTCGACGCACCCCGGTCCCCAGACACAAGACCCTCGACCCAGAACAGAGGGAGTGACGCTCGACGCACCCCGGTCCCCAGACACAAGACCCTCGACCCAGAACAGAGGGAGTGACGCTCGACGCACCCCGGTCCCCAGACACAAGACCCTCGACCCAGTACAGAGGGAGTGACGCTCGACGCACCCCGGTCCCCAGACACAAGACCCTTGACCCAGAACAGAGGGACAGACGCTCGACGCACCCCGGTCCCCAGACACAAGACCCTTGACCCAGAACAGAGGGAGTGACGCTCGACGCACCCCGGTCCCCAGACACAAGACCCTCGACCCAGAACAGAGGGAGCGACGCTCGACGCACGCCGGTCCCCAGACACAAGACCCTCGACCCAGAACAGAGGGAGAGACGCTCGACGCACCCCAGGTCCCCAGACACAAGACCCTCGACCCAGAACAGAGGGAGTGACGCTCGACGCACGCCGGTCCCCAGACACAAGACCCTCGACCCAGAACAGAGGGAGAGACGCTCGACGCACCCCGGTCCCCAGGCACAAGACCCTCGACCCAGAACAGAGGGAGTGACGCTCGACGCACCCCGGTCCCCAGACACAAGACCCTCGACCCAGAACAGAGGGAGAGACGCTCGACGCACCCCGGTCCCCAGACACAAGACCCTCGACCCAGAACAGAGGGAGTGACGCTCGACGCACCCCAGGTCCCCAGGCACAAGACCCTCGACCCAGAACAGAGGGAGAGACGCTCGACGCACCCCGGTCCCCAGACACAAGACCCTCGACCCAGAACAGAGGGAGTGACGCGCGACGCACCCCGGTCCCCAGACACAAGACCCTCGACCCAGAACAGAGGGAGTGACGCTCGACGCACCCCGGTCCCCAGACACAAGACCCTTGACCCAGAAGAGAGGGAGTGACGCTCGACGCACCCCGGTCCCCAGACACAAGACCCTTGACCCAGAACAGAGGGACAGACGCTCGACGCACCCCGGTCCCCAGACACAAGACCCTTGACCCAGAACAGAGGGAGTGACGCTCGACGCACCCCGGTCCCCAGACACAAGACCCTCGACCCAGAACAGAGGGAGTGACGCTCGACGCACGCCGGTCCCCAGACACAAGACCCTCGACCCAGAACAGAGGGAGAGACGCTCGACGCACCCCAGGTCCCCAGACACAAGACCCTCGACCCAGAACAGAGGGAGTGACGCTCGACGCACGCCGGTCCCCAGACACAAGACCCTCGACCCAGAACAGAGAGAGAGACGCTCGACGCACCCCGGTCCCCAGACACAAGACCCTCGACCCAGAACAGAGGGAGTGACGCTCGACGCACCCCGGTCCCCAGACACAAGACCCTCGACCCAGAACAGAGGGAGAGACGCTCGACGCACCCCGGTCCCCAGACACAAGACCCTCGACCCAGAACAGAGGGAGTGACGCTCGACGCACCCCAGGTCCCCAGGCACAAGACCCTCGACCCAGAACAGAGGGAGAGACGCTCGACGCACTCCGGTCCCCAGAGACAAGACCCTCGACCCAGAACAGAGGGAGTGACGCTCGACGCACCCCGGTCCCCAGACACAAGACCCTCGACCCAGAACAGAGGGAGTGACGCTCGACGCACCCCGGTCCCCAGACACAAGACCCTCGACCCAGAACAGAGGGAGTGACGCTCGACGCACCCCGGTCCCCAGACACAAGACCCTCGACCCAGTACAGAGGGAGTGACGCTCGACGCACCCCGGTCCCCAGACACAAGACCCTTGACCCAGAACAGAGGGACAGACGCTCGACGCACCCCGGTCCCCAGACACAAGACCCTTGACCCAGAACAGAGGGAGTGACGCTCGACGCACCCCGGTCCCCAGACACAAGACCCTCGACCCAGAACAGAGGGAGCGACGCTCGACGCACGCCGGTCCCCAGACACAAGACCCTCGACCCAGAACAGAGGGAGAGACGCTCGACGCACCCCAGGTCCCCAGACACAAGACCATCGACCCAGAACAGAGGGAGTGACGCTCGACGCACGCCGGTCCCCAGACACAAGACCCTCGACCCAGAACAGAGGGAGAGACGCTCGACGCACCCCGGTCCCCAGGCACAAGACCCTCGACCCAGAACAGAGGGAGAGACGCTCGACGCACCCCGGTCCCCAGACACAAGACTCTCGACCCAGAACAGAGGGAGTGACGCTCGACGCACCCCGGTCCCCAGACACAAGACCCTCGACCCACAACAGAGGGAGAGACGCTCGACGCACCCCGGTCCCCAGACACAAGACCCTCGACCCAGAACAGAGGGAGTGACGCTCGACGCACCCTAGGTCCCCAGGCACAAGACCCTCGACCCAGAACAGAGGGAGAGACGCTCGACGCACCCCGGTCCCCAGACACAAGACCCTCGACCCAGAACAGAGGGAGTGACGCTCGACGCACCCCGGTCCCCAGACACAAGACCCTCGACCCAGAACAGAGGGAGTGACGCTCGACGCACCCCGGTCCCCAGACACAAGACCCTCGACCCAGAACAGAGGGAGTGACGCTCGACGCACCCCGGTCCCCAGGCACAAGACCCTCGACCCAGAACAGAGGGAGAGACGCTCGACGCACCCCGGTCCCCAGACACAAGACCCTCGACCCAGAACAGAGGGAGTGACGCTCGACGCACCCCGGTCCCCAGGCACAAGACCCTTGACCCAGAACAGAGGGACAGACGCTCGACGCACCCCGGTCCCCAGACACAAGACCCTTGACCCAGAACAGAGGGAGTGACGCTCGACGCACCCCGGTCCCCAGACACAAGACCCTCGACCCAGAACAGAGGGAGTGACGCTCGACGCACGCCGGTCCCCAGACACAAGACCCTCGACCCAGAACAGAGGGAGAGACGCTCGACGCACCCCGGTCCCCAGGCACAAGACCCTCGACCCAGAACAGAGGGAGTGACGCTCGACGCACCCCGGTCCCCAGACACAAGACCCTCGACCCAGAACAGAGGGAGAGACGCTCGACGCACCCCGGTCCCCAGACACAAGACCCTCGACCCAGAACAGAGGGAGTGACGCTCGACGCACCCCAGGTCCCCAGGCACAAGACCCTCGACCCAGAACAGAGGGAGAGACGCTCGACGCACCCCGGTCCCCAGACACAAGACCCTCGACCCAGAACAGAGGGAGTGACGCTCGACGCACCCCGGTCCCCAGACACAAGACCCTCGACCCAGAACAGAGGGAGTGACGCTCGACGCACCCCGGTCCCCAGACACAAGACCCTCGACCCAGAACAGAGGGAGTGACGCTCGACGCACCCCGGTCCCCAGGCACAAGACCCTCGACCCAGAACAGAGGGAGAGACGCTCGACGCACCCCGGTCCCCAGACACAAGACCCTCGACCCAGAACAGAGGGAGTGACGCTCGACGCACCCCGGTCCCCAGACACAAGACCCTCGACCCAGAACAGAGGGAGTGACGCTCGACGCACCCCGGTCCCCAGACACAAGACCCTCGACCCAGAACAGAGGGAGTGACGCTCGACGCACCCCGGTCCCCAGACACAAGACCCTCGACCCAGAACAGAGGGAGTGACGCTCGACGCACCCCGGTCCCCAGACACAAGACCCTCGACCCAGAACAGAGGGAGTGACGCTCGACGCACCCCGGTCCCCAGACACAAGACCCTCGACCCAGAACAGAGGGAGTGACGCTCGACGCACCCCGGTCCCCAGACACAAGACCCTCGACCCAGAACAGAGGGAGAGACGCTAGACGCACCCCGGTCCCCAGGCACAAGACCCTCGACCCAGAACAGAGGGAGAGACGCTCGACGCACCCCGGTCCCCAGACACAAGACCCTCGACCCAGAACAGAGGGAGTGACGCTCGACGCACCCCGGTCCCCAGACACAAGACCCTCGACCCAGAACAGAGGGAGAGACGCTCGACGCACCCCGGTCCCCAGACACAAGACCCTCGACCCAGAACAGAGGGAGTGACGCTCGACGCACCCCAGGTCCCCAGGCACAAGACCCTCGACCCAGAACAGAGGGAGAGACGCTCGACGCACCCCGGTCCCCAGACACAAGACCCTCCACCCAGAACAGAGGGAGAGACGCTCGACGCACCCCGGTCCCCAGACACAAGACCCTTGACCCAGAACAGAGGGAGTGACGCTCGACGCACCCCGGTCCCCAGACACAAGACCCTCGACCCAGAACAGAGGGAGAGACGCTCGACGCACCCCGGTCCCCAGACACAAGACCCTCGACCCAGAACAGAGGGAGTGACGCTCGACGCACCCCGTCCCCAGACACAAGACCCTCGACCCAGAACAGAGGGAGAGACGCTCGACGCACCCCGGTCCCAAGACACAAGACCCTCGACCCAGAACAGAGCTAGAGAGGCTGGTTACCCGCAAGGCACGAGGCCGTGACGCCGCCCCGCAGCCAGGCCGAGCCGTCCTCCGCCGTGGCCCACACACGGTGCTGCCCTCCCACGGAGATTGAGCGAAACAAGATGTCGGTGGGCACGTGGTACCAGGCGATACCCTGTCGAAATAAACAAAAACATGTTGACATGATGGAAAAACTAACATAAATATATCTAAATAAATATGCAAGATCGATGGCAAAACAAAATGCAAAAAAGGAATGTCGAAAAACAAAATGGCCGCCAAAAGAAAGCCATACTCCGGACACATCTCATACATTTAGAGCTGATAAATCGCTGATTTGGTCACGCTGAGGCCAAGTCTTCCAAGCGAAATTCGAACACAGGTCAGCTTAAACATTGAAACATGCAATGGCTAAAAGATGGTAAGATCATGAAATGAGGACGCGGAGTACATAAATTATTCGAACAGGGTTCAGCTAAATATCGATAGCCGCCAAAATGGCCGCCAAAGAAATGGATGGAGTCAGGCACTGGCGGAGTCTGCCTGGGGCCATGGAAGATCATGAAATGAGGACGCGGAGTACATCATACATTATTCAAACAGGGTTCAGCTAAATATCGATGGCCGCCAAAATGGCCGCCAAGGAAACAGGCCAGTAATTGGATGGAATCAGGCAAAGGTTATTGGAAATTTAACACTGACTTATTAACTGACCCGGAATATGTAAAGATAGTCAAACAATGCATTAACGAGGTAGCTGTTTTTAATGGCAATACCTTAGACGACCAGAAACTGCTTGAAATGATGAAACTAGAGATTCGGGGTCATACAATTAGCTATAGTAGTTACAAGATAAATGATGAATAAAATAAAATAAAAATGAAGTGGTATGAAGAAGGTGAGAAATCTAGTCATTATTTTTGTAGTCTAGAAAAGAGAAACTATGTATGCAAATTGATTAGTAAACTTGTGATCGATGACGTAGAAATCGGGGAACCAGCCGCAATCCTTAAAGAAATTAGGAAATATTATTGTAACCTGTATGCAAATTGTGATCATACTAGGGCAGAAGGATACACTCAGACCTTTTTACAGCCAGCAAACATCAAGCGCTTAAATGAAAAACAGAGAGATCTATGTGAAGGTAACATTACGTTACATGAAATTAAATTGGTCATTAAGGAGATGAAAAATAATAAGTCGCCGGGAATTGATGGCTTTCCCATAGATTTTTATAAATTTTTCTGAAATGACATTTGAACCTATTTGTATCGCAGCCTTCAAACGGCATATACATCTGAGTCGCTATCAGTAACCCAAAGGTTGGGGATAATTACATGTTTACCGAAGGGCGATAAGCCTGGGGAATACATAAAAAACTGGCGTCCTATATCCTTATTAAATGCAGATTTGAAAATATTAACTGGGGTATTAGCTAATAGGATGAAACAAGTATTACCAGACATTATTAGTAACGATCAAAAAGGTTTTCTAAAGGGAAGATTCATTGGCGAAAGTACAAGGCTGGTGTATGACATAATGCATTTTATGCAGGATAGAAAGAAGGCCGGTATGCTACTTTTAATAGACTTCGAGAAAGCGTTTGACACTGTAAGCTGGAAATATATGTATGGAAAGCATATGGATTCGGCCCGTCATTTATAAAATGGTTTAATATAGTTTATAAAGAACCTAAGAGCAGTGTTGTGAATAACGGTAATCTCTCAGAAGAATTTACTACTGGTAGAGGGTGTCGACAGGGTGATCCATTATCGCCATATGTTTTTAAATTAGCTATTGAGCCACTTGCCATGCATCTCAAGAAGGACAGTTTGGTTATAGGTATTGTTATAAATGAGGTTGAATATTTGAAAGGTCAATATGCGGATGACACTTTCCTATTACTAGATGGCAGTGAATCATCGTTAAGAAGGGTGTTAAAGATCTTGGAGGATTTTGGTGTTGCATCAGGTTTGCGTATGAACGTA
The DNA here is from genome assembly GCA_964019135.1 of Arenicola marina. Lineage (NCBI taxonomy): Eukaryota > Metazoa > Annelida > Polychaeta > Arenicolidae > Arenicola > Arenicola marina. The sequence goes on from OZ025251.1 coordinate 1,441,213, forward strand.
GAGAAGACAAAAGCTGTGTGTTTAGGAAAACCGTGTGATACCGCACTATTTACCGGCATTCCACTTGAATGGGTTAATGAATTTGTTTTGCTTAGTATTAAGTTCTCTACAGATTTAGGAAGTTGTTGAATTTGACAGAACTTTGAATGCATACGGGAAGAGAAACCTGTCATACAGGGGCAGAGTGACAGTTGTAAAATCTCTGGCACTACCCAAATTTGTACATGTTATGTCAGTTTTGCCTACACCAGGAAAATTTGTTTTTGATAAATTGACTAAATTGGTAGGAAGTTTTATCTGGAAAGGTGGAAAGGCGAAAGTCACTATGAATAGGGTATGTCAGACTGTTAAAAATGGTGGCTTAGGTCTGACACATATTGAATCGTTTCAGAAAGCGTTAAAAATCTCGTGGATAAACCGTATTGTAAAAACGGATGGTAAATGGCAACAACTCTTTTGTGATACTATTTGCTAAGAAAGACAGTTGTGTTGGGACCTTGACCTTCAGTCACTGAAAGCATATTCTAGTGTGCCTAACCCCTTTTGGGCCGACGCGTTTAAAGCGTGGTATGAATATAGAAAAACAGAAGAAAGCGTTAACGCAGAACTTCCCGGGTACCCTATCTGGAACTTTATTACAAACTATAATCTTGTGGTTAGAAAAAAAGAATTTATTTAGAAAGGTGTCATGTATGCACAAGACCTGTTTGACGAAAACAGAACTTTATTGGGTTGGTCAGAATTCAGGGATCGGTATCAGATTGAGGTTAACTTTGCTGAATTTTATAGCTTGATACATTCGCTTCCTCGAGAGTGGAAAGCTGTCTATGCTAAGCCTATTGATACGGAGCTTTTTATTAGTACACGAACCTGTGCATTACAGGAATTACAAAGTAAAATAAAGGTGTGCAATTTCATTTATAATAAATTAGTAATGTATCTGAAAAGGAATAATGTTAATGAAGGGAAATGGGAAAGTGAGCTGGAATGCACGTGGTCACCTGATCAATGGCACCGTCACAATGAATTGTCATATGACGCCACGGTAAATGAAAAGCTTAGAAGTTTCCAGTTTGAGATATTGCATAGGGTGATCGCGACTAATGTCTATTTGGAAAAGTGTAAGGTGAAAGACATGGATGTTTGTACATTTTGTAATAAGGCCCCAGAATCCATCACCCATCTCTTCTGGGCGTGTCCGTATGTTAAGGGTGTATGGATAGCTTTTGCTAATTGGTTAGAACCATATATACATGTGAGTACAACACCTTTATTGTCTATAATTAGTATAATTTTCGGGCTTTCCGACACATGGTGTAGTAGCTTAATTAACCACTTAATACTTACTGTAAAAAGACATATTTACATATGTAAATGGAAAGGGAAGACACCAAACCTCCAAGTATGTCTTACGGTTATAAAGTCCAATTATTTCACAGAGCGATGTATTGGGTACAGTAAGGGGGGATCTAGTTTGTGTAAATTTGATAGAAAGTGGGGCCCACTCAGACCAATATTTGAATGATCAGTTTTATGGTTTATTGTATATTTGTATGCCTGTGCCTTGCAATATTTGTACTCGATACCTGCTGCGGATGAAATGAAATAAAAAAAAAAAAAAAAAGGAATCAGACACTGGCGGAGTCTGCCTGGGGCCATTGAAGGACGGCGGGAGACGACGCCGGCTTACCCTGTGATTGTCTGCGGTGACTCCCAGGCGACACAGCACGTCCCCGTTGAGGCCCACGGCCCACACAGCCAGGGGTGCCTTGCCCCCCTCGCCGCCCCCGCCGCCCGGGCCGTCCATCTGCAGGCTGACGTCCCTCAGGTGTAGGGGACCCACCTCCTGCCACGGGCCGCTCGTTATCAGCTTGCACTTCCTGCCATCAAATGAAAGGTTTTTGATCACTTTTGTGCACATGTTTGCAGGCTAAACCTCCATGGACAATGACATGCTGTTGGATGGTGATCCAGGGAGAAATGCTACCTCACGGGTCGGGATTTATGAAGGTTAAGCTGGGGTTCTCACAGCGGTAATATCAAGGTCACACCAGTAGTCATACCGGGGTCACCTCAGAAATAATACTCTGAGGTCGTACCAGGGGTCATATATAGGCGACCACATGCCTCCTACAAAGATCTCACTCCGCTCACATTAAACCGGATCCATCCAAAATGAAGAAAGTTTACATAAGATACAAGCATTTTCACGACACGTGTCAAAAAGATAGATCAGTTGGTGAAACGGGTCCAGGCACAAACGCAGCCGGCTTTGTCTGCAGATGCGCCACCTGTCGACCACAGAGTCTCCCCATTAGAGCTGTGGCTCATGGCGTACCATGGCGTACCATAGTGCCGCGTATCACCAGCGGCGCACGTGGCACGCATCTCCATCCCAGGTTATTCGTAGCGACAGGGGGGGGGGGGCTCTCCATATTTAACTTTTCATCCCCCTTTTTTGATTTTTGGCTTTATACTGATCAGCAATCAAGATGAAACATATATATATTTCCGGGTCGACATTAAGTTCAGAGAGACATTCTTGAGGTTACAATTATTGTACTGGACAACGCTTTATGAGGTTACAGAAGATACCGGTATTCGCAGAGAGCCGTTGATGATACACGCCCACTGCATGACGTCACACATCAGGCTGAGGTTGCCATAGCGACCCACCTGATCCACTTCCGCCGTCGTAAGCCACTGTTCAACTTGGGTCTCGAGTAGAAAGGACTGGAAGAAAAAAACAAAAATATGAAAAAGCTCGTCACCAGAATCTCTGGCGGAATGTACCCCATTATCTCCGCTGTTTATGTAACAATAAAACGCTTTAACTATGAACCATGGAAGTGGATTACTACGTCTCATTTCATTACCAAATTACTTATACATGTATATACAATGTTATTCTCATGCGGCGCCGAAATGAACGTCTTGATTACCCATATTAACACAATATTAAAAGTATGTGGGGTGGTCATATTGACCCCTTTAGGCCGCTGGCGCTGTGGGGTTATCATATTTACCCCTTGATGCCGCTGGCGCTGACCCCTTTTATGCCGTTGGCGTGTCGTGGGGTGTTCATATTTACCCCGTTATGCCGTTGGCGTGTCGTGGGGTGTTCATATTTACCCCTTTATGCCGCTGGCGTGTCGTGGGGTGTTCATATTTACCCCGTTATGCCGTTGGCGTGCCGTGGGGTGTTCATACTTACCCCGTTATGCCGTTGACGTGGAGTGGGGTGTTCATACTTACCCCGTTATGCCGTTGGCGTGTCGTGGGGTGTTCATATTTACCCCGTTATGCCGTTGGCGTGTTGTGAGGTGTTCATACTTACCCCGTTATGCCGTTGGCGTGTCGTGGGGTGTTCATATTTACCCCGTTATGCCGTTGACGTGTTGTGGGGTGTTCATACTTACCCCGTTATGCCGTTGGCGTGTCGTGGGGTGTTCATATTTACCCCGTTATGCCGTTGACGTGTTGTGGGGTGTTCATACTTACCCCGTTATGCCGTTGGCGTGCCGTGGGGTGTTCATACTTACCCCGTTATGCCGTTGGCGTGCCGTGGGGTGTTCATACTTACCCCGTTATGCCGTTGGCGTGTCGTGGGGTGTTCATATTTACCCCGTTATGCCGTTGGCGTGTTGTGGGGTGTTCATACTTACCCCTTTATGCCGCTGGCGTACTGCCAACCCTCTTTGTCCGTGCCGCCGACACTGCCGGCCTTCTGCACCATCCAATCTGAAGTCTAATGTTAAACAATACACTCGTTAATTAATGTAGGTTAATTTACCTTATTACAACATTGAGACACAGAAATTGTCTATCATTCTGAACTGAACAAAACCTGGTCATGGTCCCATTCTAAACCAAACACTTTAACCACATGAGAGATTCATGTAAAATGGCGAGTGAGCTATTGACTATTTGCTTCTGCCAGCTGTTTTACGGTCTGCCAGCTGTGACTCACCCACTGCCAGCTGTTTTAAGCACTGCCAGCTGTTTTATGCTCTGCCAGCTCTTTGAGTCAGTGACAGTTCATTGCCGCACTGACAGCTATGACTCACAGACAACCAGCTGTTTGACTCAATGGCAGCCGTGACTCACCCGCTGCCAGCTGTTGAACTGACTGACAGCTGTGATTCACCCATTGACAACTGTTGAACCGACCAACGGCTGTGACTCACCCACTGCCAGCTGTTTTAAGCACTGCCAGCTGTTTTATGCTCTGCCAGCTCTTTGAGTCAGTGACAGTTCATTGCCGCACTGACAGCTATGACTCACAGACAACCAGCTGTTTGACTCAATGGCAGCCGTGACTCACCCGCTGCCAGCTGTTGAACTGACTGACAGCTGTGATTCACCCACTGACAGCTGTTGAACCGACCAACGGCTGTGACTCACCCACTGCCAGCTGTTTTAAGCACTGCCAGCTGTTTTATGCTCTGCCAGCTCTTTGAGTCAGTGACAGTTCATTGCCGCACTGACAGCTATGACTCACAGACAACCAGCTGTTTGACTCAATGGCAGCCGTGACTCACCCGCTGTCAGCTGTTGAACTGACTGACAGCTGTGATTCACCCATTGACAGCTGTTGAACCGACCAACGGCTGTGACTCACCCACTGCCAGCTGTTTTAAGCACTGCCAGCTGTTTTATGCTCTGCCAGCTCTTTGAGTCAGTGACAGTTCATTGCCGCACTGACAGCTATGACTCACAGACAACCAGCTGTTTGACTCAATGGCAGCCGTGACTCACCCGCTGCCAGCTGTTGAACTGACTGACAGCTGTGATTCACCCACTGACAGCTGTTGAACCGACCAACGGCTGTGACTCACCCACTGCCAGCTGTTTTAAGCACTGCCAGCTGTTTTATGCTCTGCCAGCTCTTTGAGTCAGTGACAGTTCATTGCCGCACTGACAGCTATGACTCACAGACAACCAGCTGTTTGACTCAATGGCAGCCGTGACTCACCCGCTGCCAGCTGTTGAACTGACTGACAGCTGTGATTCACCCATTGACAGCTGTTGAACCGACCAACGGCTGTGACTCACCCACTGCCAGCTGTTTTAAGCACTGCCAGCTGTTTTATGCTCTGCCAGCTCTTTGAGTCAGTGACAGTTCATTGCCGCACTGACAGCTATGACTCACAGACAACCAGCTGTTTGACTTAATGGCAGCCGTGACTCACCCGCTGCCAGCTGTTGAACTGACTGACAGCTGTGATTCACCCACTGACAGCTGTTGAACCGACCAACGGCTGTGACTCACCCACTGCCAGCTGTTGCAGTCACTGACAGCTGTGACTCACCCACTGCCAGCTGTTGGACTCACTGACAGCTGTGACTCACCCACTGAAGCTGTGACTCACCCACTGACAGCTGAGACTCACCCACTGCCAGCTATTGGACTCACTGACAGTTATTTGACTCACTGACAGCTGTGACTCACCCACTGCCAGCTGTTGGACTCACTGACAGTTATTTGACTCACTGACAGCTATAACTCACCCACTGCCAGCTGCTGAACTCTGACAGCTGTGACTCACCCACTGACAACTGAGACTCACCCACTGTCAGCTGTTGGACTCACTGACAGCTGTTGAACTCACTGACAGTTGTAACTCACCCACTGCCAGCTGTTGAACTCACTGACAGCTTTTGAACTTACTGACAGCTGTAACTCACCCACTGCCAGCTGTTGGACTCATTGACAGCTGTTGAACTCACTGACAGCTGTTGAACTTACTGACAGCTGTGACTCACCCACTGCCAGCTGTTGGTCGGGGGTCGGGATCCGTCCTTGGTGCAGACCACCTGTCCGCTCTCGTCACTCCAGCTGTAGCAGTCTGTGAACAGCACTCTGCAGAGACAACGGAACCGTGAGCTCACAGAGTGGCACCGTGAGCTCACAGAGGGGCACCGTGAGCTCACAGAGTGGTACCGTGAGCTCACAGAGGGGCACCGTGAGCTCACAGAGGGGCACCGTGAGCTCACAGAGTGGCACCGTGAGCTCACAGAGTGGCACCGTGAGCTCACAGAGGGGCACCGTGAGCTCACAGAGTGGCACCGTGAGCTCACAGAGTGGCACCGTGAGCTCACAGAGTGGCACCGTGAGCTCACAGAGTGGCACCGTGAGCTCACAGAGGGGCACCGTGAGCTCACAGAGGGGCACCGTGAGCTCACAGAGGGGCACCGTGAGCTCACAGAGGGGCACCGTGAGCACACAGAGTGGCACCGTGAACTCACAGAGTGGCACCGTGAGCTCACAGAGTGGCACCGTGAGCTCACAGAGTGGCACCGTGAGCTCACAGAGGGGCACCGTGAGCTCACAGAGTGGCACCGTGAGCTCACAGAGGGGCACCGTGAGCTCACAGAGTGGCACCGTGAGCTCACAGAGTGGCACCGTGAGCTCACAGAGGGGCACCGTGAGCTCACAGAGTGGCACCGTGAGCTCACAGAGTGGCACCGTGAGCTCACAGAGTGGCACCGTGAACTCACAGAGTGGCACCGTGAGCTCACAGAGTGGCACCGTGAGCTCACAGAGTGGCACCGTGAGCACACAGAGTGGCACCGTGAACTCACAGAGTGGCACCGTGAGCTCACAGAGTGGCACCGTGAGCTCACAGAGTGGCACCGTGAGCTCACAGAGGGGCACCGTGAGCTCACAGAGTGGCACCGTGAGCTCACAGAGTGGCACCGTGAGCTCACAGAGTGGCACCGTGAACTCACAGAGTGGCACCGTGAGCTCACAGAGTGGCACCGTGAGCTCACAGAGGGGCACCGTGAGCTCACAGAGTGGTACCGTGAGCTCACAGAGGGGCACCGTGAGCTCACAGAGGGGCACCGTGAGCTCACAGAGGGGCACCGTGAGCTCACAGAGGGGCACCGTGAGCTCACAGAGGGGCACCGTGAGCTCACAGAGGGGCACCGTGAGCTCACAGAGTGGCATCGTGAGCTCACAGAGTGGCACCGTGAGCTCACAGAGGGGCACCGTGAGCTCACAGAGGGGCACCGTGAGCTCACAGAGGGGCACCGTGAGCACACAGAGTGACACCGTGAGCTCACAGAGTGGTACCGTGAGCTCACAGAGGGGCACCGTGAGCTCACAGAGGGGCACCGTGAGCTCACAGAGGGGCACCGTGAGCTCACAGAGGGGCACCGTGAGCTCACAGAGTGGCACCGTGAGCTCACAGAGTGGCATCGTGAGCTCACAGAGGGGCACCGTGAGCTCACAGAGGGGCACCGTGAGCTCACAGAGTGGTACCGTGAGCTCACAGAGTGGCACCGTGAGCTCACAGAGTGGCACCGTGAGCTCACAGAGTGGTACCGTGAGCTCACAGAGTGGCACCGTGAGCTCACAGAGTGGCACCGTGAGCTCACAGAGTGGCACCGTGAGCTCACAGAGGGGCACCGTGAGCTCACAGAGTGGCACCGTGAGCTCACAGAGGGGCACCGTGAGCTCACAGAGTGGTACCGTGAGCTCACAGAGTGGCACCGTGAGCTCACAGAGGGGCACCGTGAGCTCATAGAGGGGCACCGTGAGCTCACAGAGTGGCACCGTGAGCTCACAGAGGGGCACCGTGAGCTCACAGAGTGGCACCGTGAGCTCACAGAGTGGCACCGTGAGCTCACAGAGTGGCACCGTGAGCTCACAGAGTGGCACCGTGAGCTCACAGAGGGGCACCGTGAGCTCACAGAGGGGCACTGCGAGCTCACAGAGGGGCACCGTGAGCTCACAGAGGGGCACCGTGAGCTCACACAGCTCAGAGCTATACACAATGGTTAATAGGGATATAGTGTGTATACGTTGCGTGCTGGCGTTGACTGTAGTCTTGTTACAGAAATCTCTAGTGCGCATGTCTGTGTGCCCTGGGTGACGCCAAACCGGATGTCTCTAAATCCAAAATGGCGTCCGTCCATCCCACAACCATAGAAACCCGAGCATGCGCTCTGATAGGACCGGAAACGCGTCACCATGGGCGAAAGAGTAGTTAACTATTGGTTCGACTATAGTCTATATATGGTGAACACCCGAAGATGCTCACTTGGCTGAGGAGGGAAGGGTCCATCTGCTATGTTAGAGCCCTCGAAATGGATTATTGCAGTAAAAAATCGTGGTGAGTAATACGTGAGCTATGCTGAAACAATGAATCGCCCTAACATGGGAGAACGACCGGAGTGAAGTGGCCTTACCTCTCGGAGTATCCCCGCCCGGGCCGCCAGCGCTGGTTTTCGTAGACACACATATCTCTGATGTCTGTCTGTGCATTGATGCCGTAGGGACTGGACGCCATGCCTGGTCAACACAGAACACTGACAATGTGGCGGAGGTAGAATCACAGGTCAGGCCACGTGTGTATGAGCATGTTAAGGTACAATTAGACCCGGAAGGACTTCTGGGAATATGACGTGAGCTTGGATGAAACTTCATACATAATGCCCCGGTGTGACCAATGCTACATTCGTACCCTTAAAAAAACCGTCTCGTTGTGACCAATGCTCCATTCGTACCCTTACAGACGCCGCCTCGTTGTGACCTATGCCCCATTCGTACCCTTAAAGAAGCCACCTCGTTGTGACCTATGCCCCATTCGTACCCTTAAAGAAGCCGTCTCGTTGTGACCAATGCTCCATTCGTACCCTTACAGAAGCCGCCTCGTTGTGACCTATGCTCCATTCGTACCCTTAAAGAAGCCGTCTCGTTGTGACCTATGCCCCATTCGTACCCTTAAAGAAGCCGTCTCGTTGTGACCTATGCTCCATTCGTACCCTTAAAGAAGCCGCCTCGTTGTGACCTATGCCCCATTCGTACCCTTAAAGAAGCCGTCTCGTTGTGACCTATGCCCCATTCGTACCCTTAAAGAAGCCGTCTCGTTGTGACCTATGCCCCAATCGTACCCTTAAAGAAGCTGTCTCGTTGTGACCTATGCTCCATTCGTACCCTTACAGAAGCCGCCTCGTTGTGACCTATGCTCCATTCGTACCCTTAAAGAAGCCGCCTCGTTGTGACCTATGCCCCATTCGTACCCTTAGAGAAGCCACTTCGTTGTGACCTATGCTCCATTCGTACCCTTACAGAAGCCGCCTCGTTGTGACCTATGCTCCATTCGTACCCTTAAAGAAGCCGTCTCGTTGTGACCTATGCCCCATTCGTACCCTTAAAGAAGCCACCTCGTTGTGACCTATGCCCCATTCGTACCCTTACAGAAGCCGCCTCGTTGTGACCTATGCCCCATTCGTACCCTTAAAGAAGCCACCTCGTTTTGACCTATGCCCCATTCGTACCCTTACAGAAGCCGTCTCGTTGTGACCTATGCTCCATTCGTACCCTTAAAGAAGCCACCTCGTTGTGACCTATGCTCCATTCGTACCCTTACAGAAGCCGCCTCGTTGTGACCTATGCTCCATTCGTACCCTTAAAGAAGCCGTCTCGTTGTGACCTATGCCCCATTCGTACCCTTAAAGAAGCCGTCTCGTTGTGACCTATGCTCCATTCGTACCCTTACAGACGCCGCCTCGTGGTGACCTATGCCCCATTCGTACCCTTAAAGAAGCCACCTCGTTGTGACCTATGCCCCATTCGTACCCTTAAAGAAGCCACCTCGTTGTGACCTATGCTCCATTCGTACCCTTACAGAAGCCGCCTCGTTGTGACCTATGCTCCATTCGTACCCTTAAAGAAGCCGTCTCGTTGTGACCTATGCCCCATTCGTACCCTTAAAGAAGCCACCTCGTTGTGACCTATGCCCCATTCGTACCCTTACAGAAGCCGCCTCGTTGTGACCTATGCCCCATTCGTACCCTTAAAGAAGCCACCTCGTTTTGACCTATGCCCCATTCGTACCCTTACAGAAGCCGTCTCGTTGTGACCTATGCTCCATTCGTACCCTTAAAGAAGCCGCCTCGTTGTGACCTATGCACCATTCGTACCCTTAAAGAAGCCACCTCGTTGTGACCTATGCCCCATTCGTACCTTTAAAGAAGCCACCTCGTTGTGACCTATGCCCCATTCGTACCCTTAAAGAAGCCGTCTCGTTGTGACCTATGCCCCATTCGTACCCTTAAAGAAGCCGTCTCGTTGTGACCTATGCTCCATTCGTACCCTTACAGAAGCCGCCTCGTTGTGACCTATGCTCCATTCGTACCCTTACAAAAGCTGCCCCGGTGTGACCTATGCCCCATTCGTACCCTTAAAGAAGCCGCCCCCGTAGCCGCCAGTGTAGACCCAGGCGGCCCCGTTGTGACCTATGCCCCAGGTGATCCCGGCAGGACAGGTCTCCACTCTCTCCATATGGCCGCCATATTGATGCCAAAACCTGGAGCCGAGAGACATAGATATCAGATTATACCCCGCGTCCCGCCACGTGCAGTATTGCAAATCTCTCACATCCGTTAAAACGCCAGACCTACCGTTGAACCGTAAGCATGTGCCGTTTGGCTACTTATAGAAACGCTTTAGCACGCATCAGTGGTTCTAAGGCACTAAGGCGCCCGGCCTCCCGGGGGCTATAAACCACTACACATCACTACACAACGGCTGTTTAAAGGATTTAAAGAATCAACTTAACTGCCTATCGTACCTTATATATCATATTTACTTCCAGAGTGCATACACAGTTGTATTGATGACTACAGTGCATAACTGATCGCCAACACGCATTATACAATCATAGCAGATAAGCAGATGTATATAGTGTGGCTTACATTGCCGCCGAGAGTTCAGTGGGTGCCAGAGGCTCTGGCTCGTGAACAAACACGTCACCCCGACACGTGGTCGCCCAGGTTGCCTGGCAACTGGCCACGTCAGCCAACTTCCGGTACTCACAGCACGCCACGCTCAGTGCTGCCATCTACAGGAGCAAAAAGGGAAGAATAACCCACAGCAAAATATATTGTAATCAATAATAATTAAACGTTTGTAATTTAACAATATATGTCTGTTTTCTCTCTCTAGATGTACTCACCGATGCATCACTCTCAATGTGCTCATCCAGAAATCACTCTCAATACGTGCTCATACAGTCCTCACTCTCAATATGTGCTCATCCAGTCCTCACTCTCAATATGTACTCACCCAGTTTTCACTCTCGCTGTACTCAGTCCTCACTCTCGATGTACTCACCAAGTTATCACCCTCAACATATACTCACCAAGTTATCACCCTCAACATGTACTCACCCAGTTATCACCCTCAATATGTACTTACCCATTCCTCACCCTCAATATGTACTCACCCAGTCCTCACCCTCAATATGTACTCACCCAGTCCGCACCCTCAATATGTACTCACCCAGTCCTCACTCTCAATATGTACTCACCCAGTCCTCACCCTCAATATGTACTCACCCAGTCCGCACCCTCAATATGTACTCACCCAGTCCTCACCCTCAATATGTACTAACCCGGTCCGCACTCTCAATATGTACTCACCCAGTCCTCACTCTCCTCCTCGCTGGTGCCCGCAAACTTGAGCGGCGGCAGTTGAGGGACCATCTCGAGACGACTGGAGAGGTAGAGACCGAAAGCGGTGGGCACGCTGGCCTCACTCAACTTGCAAATACCAGCCACGTCACTGAACTGAATGGACAGGCTCTGTAAACAAAGGTAACTCACATATACCAGCCACGTCACTGAACTGAATGGACAGGCTCTGTAAACAAAGGTAACTCACATATACCAGCCACGTCACTGAACTGAATGGACAGGCTCTGTAAACAAAGGTAACTTACATATACCAGCCACGTCACTGAACTGAATGGACAGGCTATGTAAACAAAGGTTACTCACATACCACGTCACTGAACTGAACGGACAGGCTCCTTAAGCAAAGGTAACTCACAGGCTTGAAGTTAAAAAGAAATCGGTGCCACAGCCCTCTGTTGGCTTGCATGCATTCCTCATACTGTTTAAGTCTCGACCCCTTTTATAAAAGATCTAAGCTCGAGTAACTCTGGATATTGTAAGCCTTTGTGATTCCACACGGAGTGAAGTAACTGATTACTCTACAATTAAGTGAAGGTTCTTTCTGGTTTTCATATGTGACCATATTCGCTGCTTGTCTCGTGAAATAAAAATTAAAAGATTAAGTGGCCAAAAACATGTCATATCTGCTTTTTTCCTCCCTCCTTTTCCTCTGTGCTCACACCCCAATAATAATATAATCTATATAATCAATAATATGAAACTTTACGTACCAAAACATATACTACTGTTAACATTCAGGTTAGTCTTAGCGGCTCTGTGGTCCCAATATAAAGCACACACACCTTTGGCAGGCCTTTCAATTTGTACTCCACGAAGAGCGTCCCGTCATTGTCCTTGGAGCTGGATTCTATAGAGAGCTCCACCTGGGCGTCCACCCACTTCTTACCTCTGTGAAGGTCACGCCACCACCTCAACTGACCTTTCTTGGACCAGCTTATCTGCATGTCGAATTAAAATCATATGGACAGGTATGGCAATACAAATCGTCATAGCCAGAAACATGTTAAAAGACACAGACTGTGTTGTTAGCAGCGTCATGTTCACCGGAACAACTTCTGTTTTACATGTCGAAGTTTCGCTGTAGGAAATTATATTCACCAAGAAACTTAACATAACCATGGTTACCTGTGATTTCGATTATATCGTTTTTACCATATTTTTCACTCTAAAACATCCATCGACTTTGCAAGGAGCAGACGTGTCCGATAAGTTGTCCGATTAATCTAAGACCCCCCCCACCCCCCACACACACCTACACTGTTCACGCGTCATGTGCATCGCCTCGTTTTGAGGATCACCCTTTGTGTCTGATGGCAAAGAACATAAGATGGAAATCGTACATAAGTAAAGAGAACTGTTCAGGGGATGTTAGCGCCAAATGCCGTGTAATGTCGAGTACAAGGCTGCCTCCAACTGGCCCCCTCAATCAGTAACCCATGCATAGAGGGCACACTTTGGCAATTGTTACAGATGGGTGATCCTTTATTGAACAGATAACACTACTGCTCTATACGTTATCTACGGAAATCGGTACAGACACGTGCAAGGCAAGACGCGGGCCAAAACACGTGGCAGACACGTGGGGGAGACATATACCACGTGACAAGACCCGTGCCACACCATGTGACAGACACGTGACAAGACCCGTGCCACACCATGTGACAGACACGTGACAAGACCCGTGCCACACGATGTGACAGACACGTGACAAGACCCGTGCCACACCATGTGACAGACACGTGACAAGACCCGTGCCACACGATGTGACAGATACGTGACAAGACCCGTGCCACACGATGTGACAGACACGACAAGACACATGACAGATACGTGACAAGACACGTGGCAGTCACGTGGCACCGCCGGCTTGGACTCACTCTATCGATGGCGTGCTTGCAGCGTCGGTGCGGCTCGACCTGCGCCGTGTTTCGCGCTCTCAGCTTACGCAAGATGGCGTCTCTCCAGGTGTTGGCGCTGGTCAGCCGCTGGTACTCCAGGGAGGGACTCCTATCAATGCCTGTAGAACCCGACAAGATGTCCAATCTACCACAGGAGTCACCAGAGGTTTTCAATTGCATTTTCTGACATTATCGTCGGTAAGAATGTGAATCATCGCTGCTATTTTTGTTTTATTTGATTTCGGTTTAGCGGGAAATTGAGCCTGTATGGTTATATCGTGCGGTATTACCAGTGTGAATAACGTGCATGTATGGTTGGTCATGCGAACACACAATTCGCAAAAATGTACGTTATATTACAGATTAAAGTATATGAATATCCCTAAAAGGCTAATAGATCAAATGTGTTTAATGTCCGGATACGCCGATTCAACAGGCCCATTGGAGCTTATTCGACGGGGAGGTGTAGGGTCTGCCAGTTTGAGAAGTCGCGCGCGTATACGACATCGAAACCGCGTCCTTTGCACCAAATAGAGCGGACATCACCGAGGGACTTACCCGTAGAATGTAGGAACCAGTGTTTGATTTGCGCCACGTCTCGGCACCGACACTCGTTGGCCGACAGCCACAGCCAGAAGACCTCATCCTCGTCGGCAGGGGGCGCCACGCTCATCATGTCCACGGCGCCCCCTGGCGACCACCCGTCGCCGCCGCCCTCCTCGCTGTCCTCGGACAGGGACCCGGATTGGGTCGACTCTCGCTCCCGGTCCCGCCCCGGCTCCCGCCCGTCGTCACTCCCGACCTCGGCCTCGGCCCCGTCGAGAACCCCGCCCCAGTGCTCGCTGCCCGGGCGGCCGGCCGTCCAGCCCGAGCGGCAGGGCGGGGAGTCGTCCACCTCGGACGTGGAGCGCGTACGCCGCTTGACCGGTTCCGGTTCCGCCATGACGGACAGCGGCGAGGAGAAGAGCACGTGACCCGTGGAGGAGGACTTGGAGAAGCTGACCGAGTAGCCGTCCAGGCCGAACGTGCTGCTGCACTCGGGGCTCCGCAGAAGTTTGACCTTGCTGGCAAGGTCATTGGAGGGTGTGACGGGGGTGACGTCTGCGTTTGATTCGGTGTCTGGATCACTAGCGGGAGGGGGCAGGGCACGGCCAGGGTTACCGGGATCAATTCCGACCTCGTCTGGCGTATCGAACACGTCGGACTCCTGGATGCCATCCAGTGCGTCTTCTTCTGGAGCACCGTTTCTCGTTTCTCCTGGATCAGTGGCGGCGGATGCGTCCGACACGGGCTGGGGACGAACGGGGGATGCGCCGTCCGGGGGAGAGACCTCCCAGTCTGGGGGCGAGGAGGCCGGGGCGGGGGGTTGCCCGGGAGTGGAGGACGCGGCACCGTGCGGCAGGGCGACGCACTTCCACTCGCGCCCGGCCGGCTCCTCCTCCGCCACCCCCATGCGACAGTAGATCTGGTGTCCCTCGAAGTCTAACCCCCACACCTGAGGGAGAGAACGCCAAGCTACACGCCAGCATCCACAGCAAGCTGCACACATGCCTTGTCCAGCCTTGGCAGTAAACCAAGGTCACGATGGCAGGCCTTTATAGTACTACATGTAGCCTACCGTAGAACCGCCGTTGCGTGCTCATGTGGTATGCAGTTGCAGGCCGTGGGAGGCCGGCCGCCGGTCTACCGTACAACCGCCGTTGCGTGTTCGTATAGTGTGCAGTTGCAGGCCGCGGGAGGCCGGCCGCCGGACTACCGGAGAACCGCTGTTGCGTGTTTATACGGTATGCACGCGCAGAACTGGAAACTGACGGGAAACTACGGCAGTCCGGCGGCCGGCCTTCCGGGGCCTGCAAACCGCCACGTATTACAACGCACCGGCCGTTCTAAGGATACAAATGGATCAAGGCAGCCATGAAAACAGCTAAGGCACATATTGTTGGACTGGTTGAATCGCATTACCGCACATTCGTCGACAGTCTTCGATCAAACTATATTAGGTTAGTATAATGATGCAGACAACAAACAGGTCACCTCCTGGCTTAGAAGGTATCACGTCTTTAGTATTGTCGAGTGTGCCCTGGTGAACCAGCACAAGCGGCCGGTGCGTGGTTCGTGCCCCAGCTGTGCAATTGTCTTATGTTGGCGCAGGATCAACATCCCATCTCTTTATTCGCCAAGTGTACGTGGTTACTCCCGGGACAATGACATGAGGTCGGATGAAACTTGCTCCGTGATGCTGGTGCCAGGGTTTGAACCCATGACCTGTTGATCTGAAGCTCAGCTTGCTTTAAACTTGAAGCTAGGGAGGATCTCCTATAATAAAGGTTAAAGCGCCCTACTGAAGCAAACCCAGTCAATTATCAACCAATCCCCACGGCAGGTACCTGGTCGCCGGGTCCCGTCGCGACCATTTTCATCCGGCGAGTCATCCTCAACCAGCCCTTCGACCTGGTGTCCTTCAGCTCGTCACCGTCAGGGGGCAGCAGTGTGTTCCGGAACCACGACTGTAAAGAGAGCCGCGTTAATTATTTAGGATATCAGTGAATGTAGTACGACCATTTATTGAACGTGGGTGAAAAATTGTCATATATATATACTACAGACGCTTAATGGTGTGTGAATGAAGGTATCTGCTCTGCATGGAACCGGATGTGTCGTCAACAGGGTGACATCCCCTGTGTAGTCGCGGCTCGAGTTCACGTCCATCTTCCACGTTAAGAGCCCGCGAAAACGATGATTGCAGTAAATTGTAGGCGCGCGTTATACGTGAGCTATGCTAGAACAATGGTTCACCTAACATGGAAGAACGATCGGCACTAGTCCAGACCATCATATATCTCGATGGTGCTGGTACTAAATCTCACCAAGACACGTGACCAGATTCAGTGCTGATACTAATACATTTCCATAGCTTTAAATATCACCAGACCAGATTCAGTGCTGACACTAATATATTTCGATAGCATTAAATATCACCTGGCCAGATTCAGTGCTGACTCAATGATACATATTTTGAGGGAATTATCTCACCTGGCCGGACTCCGTGCAGACCCATGCTGAGCTGCCACCAATCGCTGCCTGCACGAGTCTGTCAGCGGGGTTTGACGGGTTCACTGAGGGTCCCGGGGGTTCAAGGGTCACCCAAGCGACACCTGGTGACAGGGTGGGAGAACGTTCATGTTAAAACCCGACTGGCCGCGTCAATGACGAATTAAAAAACCCGACTGGCCGCGTCAATGACGAATTAAAAATGATTTACGAAATCCAAGAATAATTGATTAACCGATTTATATAATCAAATGATGCATCTGTACCAAGCCCATCGTAGAGGATAACAACATTAAACTTGCTGGATGGTATTCCCATCAGCATCCCCGCCTGGTGAGATTCCACAGTAATGTCCACCAGGGTGCTCCGTGGCCGTGCCGCACCCGATGTTTCTTTACTGTGATATAATATTATTTTTGCCACAAATGCAGGTGGTTCTGATGCTAGCGGTTTACCTCAATACGAGCCTCCCATGTGAAAGTTGTATCATCTTCTAATTTTTCTTATTCATTCATGTGCCAATTGTTTTACTTTGACAACACACATGATATTGATATTGAATGTTTCGATCTCCCACTCCATAAGTAGAGATCATTGCCTCAGAGATCGGAGATGTCGAATGTTTGTCGGGCGAGCAAACTATCAGATTTTGTGTTGTGTTTAGGGTTCGGCACTACACGTCAAACAGCCGAGATCATAACCGAGCGCTCAGACATGCGCGCCGTGATCACGACTAATAGTCGGCGATCGCAAAAGAAGAGCATCGGGAGCGTGACGTGCCCTTGACTTACCCTTGACGTTCTGCCAGTCGACGCCGACCCTGATGAGGATGGTTCCTGACCACGTGATAGCCCAGACGGCGCCGGCCTCCCCCACAGAGATGCTCAGCACCTCGTTCTGCTCACCCGTCCCAATCTCCTGCCAACCAGAGCCCTCTGGCGTCGAGCGGTTAACGCCGTTACGGAAGAAAACCTGCAACAAGCGCATGGAATTGTCAATTTTATTAGTCCTCACCGTAATTGTCGGCATGCATAAAAGTCGCAGCGATTGTAAAACAGTCAGTCGAACACACCTTCCTGGTCAGGGGTCTTAACATGGAAGAGCGACCCTGGGCAGCGATTGGAGAAAACAACGTAACTCACAACCCGGCAGATAAGGTATGACGTTTGTGTTACACTGTGGAGATTAAGTCCTGTCTAGGTCGCAAATTGCGCACATTGGGACACGCTATTGACATTGCTTTAAGATAAGTACCAAACAAACAGATTATATTTGCTGAATTTCTGGTGTCCCCATGCCGAGTATCAAATTGGACAACTTGAAAGAAATTCCGAAGAGCCAAGTTAGTTGGACCAGCGAGACCTACCCGACCGTCAATAGTCGCAATCCAGATAGCTACGAATCCAGTGGGTTGGTTCGGGATTTCTTGGCCGCCCGCACTCAGGTCGACGATAGGCTCCTCCAGTGGATCCAAGTGGATACTGGAAATCTACAAAAGACATCACTCATAATCTCACATTTCATTAATTGGTTGGTTGACTTCAGACGTGATCGCGACAATTGGAGGTTAAGGTAGAAATGACCTCTATCTCTGAGAGTAACCCCCTATTCAGAAATGCTTTTCAGAAAAAGCATGCGATCCTTGTCCTGGACAGACATAGACACCTGTACAGGTGTGGCTCGAACCTCGCACCAGGTGCTTGGGTTGGCCGAGCAAAACATGTGACGCTACTTCCTAGGCCAATTCGTGACCTATGGTCTTGTTTGTAGATTACATTAACATTAAGATAAGTTAAGATTTAGCTTTCGTTAAACGTCGGAATTATATCGGCCAATCAAAAGCGTTACGCAAGAAAAGAGATCGTGGCTTCACACATATTCACCATTATAAAGCACACATCTGACTTTCATGAACCTAGTTAAAACAAGGCTTACCCTGGCCCACCTATTCGTAGTGGTATATTTCCGGTAACGAATCCATTTCCGTCTGCGCACACAACTGCGGAATGTTTTATGATGAGTAAATTCGCTGTGGAAGTCCATAATAGAGTACCGCCATCCCTGAAATCAACAAACGATTGCAATCAACAGTATTTAACAAAAATTATAATTAACAATATTTTGGAATGACAACATTTTGAACATGCCAGCTTTCAACAATTTTCAGCTTGATTCCTTCATTAATTCAAACAATGCTGAACAAAATAATCTTCAAACGTGGATTAATACATGACTTACCCCCTTATCTGTGAGGTAGCCTCCCACATTTTCATCCACACACCAGTCACTCTCCCAAGTCCAGTTCTCAGAGGGAAGCTGAAAGTCCTCCTTGGGACAGGGCACAATGCCATCCTCGCTGCTCCACTGCCATGGGTCCACCGGGAGTAGATTGCGCCCCGACCACCCTCGAGATGGGATCCAGCGCTGTCAATGTGAACAAAAATTAAAAGGCTTTGTAGGTCTAGAAGTGGGAAAATAAGTACATAAATAAAGACAACATGATCACATAATGATGCAGAATATTCCACGTGCTTGTTCATATCTGACATCGTTGAAGTAAAGGTAAAGGAAACAAAACATACCTCATTCTCAAAGGTGACTTCCTTGCATCTGATGGGAACGTCACTGGCTATAATGAATACATAGACTTGGTGATCACACCCAAGGCCCCAAGCGCCCTGTCTGATGGCTGCCACCTTCTTGAAGCCTTGTAGTCGCTGGCCCAGAGTTGGAACATGTTCCCAGCAGTGGGACTTCACAGACAGTGTGTACACATTTCCATTGCTGCTTACAGCCCATAATCTGCTTCCTGTCATTTCCGGCATCTCATCGTTTTGTTATCCAGTTGATTATTCATTGCAATGAGCTCTGTCCCACATTCTTTACATATTATGCCTGTATATACAGCTGTGTATCAGCTAGCTGCTTGATAATACGGCACTGTAAGCAGGAGTGATGCCACATTTTGGAATTTTACTGAAAACAGATATATATGCAAATTCAACATCACTGCAGTAGAGTTATTCATGGCACTAAATGCCACTTAACAATAATGCGGAAATGGACATTTTATGAGAACTCACATTTTGGTGATTTGAAGTGAGCATAAATAGTATTTGAGAAGGTTTTTTTATCTGCAAAGGGTACAGGATAAGGCAGGGGGGGGCGTAGCAACTGGCATCTCTGGAGAGGGGGTGGCTTATTAATAATAAAAGCTTTATTGCATCATTCATGATCACAGCATCATGCTGCAAACCAGACAGATTATAAGCTAATTATCAGATGTATTGTTTATTTATCATCTGTATATTGATTGAATACAGCTGGCTATCACAATGGTTAATGAACAGGGTTCGCATTGAAATAATTATTGATAGTTGACAGCTATGGTTAAGCAGTATATTTTTCATTTTTATGAAGAGTACAGATATTAGAATCCGAATCAGCCTGATCAGAAATTTTAAATGAGAGTTTATTAGCACTTAACCTGTCTATTCACATGACAATACAAATAAATGTAAAGTGAGGCCAGGCCTCAGCTTGAACTTATAGTCAGGCGTGTAGTCAGACGTAAAAGTAATTAACCCATCAAGTCTTTATTTTCTGCAGATTCACAGGGATAGTAAATAGATCAGTGTGGACCCTCCCCCTGTCCCTGGCCTCTGAATACCCTCTCTGTGTCAGTTGATTTACTGTGCCTGTGTTCACAGTGAGGTAAACCAAATACAAACCAAGTGAGGCAGCAGATATTAAACACGCCAACTTTGCTATTGGCCTATTACTGATTAGACATTCAGACTGGTTCCATCTGATTCAGTGACTGTCTGTGATTGTAAAACTGAAAGAAGAAATTATGGGAAATGATTATAAATCAACTTAGGGCTCATTCTATTTACCTAAAACTGACTGGAAACTAAAACTTTGAAATAGGTTTCAACTGTTTGCCTACCTGAAGGCGAATGCACAGTTTTATCTGTTTACAGTTTGAAACTGTATTTTGGCAATGGTCATATGCTTATGAAGTTATGCCAGCATAAATATGCTGCATATTTTATTTTTTTAACTGCGATTGGACTGTCACTAAGTAATTTTTTTAACTGCGATTGGACTGTCCCTAAGTAAACTACAATCATAATTTGTTGAGTGAACTGACCGCGGAACCGAAACTGTTAAACCAGCTCTCACGATAGTTTCAGTTTGGCAAACCAGTTTTTGGTTTCATGTAAATACTCCCATTTAAACACTTTCATGTAAACACACCCTTAACCACAGGTACAGTAAATCAGCGAAGGGGGGGGGGGGGGGGGGGTGTAGAGAAACAAGGCGGTATTAGGCAGAGGGGATTAGGGATTAAGCGGAGGCTGAAGGGCGAACCGATCAAACGGTTATTGTATTGCTTCAGGTCCATTGGCTGGACACAGTGATTTAGGGGAGAGCGTGGCCCGGGCGGGGCACATACAAATTGATGATAATAAACGCTGTACCATCCTCCTTTTTTTCGTTCGTATTGCTTGTCTCGCCAAATATTAGCGAGGTCAAACGACTGCAGTTTGGCTTCTGACACAATGTACTATTGGCTACATGGAATGATTTTTCTAGCGTGATTCACCCAAGCATACGATATATTTGAAGTGTACAGGCAAACTTGGATTAACCCCCGAGATATGGAGCATAGGAGCGCAAAGCCTATGAAGTAGGCGCATGCTATGGAGCATAGGAGCGCAAAGCCTATGAAGTAGGCCCCTGTCCCTGAGCTGGTCGCCATCTGAAGTATAATTTCATGTCACTTCATGTGTGTCATATGACTGTATGCAAATTACATTGCCGGCTGTTCCAATTATTGCACTCCCGCCTCTAGTACTTATATCCCCACCCCACCCCGCCCCCTACCCTCCACCCATCCCTGGCGGCCGAAATGTCCAGGGGCCGAAACATCCAGCAACATCCAGCGACCCAAGCGGGCATACACTGTATGCTTCACACGCTCATCCCTAATCCCCACCACCCTGTTCCCCCCTCCACCCTTATAGACCGCCAGCCCACCCCCACCCCCCCCTAACCCATACAGCCGTTGTGGTGGTACGGCCGTTATGACCATACTATTACTGGCATACACCGGGGCAGTGGCTCCACTGATAATCTGATTTACTGTCTGTGGCCCTTAACAAACATGCATAGGATTCGAAACGCCGATCCTCCACTTGTCTAACGTGCGTCGATCGTTACCTAAAGTTGGTCTCAATTCACATTTTGTGTCTTGCGCTTCCCGCATATGACGATATAAGCCTACTTATACATAGAACCCGTAGCCTAACGGAGGCCTAATATTTTCCAATGTTGACACCGGAAATAGGGGTGTGACGTGCGCCTAATTACCGAAATGTACAATACAAACCCCGTGGGAAAGTCCAGCTGCTGGCAATGCCAAAAAAGGAGTAATTCTGAGAATTAAAAGATTTTATCATTACTAAAACAGCACGGCATTAAATAGTCATATTTGGTATTTTCAGAGCAACAATTGTGTGGAACGTAGATGAACGGGCAAAGGCTGTTTACGGCATTTCAAGTTTGACATGCCGAGAAAAACCCGCTACTTTAGCGACCGGACGCCCCCCTCTATGAACAGGGTCCCCCCTGTCAGCACCCCATTAATTCTCTGCTGCCTCCCGGCCGGCGGGCGCAACCGTACGGTCCGTGTTCCTGCCGCACGCTGACACTGGAGAGGTCGCCTAGCGTGTACAATGGCCAGGACTCCCGACTGTGACAACGGACGCGACAGATCCAGCTGAGGTTGATGCTAGGATTTACCCCCAGTGTATCTATTCATAGAGTGAAAGTGAATGTCAGCGGGACTAAAGCAGGCTCTAACTTATTTTATTTTATTTAGCGTTTCTAATATGAAATCATTGAAAACTTTTTATTTGTTGGGGATCGAGCATGTGACAACATCGCCATAGCAACTCTTATCTAACCTCAAAATTAAGCGCCCGGGCGAGGATCACATCACATTAGAGCTATATATTTCCATACTTCGCATGCGCATTTTTCACGAACCGTACATATTAAAAGTGTCAGTGGAACTCATTACATGTATTGATACACACTTAAATATGCGGTGAACCATAGTTTGAGGCTATAGCTATGACCAAGCATGAAAGTGACTCAACGATGATACTGTAGATGGGTGCCCAGTTCGGGCCCCAGCATAAAAGGACAAATAATGTGATATTAATTTAAACGACACGTGGCATGGTCTGTATACTATATTATTTGAAGGGAAACCCCTAAATACCCGGGTTAGTCTTTTCTAGAACGTCAAACCTGAATTATCAGCTGGTGATCCAGGGTGACCATTGCTAATCTGCTCCTGCCGTGTTAAGTAAGGGTCTGATTCTAGACCCACGACCCCCCCCCCCCACCCCACCCCTCACACCTATCTGTTTGCACCGCTAGTGAAATCCCCAGTTAATTAAAGTTGCATGTGGAGTTCTTTCCCGCCAAAACTAAAGAGGTCAAAATACAAATAAGAATCAGTCCTTGAATCATTCAAGATTGGTTTTGTCTAACCTCCACCCATGCCAGACTGCCAAATATTGTCTCTTAGCCTTGCCCGTGATATCAATTTACCACAAATTTTCATTTCAGTGGTAAACGTCATCAGTTTGTGTGCTTTGCGATGCTTTGTTATAAGTAGCAGTGCCGCGACAGAGTGCTGTGGTGTCGCGGGATAGACACGTTTGCCACACCACAGCCGAAACGGCGAGGTTTATCAGGTTTCTGAATTTATGGAATGGAACAATCGAGTTTTCTGCAGATTTTGATATAAATTTTGCCTGGGCTTAGTTTTGGCGGGAAAGAACTCGACATGCAACTTTAAGATACAGACGGGAGCTTGCTTTACTATCCGTTCTTTATAACTTGCTAATTTACAAAGTATTGAGAGGGATAACTGAAATAATCTAGCGGATTTTGGACTTGGGGTGCAATCCGCAGTACTACTGCACACTATGTATTTACCATGTGTCCCGATGCCCCCTCACAGTTCAGTGAAATATGTCATTTGAAAGTTTTATGCGATAAATGGCTCAGGACCCGTACGGAGTCGCTGTGCTTAGCGAAGAAACATTCTGTTAATATCACCACTGAGGAGACCAGTGACATTCCTGTGCCAGTTTGTTCGCTTGC
Source organism: Arenicola marina (assembly GCA_964019135.1). NCBI lineage: Eukaryota > Metazoa > Annelida > Polychaeta > Arenicolidae > Arenicola > Arenicola marina. The sequence continues at coordinate 1,464,834 of OZ025251.1, forward strand.
CAAGTCGCCCATCTACATTGCACATGTACCCAACTTGATTGATGTTTTGGGGCCGAGCCTCGAGTCCTTCTTTTACCGGCCAAGTTTTGGCGCCAAACTTTGATTTTGGTTCCTGCTCTATGTAACTGGTCACTGCTGGCGCGCTGCTATAGACAATCCTACTGTGGCTCATAGGTACAACGGTTGCGCTGAGGGTATTTCTTCGCTCCGCGCGGTGAAACGGCTCCGCGGAAGTCATTTCTTCGCTCCGCGCATTACATTTCTCCGCTCCGCGCGATACATTTCTCCGCTCCGCGCAGTTCATTTCTCCGCTCCGCGCAGTTCGTCAAGTTTCTCCGCTCCGCGCAGTTCATTTCTCCGCTCCGCGCAGTTCATTTCTCCGCTCCGCGCAGTTCATCAAGTTGCTCCGCGCAGTTCATTTCTCCGCTCCGCGCGGTATATTTCTCCGCTCCGCGCAGTACATTTCTCCGCTCCGCGCAGTTCATTTCTCCGCTCCGCGCAGTTCATCAAGTATTCCGCTCCGCGCAGTTCATCAAGTATTCCGCTGCGCGCAGTTCATTTCTCCGCTCCGCGCGGTATATTTCTCTGCGAAATGTACTGCGCAGAGCGGAGAAACCGTTTCACCGCGCGGAGCGAAGAAATACCCCCAGCGCAACCGTTGTACCTGGGGCCACAGTACAATCCGCACACCGCTGTGTTGAGATTCGGTCGCAGAGAGAGTGTGTATACGCTCGCTAGAAAGCATGAGCCCAAGTTTCAAGGCCAAAGTACCACGCAGGCAGTCACCGCCGTGGCCCGCAGATATACGAAAAAACCATCAATTACGAGTTAAAGCGCGACAGATCGGTCAAAGGTTATAGTAGCGCTTGCTATGGACCTTTTCTCCGCATGACTTTTATATTTGGTATCACAGTAGAGTCTAAGTCTGCCGTGTGGGGCATGATCCCTCGCAGGCCAGTCGTTCCTTTTCCGAAACCTAAAAGTGCGCAATCAGGCGTTGAGCTAAAGCGGACTTAAACCGTTTCTGATAAGGCAGACGCCAATGCATTACCCAGCCTTACCGTGTACTCCGAGGGGACAGGAGAAGAGACAACGCATGCGCACGCTACGCAGACGATCAATTCAAACATTTAGAAAATGTAGGCCTATTGTATACATTAAAAAGAATTCAAATCAACATTAGAATTCAACGCAAATATTGCATATTTTGCAGCGACTGACACAATATTTAGGGTACATTGCCATAATTAAGTGTAGCCAGGGGGGCTGGGAGGCGGGGAGGAGGTAGTTCGTCCTCCCACGATTATTGTTTTCAGACCGCCATTTTGCTTTGTTACACCATAGACACACAGTTAAAGTTGTACATTATGCACTAATTAAACAGCTTATCGATAATTAATTGAATAAGAAATAAGCCGCCGAAGCTTCCGACGAGCAAACACAAGGCAGTTGACCATAAGTCGACGGACGAAAATTCATATTCGTTGTCGCAGTTCGGTTGGCCATGATCAGAGATCGTGCAAGTTGGCAGACTCATCTGTCATCTGGCGAATGTAAAGGCAATGGTTTCTGCTTTTATCTAAATTAGATGGCGCAAGCCGACGGTAAAGAAAAAAAAAGTTAGTGCATGCGTTATGATTTGTCAATCTTTGACATCCATTTCGCCCCTATGTTTTTTTTTTTTTTTTTTTTTTCATATAACGTGCATGTGCGGGTATACATACTGGATTTCTTGACGAACATAGCAAAATATTTCATATGTTAATGCGACATGATTTCATATGTTAATGCGACTCCACCTTTTTTCATACTTGTCTAGCTGCTTTTTCGCTGAAAGAATTTTTTTTCCAACATAATATGATACCTTAAGACAACCTTAAAAATATGGAAGCTGATAGGTGCCACCTTACACTTCTGTTTGTGAATAAAGTTCCTTGCAACAAGCAAACGGTTATTAAGCGTGTACTCCGCCGCGATATCTCCTAACAATAATTGCAATTCTTGTAGATGGACTTTGTCAGCAGCATTGTCTTTCCACCAAGATAAAAACTCGTCCCAGAATGTTGTCACCACCGGGCATGATATAAACCTATGGATGATCGTGTCAATTCCATCACAATAATCACAGGTGTCGTTGTCAACCAGTCCCATCTTAAACAACCTGCTTTTGTATGGTACGAACCGATATAGACCGAAAATTGGAAGGATTGCAACTTTGTTTCAAGAGAGCAGCTGAAAGGTAAAAGACAATATTGAGACCATTCATCTTCTGAAAAGCCGAACAGTTCTATCCACTTAACGCGTTGTACAATAGATGCTGGCCCAGGAAGAAATTTCCAATACATTTGTTTACAAGTATAAAATCTCACATTATTAACCGTGAGAGCTCGTTCAGCTTGAGCGTCTTTGATTTTCAATTTCCAGCTATGTGGAATCGCAGACCGTAGCGAAAAATATTCCATTTCGCCCCTATGTGCTATCACATGATACGGCGCCTTATCGAGCACTGATCAAGGCTCTCTCACCACCCGCCACCCCGCTAAGGTCGCGAGTAGCCATGCACGTGCGCGACAATTCGGACAGAAAGCTCGGTCACGACAAAACCCAGTGACATTGAGTAAACAGTAAACAGACGCGCGGGACCTGACCCCCGTGGGACAGTGGCGGGGGGTGGGGTGCTACCTGGCTGGCTCACCAGCCCAGTACCGACATTACACTAACTGTACTCGCCCCCCTCCCCTCCCTCTCCTATCCCATCGCTCAAGGCTTAACCGCCCTCCCCCCACCTCAGGATCCTGCGCCGCCTATACCGTGGCTGCCGGCATGAACCTTCGCCAGCCTTCCACTAGCTATAGACACCAAAGAACAAAGTAGTTTCTTTTATTAGTTAGCTGAAGATGAATGTAATCTGGCACAAAGATCACAGCTCTAGCATGTTTCTCTGACTTTTTTCTTAAAAATACCCGCAATCTGTAAATGTATAATAGGCCCAAATGGGCCGTTGCCATGGAAACAAAATTGAGAAGTGCGGTCGCCTTTATGAATTATTGGTATCCTATACATTCTGACAGGCGCGGGTTTCGGGTAACTCCGGCTCGCTCTGCGCTAGATAACATGCAAAAGGCGAGTACTGACTTATAGCTGCACAATTTTCAACAGTTTATCAGAGGTTTGCTGATGTGCGGAAATAATGATCGTTCTGGCGTCTATGCCACATTTCCAACAAAGTTTGTGAAATACAAGCTATTGGCGTTTGGACAGTAAAGCGCACGGAAGAAAAGAAAATTACCGAAGAATATACAGAGAAGTTGAAGCCAGACAGACCCACATTTTCAATACTCAATTGAGTCTTCAAGTATAAACCGCGCAGCCAGCCGGTTTCCGGTGTGGTATGCGCATCGCCACCCCCGTGCGGGAGGCTCCACCCCTGTATCTATCATAATGGTGCCTAGCTTTGTCAACAAAACATGGGAGGATCCAGGAATTTGAAATGGAGGCGGGGGGGGGGGGGTCCATTGAAACTTGAGACTGGGGCGGGGGGGGTGGGGCTCAGATAGAGTTCTTCTTTAAGAGGGAGGGGGGGGGGGGGGGCGGGGCACGCCTCAGATGACCTGAATTTTGCATTGATAAACGGCATTCTTCCTCAAAAAGTGAGTCTGGACGCCCTAATCCCTCTCCCCTGGATGAGCTCATGCAAAACTCTATCTGACTATGATAAGTGCATAAGCAGACATCGGTACAAATATGGGGCGGAGAGGGTCTGTAAATCATGTGCTGTATATTATACGGATAGCTGCGCATGGGGGACACTTCCGCCTGGGGGGGGGGGGGGGGCGGGGTCAGGTCCTCAGATCACGAAGAATAAATTTCTTCATTCCTATATCACGATGAATGAAAAGAAGAACTCCCCGCATACAATGGAAGGGCGGATACAAGATACTAAATTGACGATTTCCCGATTCACGGGATTTCATATTTAATATGAAAATTCCCAGTTCACGATCATTGACAATCTGTGATCACGGCGGTCGGCTAATAGCCCATTCCCAGTTCACGAAGAATTATTTTCCACATTCCCAGTTTACGGTAAATTTAAAAGCCCAATCTCGAGGAACGGAAATACCCCTTGCCTATACTATTTTCCTCATTCTCAGTTCACGGTAAATTTAAAAGGCCATTCTCGAGGAACGGAAATACCCCTTGCCCCCCCCCCCCCCCCCCATGTCACACCGGCAGGCGTCCAAACGAGAACCCAGGAGTTGCGAAGGGTGGTGGACGGTTGACTACGAGGGCGTACGTGGTCTGTGCGGGAAAGGGTGGCATATGTTGTATATCGACCTTGGCTTGCAATTAGATCCGTTAATCATAGTGATCGGGCAGTGGGAATGCTCCTCAGGAACTATTATAGTGCTTTGCAGCCCGAGAGCTAATGTACCTCATGTGTCGTCCCGGTGATCGGATCGAGTATCGCGGGTTCGCGCCTCGGTCAGGGAAGCCGGAAAGTAAAAGTCTCCGAATTTCAATAAAGGACGAAAGAGCACTATTTGTCCGCCATATTTCTTTATCCAGGTTACTTTTTTCATATTATCACGTGAAACGGAAGAAACCCAAATTGAATCAAGATTAGGATACAATCACTTTAATTGTATGCAATGCCGTGCCGGCGGATCTAGGCGTTTGCCCGCAATGGGCAGCGGTGTTGGGGATACGTGCTCTCTGAAAAAAAATGCGACCGGTGGGCGGATCGAGAACCCGACTTACAGCGTATGCCTAATTTCCCAAAAGGGGGAAGGGGTTATACAACCCCAATAACCCCCCCCCCACCCCTTCCTAGATCCGCCCCTATATATAGCCCCTCCGCCTCCCGCGCCTTTAAAAAATAGGCCTAATAATAATAGTATATAATTAGGACTCTTCTTCGCCATCTAGCTATGATTAAAGGTGCCTTCACACCACACCCAAACACATGTTCGATCTGCTAAGTAAACTTTGAGAAGAGCAGGAATTGAGTCTTTATAGAAAACCAAAAGGAACCAAAATCACGAACTTCTTTCTGGCAGTTACACTTGCACTTACACTTACACTTTACACTCAGTTACACTTGCTGGACCAGCAGGGAACTGCCTGCGGAAGACACAACAAATAGTCTATATACAGGCGTTGTAACGACATGTTTTGCCTGGAGCGATGGCTCTCACACAGCTGCCCAGAGTACCAGGCTGGCCGCCGTGACACAGACTAGCGATGGCTTTGACGGACAGAATAAGGGTTGGTCTTGCCTATTTGATCGGGTTGTTTTGGGGTTTCTTCGTGGCTTTGCGATGTGTCAGACTTATAGTGACAAAGAGGAAGACGTTCTTTGCAAAGAAGAACCGAAGTGTGCCGCCGTCATGTCTTCAAGACCCCGACCTGGGCGAACATTCCTATCTGCAAGTCACAGTCGGCACCCCGGTCAGTATACTGTCTGATACAGTGATAGTTTGCCAGGGTCATTTTTCAGATTTTTCATGGTAGATTGACCCTATTATTTTTTAGGGGCAGGGGGGAGGGGGGGGGGGGTATCCCTGCCCTATGTACAACAACTTTGCGGACAGATTTTACTGTAATTTTACTTTAATGCATATCTGTCTGAGTCAAAAGGGACAAAAATCAAGGACAATTTTCACTTTCACAATAAAATTGTGATTTATTTTAGATCTAAATACAATTTATGTCAGAAATAAATAGAAAATATTTCAATATATCAAACATTACTTCCTCTATCCAATCTAGTAAATGACATATGACAATGAAAGCAGAAGAGAGAGGATGATGTTGGATTTCGCCACCACCACGCACTGCTAAACCAGAGCTAAAAAAATCTACCTAAATGTTGCTGGTCCGTAAATCACTCAGACCCTATTATCACTCACTATCACCTTACAGGTTAAGACTTGAAACTACCATGAAAAAAGTGTTGCATTCCCAGAGAATGCCTCTCAAACAATCTTAGAAGCCTTGGAGAAAATTTCATACAACATAGAGATTTCAGTGCATCACATTCACTTCCATGTAACTCAAGGTCTCAGCCAACTAATCGGATATGGCACAGTCTTCTAAAAGCAAGAATGACCTTGCAGAAAACGAGAAATGTAGGGGCACCCACTAAATCACAGAAGCGCAACTGCCATATACGTAGCGACCGCAGTGCACCTAGCGTCTATTACAGAGGCTATACATGGCCCGGGTAATATGCCTAAGCCAAAGGATAGGTGCTTCCTAAATGCGAGCATATATATATTAAGTCATGCAGCAGGGCTTAATTACTCTGAAGGGGCAGCAATGAATGTCAGAACAAACACAGGAATAAACCACTATAGACGCTTAGTTGTGTAGCAGCACTTATATTTTGTATGTAACATAAGTGTAAACTATATATCACAATTCCTGATTTATTGCCTTGAAAGTATGACTTTCAGATAAAGCTATCTATATGAGCTTATTTACTTATACAATAACAAACTTTATATGTAAATATATTTAATTGTTTCAGAGTGTAAAACTGCACTATGTTGAAAGCGGACCTAAGGATGGACAACTCATGGTTATGATACATGGCTTTCCAGAATTTTGGTACTCCTGGCGTAATCAAATTAAGGAGTTTAATACAAAATACAGGTAATAATATGCACAAGTACAAAGCTATGTATTAGCTTCCTGGTTCTGGTTAAGGATGTCATGATATTATATATATTTTATCTACATAATGAAAATAAATTTATATCTTCAAAAAGACTGGTAATGTACCTTGAAAAATTAAGTGTTCTTGGAGAAACTATCCCAATTTAAACGTGGTGCCAACTTTGGACCATTTGTAAAATGTGTAATCAGTGCAATTCTACTATTTGGTCCTGTGATCACATGCATCTTTGTTGTTGCCATGCTATGGTTATATTGGCTTACCAACCAGGGTTGTTGCTGTGGACTTGCGTGGTTATGGGAACTCCAGCAAACCCACCGGAGTTGAACACTATACAGTGGACAAAGTAGCGGATGACATCAGATGCCTCATAGAGAGTCTGGGTAAGTGTCGCCATGATTACACCGGATACATATTGAGAATTGTTAAGTCTTGAAGTAAGGCATCATTGACAAATCTAGCCTTCATGTGCACAAAATGCGGTCTAAAATCCATTTCCATTTCATGACATTTAGGTGTTGTATGAAATTTTTAGTCCATAAGCTTAATAGCATTTCAAATGTGAGGATATGAACTATTAAATTAACATTTTTCCAAATCGTACAAGGTCGTACAACACATATCCCCATGGAATGAATGACGACCCTATAAAGTTGGGGTTTTAAGTACACTGGCATGATGGATTTGCTAATTGACAACACGATATATAGTCCTTTTTCTTTCAAATAACTTAACATTACGTGCTGCATAATAAAATTATGTACTTTGGCCATAACATATGTAATGTTTGCCCACTAGGTGGTGGAAAGCCTTGCATCCTGGTGGGACACGACTGGGGAGGACTGATCACGTGGGGCGTGACGTCACGCTTCCCCAACTTGGTGGAGAAGACTGTTCTTATGAACTGTCCCCACATGACGGTCTTGAATAAGTCCGTCTGGTCCAGCTGCAAACAGTTCCTCAAGTCGTGGTGAGTTCAGAACTCCACTTGTGTATCAGTACCAGACATGGTGCTCAGATCATATTGCCATTGCTACTAGATCCCGCGCGTTGCCATGGTGTATTGTGAACTTTATTGTCAATTGGCAATCGCTTGTGGATTTTATTGTAAATAATATGAACAAACAATACCGCAAGAAGAATAAATACATGTTTTTGTAACATACCGACCAGCGTATGACCGTTTGATATGTTCGAAGTAGCACTTCCATAGCATGGGAAGTTGGGTCTAATCTTTATGACTTTATGTTTCTTTATTTAACCAAACACGGTCAATCAAAAGAACAGTGCCACACCAGTGAGACTGGCCTAAACAGTGTCGCCGCCTAGTGAGTGCCAACATCGAAGTGTGGCGTACCGTGCGCCAGAGTTGTGTGCTAGTTTCCGCGGTTCAGTGTTTTGTGTGTCTCCGTCCCCAGGTACTTCTTCCTCTTTATGCTTCCGTACTTTACGGAATGGTTGTTCTCGTCCGAGGACTTGAAGATGCTTGACAACGCGTTTATGGGGGCCAAGGCCGGCGCCTTCACCGCCCAGGACATTGAGGCATACAAACACACCTTCAACACGAGAGGTGGGTGTCTATGTTATAGATAGAGGCCTTCAAACACACCTTCAACACGAGAGGTGGGTGTCTATGTTATAGATAGAGGCCTTCAAACACACCTTCAACACGAGAGGTGGGTGTCTATGTTAGAGATGCAGGCCTACAAACACATCTTCAACACGAGAGGTGGGTGTCTATGTTAGAGATAGAGACCTTCAACGCGAGAGGTGGGTGTTTTTGTTAGAGATTGACGCCTTCAAACACACCTTCAACACAAGAGGTGGCTGCCTATGTTGGAGATAGAGGCCTTCAAGCACACCTTCAACACGAGAGGTGGGTGTCTATGTTAGAGATAGAGACCATCCACACGAGAGGTGGGTGTCTATGTTAGAGATAGAGACCTTCAACGCGAGAGGTGGGTGTTTTTGTTAGAGATTGACGCCTTCAAACGCACCTTCAACACAAGAGGTGGCTGCCTATGTTAGAGATAGAGGCCTTCAAGCACACCTTCAACACGAGAGGTGGGTGTCTATGTTATAGATAGAGGCCTTCAAACACACCTTCAACACGAGAGGTGGGTGTCTATGTTAGAGATGCAGGCCTACAAACACATCTTCAACACGAGAGGTGGGTGTCTATGTTAGAGATAGAGGCCTTCAAGCACACCTTCAACACGAGAGGTGGGTGTCTATGTTATAGATAGAGGCCTTCAAACACACCTTTAACACGAGAGGTGGGTGTCTATGTTAGAGATGCAGGCCTACAAACACATCTTCAACACGAGAGGTGGGTGTCTATGTTAGAGATAGAGACCTTCCACGCGAGAGGTGGGTGTTTTTGTTAGAGATTGACGCCTTCAAACACACCTTCAACACGAGAGGTGGGTGCCTATGTTAGAGATAGAGGCCTTCAAGCACACCTTCAACACGAGAGGTGGGTGTCTATGTTAGAGATAGAGACCTTCAACGCGAGAGGTGGGTGTTTTTGTTAGACATGGACGCCTTGAAACACACCTTCGACACAAGAGGTGGCTGCCTATGTTGGAGATAGAGGCCTTCAAGCACACCTTCAACACGAGAGGTGGGTGTCTATGTTAGAGATAGAGACCATCCACACGAGAGGTGGGTGTTTTTGTTAGAGATTGACGCCTTCAAACCCACCTTCAACACAAGAGGTGGGTGTCTATCTTCAAGTCGCAATTGTTCGGACCTATAAATATTGTTTAAAAATGTTGGAAAATAATGGGAAATTCCTTCACTTTGACATTGTCTACCCATGGGTATCTATGTGAATACGTCAGTTCACGTTAACGATCTCCGGTCCGGTTTGTCTATTGTGATCCACAGCCGACATGACGGGGCCTGTCAACTACTACCGCGCCATGATGACATACGGGCATCCGACCACCCAGCCGAGCGGTCAGATCGAGACTCCGGTCTTGTTGCTGTGGGGCACGCTAGATGCGGCCCTCGGTCGCGAGATGGCAGAAATGTCACGTGACTACGCCCGAGACTTCCGCATCATCTACATCGAGGGTGCCAGTCACTGGGTGCAGCACGACGAGCCACTGGCCGTCAACAAACACGTGTGGGCCTTCCTCGAGTAGGCCAAAGGTCACAGCAGGTCACTGGCCAAAAGTGCTCGACAGTGATCAACTTAACATATACCTATATTTGCTCCAAAATGTCCAGGGTGAACTTGTCTAAAGTGAGGAGATATCAACTGACTTGAGTTATATTCCATTAGGGTAGAGAATTTATGTAACTAATTTATTTTCAGTAGGGCGAATCGCCTGGTATGTTGTTCGGACATCTATAGAGGTCAGTAGTGGCTCATGTAAAACTGCTTCGGTCACTTGTGTTGAATTGTTCAAGGCTTTCGCTTTCGCGCACCACTGATTACTTCATGTCGCCATTCGCAGTGTATTTTGAGTTACTTGAGTTTTCTTGGTAATTACTTCTTTTCATAAAATGTGCACGTCTTAAAACGAATCTTTCGTTTTTGTTTGCGTTTCTACTTACTAAGAATAATCTGTATCTCAGATGAGACAAAAAACAATAAACAAACGTCGGATTCAATTTTTGAAGTCTTATTTCTTTATTTCATTAAAAATAGTCCACATGGTCGATTGCGACGACCAAAGGCCATTTTTGGGCGCTCTTGGTCTGCCTGTGCGGTGGTGCATGGGCTGCTGGTCCCCACCCCTTCCATCCCATACCATACCACCGCAACTCACGCCCTCTCGGGCCCCGCGTGTGGGACAGTATTCACAGACATGCAACATACATATATATGGCGAAATGGGCCGCCGGCTATCGACCCTTTCCGAATTTACGCAATATAGTTCATAGTAGGAAAATCTTGATTTGCATTTGGATACACGGCGCTACGATGGCGTTTCTCAATGCGTGTTACCTTTCGTTAGAAGGCGCTTCATTCCCTTGGCTGAGATTGCTCATTCACATGATACATGTTTGATTAATCAAACACAAGTTGAGTCTCCGGCATAATGTGCTCCATAGATTTGCGTGTTGGCTGACGATGCGAATTCTTGAGTAACTCTAAATATAATTAACTATATGTTAGTATAAATAACTTAAATTATACACCTGCTAACGCGGCCAGTTTGCGGGTTATATTTAAATGGAGATCACCCCACAAATTAAGTGTGTGTTATATATATAACTAGTGCAACGAAGCCGTAGGAAATTGCGATACATCGCCCTGGCAGACATTTCCTGCTACCCTCTCTTGGGTGTTTTTGCTTTGGGCACTTACATTCCAGTTAGACCGAACTGCGCTAAAAATAAAGTTTAATCATGACGCGCTCCATTGGCTATTGAATCATAACGGCCTCTATCGGCTACACCTATAATACAACAACGGAATCTCGCACAGGAATAGCGGTCTCGGGGATGGGAATACATGTATTTATGCAAATGCCGTAATTTGAAAATATATTACAACTTGTAATAGTACCGCAATGAAAGTTTCTAAAATGCATAAATATCAGTGTTTTCTTTCATCTTAGTGTGCGGAATTTAAGAATTATTCAGCACGGCGCTGACAGGTATCCTATCCTAACGCCGTCGTTTAACAGGCCAGCGAGGAATGATTTTTTGAAATCAAAAGAGTCAGTTCGCAGAAGGACATATTTTTTTATCAATCTGAGTAATCAACGATTGAACGCTAACCACTGCCCCAGTCATAGTGATAACGCATTGCAGCTGATGATGACGTCACGGTAGCGGTCCGATAATTCCCGCCCCGCCCGCCCGCTGCTGCAGCCCGTCATCAGGCCTCAATTATTTGACTCGTGAGTTCAAAAACAACGGCCTTCAATCGTGTTAGTTGCCAGGGCTTTTAGGATATATGGTTTATTTTTTCACAATTAAGCGTATAGGCTGGATCGTGTAACGTGAGAATAAAGGTCTTCGTGGCGCTACCATTTGCCTATAGGGTTATATATCACATATGAAACGGTGTGACCACTCAACCGCTGACCACCCCGGCTCGACCCCTCCCCCCCCACCCACACACACCATCATCAACCCACCGCAACCCAGTCATTAGTTTACTGTTCCTAACTTAAGTTTAGATGGTTAGTCGACATTCCCAAACTCGTTACCTAGTGTGGTCAATGACGAAGGCATTAAACAGTTCACGGCTGCAAAATACATTATTTGATCAGGGACGTTCCCTTTTCTTTTAGGAAAAAATAACTATGTGTCGACGTTGTCATGACGTGAACTTGTTTACTGGGTTAGTATACATGTATGTCCCACCCAATGAAATGACCCCTTCGTCGTTTTTTTCCTTGTTTTCCTGGAGACTCGATGTGCTGTTCTGACAATCAACAATTCTATTTTATACATAGACGGATTTGAGATAAAGTTGAGATGGCTTGCGTAACAAACATGCGATCATTTTGTCTCCGCAATAATTATTGTTATTTATCTTGGTTGCTATACTTTTGACAAGTAGGATAGCATGTGTTCAACAGCCTCGCGTGTCGCTATGGTAACCACAGTTTGCCGCAACTCAACAGCCGGCTCGCTGCGTAACCAGGGGTAACTTTGGCAAAGAAGGCATTTTTAAGTCCTATGAGAACATCACACTAATATAAACCTAAAAGTACTACCAAAATAATGACACTTTGCTTGTGCTTGTGGCAAGTTCGACATTTAGGTCTAGATGTTGATTTTGCAGGATTCAAATGGGTCCCTTACAAAAGCTAGCCTGAGTAGAGTTGCATATTTTCGACCGCAGGCCCTTGGATCCGACCCTCGGCGGGGGGGGGGGGGGTACTTAATTACTACACTGCCGGGTTGGGGGTGGGGGGGGGGTATGCGGTAAAGCCCCCCCCCCTTTTTAACCGATAAAATCCGCTCGGTCGGGGCGTTTTACCGCCAAATTCCGTGCGGAAGGGGTATTTTTTCAAGGCAACCCGCTCTCTGAACGCACATTTCAGATGTCCCCCCACCCCGGTCGTAAGTTTTTGAATATGCGCTCTATACTAATAGGGATATCTTTTTCATCATAATTAAATCTATCCGCTCTCTCAGTCAAGGCACCCGCGGAACCCCCTCCCCAGATTTGTATAATTGTGCCCCCACACCCCCCCCCCCTCAGGAACCCGACCGTAGTTGGGGGTTGACATCGGGGGGGGGGGGGGGGCATGTGGTTTTCATTTCACCGTTAACTGGGCTTGAGGCAAATAATTCTTCGTAAACTGGGAATGGGGTATTATCCGATCGTCGTGATCAAGGATTTCATTAATCGTGAACTGGGAATTTAATATTAAATAACCGTGAATTGGGAAATGGGTAATTTATATCATGTATCTGCCTTTCCTAGATCTATATATATACTGGGAATTTTACTTTTTAATTCATCGCGACCTGGGAATAAAGTAATTTATTTTTCCAAAAAAACATCTAGGGGAAAAAAACAAACATCATTCATCTTTAAATAAAGTGAAACCACCACGTTGGAACTGACGTGGCACTAGCTTAATTCTCCGTCGTTCCTTATCAAGCGGACGTAAACCCACGACGTTAGATAACGTGCACCAACCAACCGAAATCTCACCGTTGTAGGCTTTGGACAATACCCACGGTTGTGGGCGTACCACGAATTTGTGGATTCGAACGACGATTACTCGTTGGGCCCTGCATAGCCAAGACGCGGCTATCCGGCCCATACATAAATCTCGTAACTTACAGCGGCGTCTGCTTGCGACTTACTCCGGCCTTAACCTTTACCTTTCTGGGTCGCTTCTTCCGCCTGTTTGCTGTTGAGTGGGCTGACAGTTAATTTTGGCCGATTCGGAAATGTAATAACATATCGCGTTAATCTCATAGGCGGCTGACCACCTAACATATTGGGAAATGGAAATTTTAATATTAATCAACCGTGAATTGGGAAATGGCCAATTTATATCTTCAGGGTTCCCACAGGAAACACAAAAACAAATTTCCTGAATTTTCCCTGATTTCTCCCGGAGTCACCGAAAAATTCCCCGAGTAATCGGAAAGCATGTGGCCTTCAACATCCCAATTATTATATAGGTTTTAACTTCATTTGGAGTAAAGGGAATTGTTTTACCGAGGATGGTCTAAAAATTATAAAAGAACGTGTCAAGAGAGAAGTCCTTATTCAGGGCTTTCAAAAATGAAAAAAACAATTCCCAATTAAAGCCACGCCCACTCCACCAAATAATTGCCAGTAGTTAAATATCATGCCGATTACAACCCTCATGCAGTGAATGACTTCTAGTTTGTGGGGGTCAATGCCAGGAGGCGGGTGCACTGTTATTCTAATCTGGCGGGGGTGGGGGGTCCGTTAGCCTTGATGCCTAAGGGAGCGGACATTTATGATATAATTTTTGTTCCTATAGAGCGGATATTTGAAAACTTACGACCGCGGGGGGGGGGGGGGGGGGGCTGAAATTGTGCGTTCACAGAGCGGGGTGCTGCATGAAAAAATACACCTTCCGAGAGGATTTTGGCGGTGAAAAAGAGGGGTTTACCGCGGAACCCCGCCCCGCCCATAGCAATGTATTAAGAACGCCCATGCGGGTCTTATTTAGCCCTCTTTTTGGATTATATTAAGGATTATGAGTTTCACACATAGTAGACACTTTTCATTGTTTACAGATCGCCAGATCAATTAGAATTCCTCAGGATAAGGTTCAAGTGATAACTTTGTCAACGGAGGCATGCAACGTTTTACTCGGGAATAAAGTTTGTATCACAAGACTTACCCACAGCAGAACAATGCGAGGAACATGCCATGGCCGCATTTCCTGATTTGCTTAGTTGGCACACAGTTATAACCACATCCATAGAATTTGCACGACAAAAAATATATTTTACTCGTCTCTTACGTCATCTAAAAATATAACTGTCTGCTAACCCTGACAACTGCAATATTTCTGGTTGGAACGCATTTAATGCATAACAGCTCGTACAACACAACAAAAAAAAGCCAAATTGTATTCTGTGGAAATAGCCACAATTAGTCAAGAGCTCTGAGACAAAGGTTGCTCAAATCTGTTTTGGCTTCAAGCACAGTCTTTAATTATAGATATGTAATGTATAAATTTAGTAGCGATATGTTTCATGGTCTTTGCCAATTGCATGAAACAACCAGTAGTAAATCAAGTTAAAATTGCATTTTGAACAAAAAACAAATTGAAAACGTGCGGTGAACATTTCAAAATTCAGGTCTCAATTCAGTGAGATTCTTAAAGCGTGAACATAAATGATAGCAAGAAAAATTATGTCACACATGCCATTGCATAATTATACAAGATCAGGCCCATAACCATTTATATATACCATAATATACCATAGTATACCATGATAAACCAGCGTAAATCATGATATACCATGGTATAGCATGGTATACCGTGGTACAGCATGATAAATGGTATACCATGTTGGTTTACCATGGTAAACCATGATATACCATGGTACAGCATGATAAACCATGGTATTACCATGGTAAATCATGATATACCATGGTATACCGTAGTACAGCTTGATAAACCATGGTATTACCATGGTAAATCATAATATACCATGGTATACCATGGTAAACGATGGTATTACCATGGTAAATCATGATGTACCATGGTACAGCATGATAAACCATGGTATACCATGATAAACGATGGTATTACCATGGTATTACCATGGAATACCATAAAATATTATGGTGTATCATGGCATATCATGGTATACCATGCTAATACCTTCTAGACATTAGTAGTGATTGGGATTAAATTGTGACCAAAATGTAATCTATGCTTCTGAAATTGCCTGATGAAATTGCCTGAGTTTTCCCTGCAGGGAATTTTTTGTCATCATTTTCCCGGTTTTCCCTGACCTGTGGGAACCCTGATCTTGTATCCGCCTCTTCCATTGTATACAGACTTCTCCTTTCCATTCATCGTGACCTGGGAATAAAGAAATGAATTCTTCGTGATTTGGGAACATGACCCCCCCCCCCCTTATATGGCCTTTTAAATTACTTAGCTAAGAGCAACTCTGGCTGTGTTGCGGGTAATTCAAAGATGGAAAGGAAACAGACAACTATTCGTTTCATCATCCCAGCCTTTATTTACCCTGTCTCCTCAGTCATTGCTATTGTCGATATCTCTTTATTTATTAGCTGTATGGCAATTACGAACGTGAACGGTCGGAGCTATTTACAGTTGCCTGGCTACAATGCCACGGTCTAGACAAAGGGCATTCTACTTCACTGTTTGGTCCAGGGGTATGGTGTATCGAGTTCCTAGAAGCGTTTTACTCCGTGGTAGGGGCGTCACCTTGCTCCTGTGGTTTGGCGGGATGCTGCTGATGCTGGGTGTGATGATACCCTAGCTGGGCTGGCCTGTCTGGGCTTGTTTGGCGGCTATAAGGTGGTCTGGGTGGGGTAGGGACGTACTGCCAGGATGCCTTTGAATGTCATTCAATTCCCTGTGCTCAGATATGAGGGTGCGCATACCTGGGCCCGTAAGTTCGAAACGGCGGGGGCCAAATATTTCGCCCTAGAATAGGATATTAGCATGGAGCGGGGCGAAATATTTGGCCCCGGTCCTTTCGAACTAACGGGCCCAGCTTTCGCATCTCTGAGCTGTTGCCTTCCAGGCGTGCCTCCAGTCGTTGTTTTCCACTTCGCTTCGAGATTTGACTCATCCTTGTCCATCCTCATGTCTCAGTCTGAAAGCAAATGGGGACCTTCCTGGCTGGCACGGAGGAAGTCGTCGTCCTGCTGGCCTGTTCTCTTAACCAATGATGCACGATGACGCTCCAGTTCACGCCTTCGGGTACGCCTGAACAGACACAGCGTACAGTAGTGTGGCGCTATTCCCAAGGGCAGGTGCTAATTGTAAATGTGGCTGGACACGCTCGTCCACGTCCGGTCGCTGGGGTAGTTGAAGCCATTTCTGTGAGAAAGATGATGGTTAAATGATTCAGAGTAATATTAAGCCGCCGACCCCTCTCCCCCCTTTTTTCCCTTAACACTATAGGCTTAGCTCATAACTTGTAACTTAAACAGCTGGTGCCACGCCACAACAACTTTAGCTCATATTAATCTTCTGTGTTTCTACGCTTATATTATAACGCCCCAAATAGGCCCCAAACCCCTTCCATCCCATACCGTACCACCGCAATTCACGCCCTCTCGGGCCCCGCGTGTGGGACAGTGTTCACAGACATACAACATACATATATATAGCGAAATGGTATCTCCCCTCCCCAAACCTGAAGCACCGCCCCTACTTGGGGTGTCTCGCAACTCCTATATTGGGGTATTTCCCCTCCCCTAACTTGGAGTACCACCCCAATTGGTGTTGCCTCCCCTTTCCTAATTTGTGGTGACTCCCCTCCCCTAATATTGGAGTGTCTCCCCTTCCCTAAGTTGGAGTGTCTCCCATCCCCAAACTTGTGGTACTACCCGAACTTGGGGTTTCCCAACTTCAATTATCTCCCCTCCACTAAATTGAGGTGTC
The DNA here is from genome assembly GCA_964019135.1 of Arenicola marina. Taxonomy (NCBI): domain Eukaryota; kingdom Metazoa; phylum Annelida; class Polychaeta; family Arenicolidae; genus Arenicola; species Arenicola marina. Next base: position 1,482,078 of record OZ025251.1, read on the forward strand.
TCCCCCATTTTGGGGCACCACACCAAGTTGGGGTGTGTTCCCTCCCCTAACCTGGGGTGTCTCCCCTCTCCTAACTTGGGAAACTTGCCAGAACTTGGCTTGTGCACCACCCCTCCCGAACTGTTGGCCTACGACCCCCTCCCCCCTCCCACTCTAACATATCTCTTTGCAGTAGTAGGGGCGGATCTAGGAATTTGAAAACGGGGGTTAGGTGTTCATGGGACACCACCAATAACTTAGGGGGTGTCCCCTCTCTTAAATTGGGACGTCTCCTCTCCCCTATCTTTGGGTTCCATCCGAATATTGAATCTCTCCCTACCCCCTAATTCGAGGTGTCTAACCTTCCATAACTTGGGGTGTCTCCCGTTTCCTAGCTTGGGGTAGAGCCCCAATTTGAAGTGTCTCTGCTCCCGTACCTTAGGGCATCACCCGAATGTTGAATGTCTTGCCTCCCCTAACTTGGGGTACCCCCCCGACTTGGGGTGTCTTCCCTCCAATAACACCGGGATTACCATCCAAACTTGGAGTGTCTGCCCTCCCCTAGCTTGGAGTGTGTCCCCTCTACGTACTCCTTAAACTCTCTACCCCCCCCACCTTCCCCCTTGAAATTTCACATTTGATCTAGATGAAATATACATTGTTGGTCGTGGAGGAAGAAAGGAAGTCATTTCTTAACCATCCCTCCCCCCCGACCGCATCTCATCCCACATACGTATTTTATTCATGTGATCAGGATAAAACGCGTCAATAATCGATTGAATTGTGAATATCGGACCATGTATCGAAAAGTCTGTCAAACCGGAGGCCCATCCGGCTCGCCATGCAAATACACAGCGTCGATCGACAGCCGGAAAGCATGAAAAGAGGTTCCTAATTTAAAATGTCCTAAAAACTTTATAAGCGAGCGCAAGCGAGCTCTTAAGGTAACATGCATGCATATTCAAAGTCCATTTCAAGCATAGGCTTAAGACTTTCATTTCGCGTAACAGCCCCCATGAGACGTTTTCGGATTCGGGGTAAATATCAGCTGTACACAAATATATTCAAGCAAAGAGTGGTCGAAGCCTATTATATCATGTGTTTAATAATCAGCTGCCTCACAAGATTAACGAATAAATGATCAAATTAAAGTTAATTTATAAGCGACGCGCTAAATGTCTGTTGCTAAGCAGAGCGCTCTTGGTGACCGCCCATCGGCTGCTGTCATAGTGAGTAGTTGTGACGTCAAAATGTCATAAACATGACGTCACAATGGGAGTTCTTAAGCAACCGAATTGAGATTAATTGTGAATTTTAATCCAGATGTATCCCCGCGGAATATCTGAATTAATAAATATACGCTCGCATTTTGTAGGTAGCATCTATCCATATTATACAAGATATTTTATCTATGTTTGTTGCATTTTGTAGATTAAATAACTCTCCATCATACACATATGGAAATATGGGTATGTAGGTCACAATTCGTAGTGCGGGTCTCAGCTGCCTCGCCTCCCTATCATTTCGTTTATGTACAAATGCATTGCTTCTTGAGGGGTTAGTAGGGTAAAGTAATTAACGAGCAACGCGTACGCCATTTTCCAAGATGGCGGGCAAGGCCATCATTAATACTGAAGGTTACACACCAATAGAAACCACCCCCATGTTAAGTAATGCAAAAACACAAATTTTCAACCCCATGCTAGAAAAAAATCGGTAACCATGTTTGACTATATGGGCCATATGAAAGTATAGAGCAAGTACCCAACTTTATTTTAAAAACAAATAGAACATAGGTTCACGTGCGATATTTTTAGCTACAGCCCATAGTATGACACCCCCCCCTAGCGCGACCCCCCGAAAATTAGACACCCAGCGAATCAGCATGTGATGAGGTCGACCGAACCACGCACCCGCAACATCCGCAATCATGATTAAATACGCCACAGATTAATGCAACAGGCAGTAATCTGGCCAAACATTAGTAAAAGAAACAATATACACAAAGAAAGAAATAACCAGTAACCATATAACCCTGATATACCATCATATTTTACGCACTACTTGACGGTATATACTTTTCTACGCACGACCTATTGGTGTGTAACCTTAAGCAGAGAAAATGTTCGCTCTTTTCAACCCGCAATAAAAAGCCTCAACAGAAGATACAATTCCCAGTTATGCTGAAAAATTTGTCGAACATATGTACAAAAGCGACGGCACAGTTACACGACGTAATGCATATGCCTTAGTGCTGACGCCCAATGGACGCGGTTCGCGGGGCGGCGGCGGAACCGAGCGGCGGCGGGACCCAGGCGACGCGGTGGCCAACGCTCACTGGACGCGATTCGTTGCGGTCAAGTAATTCGGTCATCATGTTAATGATCATCGGTGCATCGTTCTGAAGTGCTTTTTTTCTGATTGATTGGCTGAAATGTGGATAGCACGCCGACCGATCACCGATAAATAGAGGTAACCCTAACCCTAGAACATGTCCTGTCTCAACGCGGAGCCGCCACGGGGGGCGTCAGCCAAATGAAACTCAACTGATCTTATTGTTCGGTCCCATGTCAGTTCTGTCGCCGAGCCGCGTAAGGCGTCCAGTGGGCGTTAGCACTTAACCCCCCTAAGCCTAACTAAACGCTAACTCTAACCCTAACCCTGACCCTGACCTAACCCTAACCTTAACCTTCCTGGTAGCAGTTCAATCGCGCCAGGGTTAGTCTTAGGGTTTACGCAGCACAACGTTCGCATACCGATAAACGCCAATGTACATAGCATTATTTCCACTCAGCTGGTGACATAACAGACTAAAACGTCACCTTGGCACCGGTTCACATAGCTACACGAGATGCTATTGTCTTAACCGAAACCAGTATTCAAGAAGTATTGTCTTCTATTCAGAATCTCCGGATTTTGGTGAAATACGACTGCTGCCCAGTGATCTTACCCGCTCGCCCTGTATCGGTCGTTGGCTGACTTGGTGAGTTTTTCAGTTTATAAAAATAACATGCCTAAATATTATAAAAGCAAGGGTTTATTGTTGCGTCGAAAGGCTTTAAAGAAAATCAATAATGGCATAACGGCCAGCTTAAAAAAATCGCTTGAAAACGATGGATATGTAGCAGCCACCGAGTATGAATCTCCCCAAAATAGTCCAATAAGGCGCATTCCGGCCAGTCTTGCTAGACTGGCTACGACCGGTGGAGTCATTCTTCCACACAAGCTGCGACCAGCACTAAGAAACGACCAACATGTATCCGCAACAAGACAGATTAAGCGAGATTCGCACATTAAAGGATATCGAGTAGTAAATATGCACCTGCTAGAGGTAGCCATTAATTCGTTTATATTAAGTCACCATGAGAACAGTTATAATTGCCCCGTCCCCAGTATAACGTTTAATCCCGCCAAAGAAAAAACTAAAGGCCTCTGTTGCACACAGACGTTAGAGTGTGCACATTGCCACCACTCCACCTCTCCGGTCCCGTTACATAACATGACCGAGATTGAGGGACGCGGTCGGGGATGGGGTGACCTGAATTTAAGACTAATAATTGGGATGATGAAAACCGGGGTCGGAGTAAATGCCATTAGAGAGATCATAGCCACCCTAGACATCCCGACGCCCTGTGAAAACACCTTGCACAGGGCTGCAAATAAGATCTCGGATATGTCTGTTGAGATAAGCGAAAGCGTTATGCTTGCGAACAGACAAAGCTTGAGGCAGCTTAAACAATTAACTGGCGAAGTACAGCCGGGACAGCCAGCGGCAATCAATATACAAGCGGACGTCAGCTATAACAATCCTCTAAAGGGGTGTTCTAGAGGACAACCATCTACACAGGCATTCTGTCCAGTAATAGAAAGCGAAACACCTAAGCAGATGATAGTTTCATACAGTATTGCAAACAAATTATGTAAACGTTGTTCCACTTTAGGACAAGGCCACTCTGGCGAATGCTCTCGAAATTATCCGCGCCACGAACCAATTGGCAATGCTGAAAAAGAACTCGCACGACGCGCCACGTTAACACTATGTTCCGATTCATCCGTCATTCCAAAATTAGTCACCACTGATAATGACGGCAAGTTAATTAGTGGCGTTCGAGTCGCACTAGACTCACTAGATTGCACTTCTGGGTTAGAGAAACAAGATTGTACCATCCATGTATCGCGTAACCAGCGGAAGCGCATAATAGGTTCAAAATGGAGTGAACAAATGTGTGGAAAAAACTCCAAACGGCGACAGGTATTCGTATACGACCTCGCGGATGCATTGGTTAAACGATGCTCGGCAGAACTAGCCATGGCCCAAGAGCAAAGATCATCGACTGAACAACTTAAAACTTCCCTTAAAGATATAGCATCGGTCATAATTGCCTGTTTTACAGGTGATCATTCGCTCTGTCAAAAACACTCATTAGCATGCAACAAACGACATATTAAACATCCACGCCATTTGCCGGGGGGTCGTTACCTAAACCCTACCTTAGCAGACAAAGCTCTTTTAACACAGGCTATTGATTATAAGCTGAGTCCTGTTATGATTGAAAGACAGCGTACACTTAGCAACACTAACACGGCTGAAGCTATCCACCGAACAATTTTTAAGGGAGTCCCTAAATCAAACACCTTTAGCAGAAATGTGTTCGGCCGTGCTCATGTGCGCGTTCTAGTAAATTCCCTGGGTTCTTCCGAAGCAACGATTAGACTATGCAAAGCCGCTGGCGTAGAACTAACAGAAAACGGGCCTGGGTATAACACATTGAGAAAAATACAGGTACGAGAGGAGTATAACGCAAATATCCACCGTACAACAGAAGCTAGGCGTCGCCGTAAAAAGAACGCGTACAAAAAAAAGAAAGCAGCATGTGCGAGAGACTCTGCCTACTCCACAGCTAGCATGCATCCAACAAATGATCACCCTTACGGGATTAACATTTGTAAGTAGCTAATCCATAGCTACGCAATCATGCGCTAGCATCCATTAAAACAAGCAATACATAAACAATTATAAAGGCTAAAACATCTGAAAGAAAATGTGCGAAGCACTCACTAAAATAAACACAATTTTACGCCACTGCCATGACCAAAACATCGTAACTCAGATTGACATGTTTTTCTCTGGTTATTAACACCGATAGCCTCCAGCACCAGGTGATCGGGATTAAAACAACGTTTTTGGTGACATAAATGACTTGAGCTCAAGTCTGGGCGCAATGGAGCCCCTAACCCCTCGAGATACAAGACGAAACGGTGCACACAAACCAATCGCGTTAAAATCTCCGAACCCACTTTTACCCTCACCCTCATTTTTCCATACCCTTTAACATCAGTGGCGCCAAGCCATAAATGGCACCCCAGTGTTTACACCGAACGTTTTTGAACTTAATCGCTGTTTGAAACGCAAGACATCATCCTCGCTGAGCTGCTGATTAAAAATATCCATATACAACAAACTTAATTATGTATTAGAGATAAATGATCACAGAAACAACGAGCCTGACCACTGTCGCAACCGCGCACCAATAACAGCGTGAACTAAGCAACCTCTCATCCCCGCTAGATGGCGCCACTGCAGATACCATGCGACGTTTTTAATTATTGTTCAATGTTAAAAGACAAAGAACAATGTTTAGAATACTTTTATCAAATAATATATGGCACAAAGTAAATAAAACTGTTACTAAAGCACATTTTGCATAAGCATACCGCATAGCGGCGAGACTATCTTAAGGTTACACACCAATAGAAACCACCCCCATGTTAAGTAATGCAAAAACACAAATTTTCAACCCCATGCTAGAAAAAAATCGGTAACCATGTTTGACTATATGGGCCATATGAAAGTATAGAGCAAGTACCCAACTTTATTTTAAAAACAAATAGAACATAGGTTCACGTGCGATATTTTTAGCTACAGCCCATAGTACACCCCCCCTAGCGCGACCCCCCGAAAATTAGACACCCAGCGAATCAGCATGTGATGAGGTCGACCGAACCACGCACCCGCAACATCCGCAATCATGATTAAATACGCCACAGATTAATCCGACAGGCAGTAATCTGGCCAAACATTAGTAAAAGAAACAATATACACAAAGAAAGAAATAACCAGTAACCATATAACCCTGATATACCATCATATTTTACGCACTACTTGACGGTATATACTTTTCTACGCACGACCTATTGGTGTGTAACCTGAATATCTCGAAAACCAAGAGACATAGAACCGTTATGTTGATGCCTATAAATAGGTTTTCAGGGTAGCTGAATTCAAATAAAATAGTATTGTGTATCTAGGAGCAACGCGTCCGCCATTTTCCAAGTTGGCGGACAAGGCCATCATTAATGCTCAATATCTCGAAAACCAAGAGACATAGAATCGTTATTTTGATGCCTAGACATAGGTTTTCGGGGTAGCTGAATTCAAATAAAGTAGTATTGTGTATCTAGGAGTCCGCCATTTTGTGTATCTAGGCGTCCGCCATTTTCTAAGACGACCAACAAGGCCATTATTAATACTGAATATCAAGCGGTACAACAGTGTTCGCATTCGTACTGTGGACAGTGACGTTGTTGTGCTAGCCGTGCACTCATTTGCCAGTTTAGAAAACACCTCTAAAGAAGCTATGGGTGGCCTTTGGCACAGGCGCACATTTCCAGCTGATCGCCGTGCACGACATCTGCGCCAAACTTGGTTGGGAAAGGTGCTTGGGACTCCCGATGTTCCACACATTTACCGGGTGCGACACAGTATCCTCTTTTGCTGGAAGAGGAAAAAAAAACGCTTGGGAAATATGGAAGTTGTTTCCCGAAGTTATGAGAACCTTTCCTGCGCTGATGCCGCAGCCAGAACTGTCAAAAGTAGACGACGCGATGGAATCGCTGGAGAAGTTTGTTGTATTAATGTGTGACAAATCGAGCTCACTATGCCACGTCAATGCTGCCAGATTAAAACTATTCGCACAGAATGGTAGGGTTATCAGCAACGTCCCCCCAACGCAGGGTGCTCTACTCCAACACGTTAGGAGATCAGTGTATCAGGCGGGGCATTGTTGGAGCCAGGCAACTGTGCCAACGGCCAGACTTCCGGCGCCACAAGGATGGGGGTGTTCACGCGGAGATGCCGGAAAATGGGAGGTAGTTTGGAGTAACAGGCCCGAAGCAAGCAAACTATGCAATGAACTCATCCACTGTGGTTGCACGAAAGGTATCAGAACGAGTTGCAAGTGTGTGAAAGCTGCGTTGAAAAGCACAGCACTCTGCTAGTGTGGAGGTCATTGTCAGCAGTTATAACGAAGATTAAAAGCCATATACGTAATATGGTAGTAGTAGCTTAAATGTTATTTATGGCATACGTTAAATATATCCTAAGTAAATAGTTTCCTTCTTCAAGTCATTGAGTAGGATGGAGTCGGTATGTGCTTTCACGGAGTGACAGAGTTTTGAATGTATAAGTTTATTACCTATATTCAACCTGAACTCATTAACTGCCGCCACCAGAGTTAGAGCTTTTCGGTCGGTAGGTTGTAATATATCCATTCACGATGCTTGTATACATCTGTATTTTAAAGATGATATATCCGCGGCAAGTAAGTACCGACACCAGTAGCATAATGTAATGTTCAAGCTTCCAAATATGTATATCTTTATCAACATGCACACTTGCATACTATGAACATTTATTACAAATTGTCATGTTGTTAGTTGTTAAGTATTGCAATTGATATATATGTAGTATTAATTCGGTGTCACCGCTTGATAACTCGGGGCATGGTAAGTATGATAATTAGAAATACATTTATTCTTAAGAGTAATTTATTGTGACTGACGTGTCGACAATAAAGTCATGCTAGCAGTGTCCTCTATGTCGTATATCTTCCTTAATCATACAGTTTCTAATCTGCGGGAATCGAACATTGCCGTTAACACAATGACTCTGTGTCTCTTAGCTTGCGAGATGACTATTATCAATTTTATTATCAGTTATTAAGTATTATTTGTGGTCTTGTCCACTATCTTAAAAAATACAGGATGCGTTGCTCCTGCATACTTAGCAATCACATTTGTGATATGTGCGCGCCCGAAAACCTATGTAGAGGCATCAAAATAACGGTTCTGTCTCTTGGTTTTCGAGATATTCAGTATTAATGATGGCCTTGTTCGCCATCTTGGAAAATGGCGGACGCGTTGCTCCTAGATACACAATACTATTTTATTTGAATCCAGCTACCCCGAATATCTATGTATAGGCATCAAAATAACGGTTCTATGTCTCTTAGTTTTCGAGATATTCAGTATTAATGATGGCCTTGTCCGCCATCTTGGAAAATGGCGGACGCATTGGTCCTGCATACTCAGTAATCACATTTTAAAAATCTGCGCACCTGAAAACCTATGTATAGGTATCCAAATAATGGTTCTACGCCTCTTAGTTTTCGAGATATTAAGTATTATTACTGGCCTTGGCCTCCATCTTGGAAAATGGCGGATCCGTTGCTACTAAATACCCAGTAATATATTTTTTTTAATTCATCGACCGCGAAAACCTATATAAAGAAATTAAATTAAAGGCTCTATGGGTATTCATTTTCAAGATATTGGGTATTATTAGTGGCCTCGTCCGCCATTTTGAAAAATGGCAGCCAGGGCTTCCAGCGATAAAATCCATGATAGTATAGCCAAATTTGAGTACCATGGTATCAGGGACAAGTGTGCAAACTTTCATGCTTTTACCACAAAATGCACGATTTTTCGGCCTGACTTTACTACCCCCCACCATTTTTGGCTGTTTCCTATCTTTCAGCCTACTGTCTTTTACCACTAGTTTCCTGCCCATCATAGCACCATTTGCGCTTATTCAGATGGAATGTTACTCACGTATCGTTACAATGAGGGAAACTACATCTGGGCCGGTCAGCTTGGTTCCCTCGCGGTACTCCTTCCACCGCGTCACGAAGTACGCCCACTCTTCACTGGTCCCGGCTGCCGAGATACACAAGCGCTTCAGCTTTTCCGCCTTTGCGGGCCTAGTAGCAGTTGGGGCGTGAGTTTGCGCAAGTATGTTCAGAAGGGCAGCAACGACAGCACTCTAGAAGAGTTAGCTTTGGCCCTGGTTAAACTGTCTTGATACGGCGTTGTTAGCAGTGTCTATTGCATCTCTATTGCAAATGTCGCTGGTACCTCCATAAGTCCCGTCACGTATATGTCGTCCAATCCTAACATGTCGAGTTTTGGAGGTTGGGGCCTTTTAAATTCCTTAGCTAAGAGCAAATGTAGCTGTGTTGCGGCTAATTCACACATGCAACGGAAACACAGCCAACCATGTCTTTAAGTCTATTGCCGATCAACCACAATATTGTCGTAATTTTATTGCTAAGATTATATCATCATAGTAATCCGATCAGTGATTGCGCCCAGGTACCAGGTACCAGTCATTGGGCACTGAACAAAATATGATAAAAATATTATGCAGATCGCTGAGAATCTTATAAAATAACATGAGGGTAGCTCTTAATTATTCATATCGATCCATCTGATCGGTAAATGTATAGACCCAAATTCATATGGACAAAATCACGAAAGCGCATTTCTCAAAGTGCGCAATCACTGATCGTACCTATAGCTACTATAGCTCTTTATATGGCTTAGGCCTATAGGGGGCTTGACTAATTGATGACCAGGGGATATATTCTTGTGATTTTTAAGACTGTACCATATTGTTTATAGTCGATTACAGCCAGCTACCGCATGGCCAATGGGATAATTCATGCCCCATTCCCGTATTGACACCCACCCTCCCCCTTCAAGCTGATTTCATAAAATATATAATCCTCCAACCCAGGTTTGGCAGATCGACAGTAGTGGATGTAAGCTAGTCTAGGCCAACCTGAACAATCACGAGAATTTTGGGAATTAAAAACGAAAAAAATATGGCCAAGAGCCTAAAAATATTACTTGCATAGGATTGATTAAGTTATTGCGTTTGCACGAGCTCTATAGACCAACACACAAAAATTACAAACATCACCATGGGCCAGTTTCACGAAGCCTTCGTACGAAGATTGTGACCCGTAACGTTAAATCCGGTTTCAGCAAACATTCGTACCTCTCATTAACATGAGATACATCGTAGGTTACGTCGTACATCAACGAGTGCCTCAACCCTATCGCACACCCTTCGTACGTGAGAAAGTAGGTATGGTTGCCGTTACCTCTTATTACGTCTCGTTAAAAACAGCGTTTCACCCGACATGTTCAGAAATCAATCAAAGAAAACTGCTGTAAATATTTGAATATGGCAGCAATATTGCATGTTATTGGTCGCAATCATGTTGAACGCCGGGAAAGAATTTTTAGACCCAGGATTAATCACCTTGATCATATGAACCTTGGTCGGTATCGCATGGATGGCTACGCCTTAGTACATCTACTTGAGATACTGCATGATGGATTGGCGAAACCAACCAGGCGCAGTTCTTGTATTGACCAGACAGTTTTGAAAACACTACGGGGTTTAGCTACGCGGGCTTATTTCAGTCCGCAGTAGGCGACAGTGTCGGCATCTCTAAGGAGCGCACCATTTCATATCAGTGGAGGCGGGGGGGGGGGGGGCGGGGGCTGGAAAATAAATTACCATACAATTTTTTTATTTTTCACAAATTTATTGACATTTTATTATTTTTTTGTATCTTTGTCATCAAATTATTTATTTCTTTAGACACCCACAAGGACATTTTATAAGGCATTTTTTTTGGAATTATGAAAGCAAGTTATTTTTTTTGTGGCATCTGAAAAGCAAACATTTTTTTCCCCCAAATAGTCACAACAAACTATTTTTTTCAAATATTTTCTAGGCCCCCCCCCCCCCCCCCCCCCACTGATATGAAATGGTGCGCCCCTAAAGCGACGGTATAGGGCTGTACAGTTCTCGCGGGTTCTGTTTCCGGTTTAGGTCTTTTGGGGACCAACAAAAAAACACGTGCTCTTAGAACGAGTGCGCATCACGCTGGTGCCTTGCTGCAACTGCGTGACGCGCACTCATTTTAGTCAACGTTTTATTGTTGGGAACCGGCCAGCTGCGTGGTTTGTACCTAAAGAATCGAGTGGGTGTGAAAAAATTTTTGTTTGCTTTGGTCCAGGCATTGTTAACTACAAAATCATAATATAGTTAAAGACAAGACATTTATCTCTCCATAATGCATGTGGTCCGTTCGATGAGACCGTCGGAAGCGTTGTATTTTGAGCCAAATCATCGATGTTTACAGTTCTACGACAAACGAAGCACCATTGTCCTTACCTGCCCAGTCCATATAAGGAGCGTTGTTACGTAACCATAGATACCGCGCGCAGACACGCGCGTCATGATGATTATTACGTCATACGACATGGAAAACCCCGCGCAGCACATCAGGGCCTCGTTCGCAAGCGACAGCTAGTCGACTATTTCTTGACCTAGATTTCGCCATTGCGCCTGCGCATTACAGCCTAATGCCGAACGCAAGATAGTCGAAAAGGGTTGACAATCGGTCTCATGGCGGAAATAACACCAATAACAAGCACCTTTAACCGCCGTGTGTCCTGACCCTCTTGTGCAAAATTCTGGTTCGTCACTGAATTGTATTACAAAGAACATTTCACCCTGTGTCCTTTGGCTAGAGCCTCACTGTATCGGCTTGGTGACCGGAGGAGTACCAACGCCCCCCCCCGCCAAACAAAAATCTAAACAGTAGAGATAGGGGTACTGTAAACGAGCGTACAGTTAGTTCGATCATGTGAACATTTAGCACGAAAACATGATAAATTGGCAAAATAAGCAATTACGTATGAACCATGCTATATTTTAATTCGTTTGAATGGATATCAACTTGCAAACGAAGTTACAGATTAAGTATACGCCACAAAGATGACGCGAACACCGCTTACTGCTCATTTCCCTCCGCCATATTGGACGACAATCGACCAGAGGAACCGTGGGTGGCGGCATGGTTTGTTCTGGTCGACTAGATGGTTGGACAAATCACCGTTCGGCAGCCAAATCGTCAACCATTAGTCGACTAACGGTCGCTTGCGAACGAGGCCCAGATCGCCCGACGCTGATAGTCACTCATGAGACAACCGCATTCTGGTTTATCAACTGCCTAACCGCTCATACATTACATAAATCTACTCGGATGGTTATAATTCGGATATGCACAGAACTTCAGTGGTTAGTTGTGCTTCCAATGACAGCTTTAGGCGATCTTGTGTGTGAGGCGAGGGAAGACAAACAACCGGAAGGTAGGCGACACGTACACGCCGTTGATGCTAGGCATTGACGCAGAGCATAGGTATCCCCGTCTCGTGGGGTCTCGATAAGACCCCGAAGTGACTGTACAGCCCTATCTCGCAGGGTGGCGGCAGTGGCATAAGCCATATGGCCCAGCCAACGTTTGGAATTGCGAAAGTTTCCGAGCGAAGACGTGATATCTTTATTGATACCAATAAAGACGCCGTCGTAAGAGCAACACCTGTATGTGGGATGAAAGGGGTTCCATGCTATGAATGTCCAGGCTAGTGGGGACCACAAACTCAAGTAAGCAGAATTTAGTACCAACGAAATTAATATATATACGATGTTTATAGAAAAGTGACAGGTGTAATAAGCTACGGCGATTCCACCGACAGGTCTGTATATCTATTGTTCATTATCGAAAAGACGATGGACTAGATCTGTATTGGTCGGTGGACTAGATCTATATTGGTATTTTATAGGCCTATTCGTATTTCATATACATAATCAGTCTGACGCGGGTCTCGGAGTATTTTTGATGGACCATGCATCTCCCTGCCACCATTAATATTACATATTTGTTTTTCATTATCTTCGTTTCCATAATAAACCGGTGTCTCCATTGTAAAATTATTTGATCGCATAATAGTTATTCTGCCGCAGTTATTTTTGTGGTTTAATGCGTGAAATAAACTTTCTTTAGGTTCACAAATATTCTCGCCAAGTTGCCCGGGAGCCACCATGACGCATCCAAGTGGGCCGATACATGTGCAACTGGCAGAATGCCTGATGGTTTCATCCTGGGCGATAGCGCCTATCCTCTTCGACCGTGGCTCCTGACGCCGAAGCTACAAGCGGCCACCAGAGGTGATATCCGGTACTACCGAGCACATAAAAGGACGAGGGTCACTATTGAAAGGGCCTTTGGCTTGCTGAAAATCGTGATTGATGTAAGAGGACTTCGCTTTGCACACGCTGAGATTACGGACTATATGATATTACCATGGCGTAAAATGTGAGTGACATGTAGCCAAAAAAAAAATGGAAACATCACACTTCTGTGAAGTATTCTGAAAGCACGTGCTGAACGAGGCTTCATAAGACTAGAGACGCGGGTGGAGTTGTTTAGGAATACCACATATTACTTAGAGCATAAGTTATTGCCACATGTAGAAGGCTGCACCTTTAAGCCTAATTTAGCTAAAAGTGAGATCAGAGGGTACTCACTTTCGAATATACAAATGTGAGTAAATCGATCATGTTGACGTGTATATTGGACATTCATAAATTACTCTTATTGCTTTTTCAGGTGTCTCGACCAGTCGGGCGGATGCCTGATTACAACCCAAACAGATGTGTCAATATCATGGTGGCCTGCATGAAAATCCACTACTTCTGTATAACGCTCAACGTTCCATTCCCGAATGATCCACAGTCGGGAGAAGACAATAATGACAACCGCGACGACGACGGTGATGGACCTATTAAAAGGGGACATCAAACAATGGCATTCAGACCAGAGAACGCTTGATTCGCTTCAATTGAGTGTGTTACAGGAGAGCTGTGAAGCGGCCAACCCCACGCAAATTGTGAGCATTACTTAGTCCAGTAATACATCTTCCAAATTGCATTGAATATGATGGAACATAGACACGCAGCATCGGCATGTAACACTTTGTACGGGGCCTGTCATCCCTGAAACTGTGCCCTAAATAAATCCATTGACTATACATGTACATCTAAATATTATGATATCACAGAACCGCTCATTCCTCAGGAGCTGTCAAGACAAATATTTTTAATTTTTAAACAAACAATTGACGAAAGGTTTTGATATATTTTTATTAAATATTATTTTATGTTATGTACATTGGATTGATGTTGGGATATTGAAACGAAAACATGTTTGCAAGATCAAGAAACGGTCACACATAAATATCACTCGCTAGGTGGCGCCACGGTGATTTTGGGTACCACAAAAAACTGTATCACTTCATACATTAGTTAGCATCACCCTATAATTAAAATCCAAAACAAGGTATATACTACACAAAGAACATTATTATCAGCTTTTACCATTTGATAATTATGGTCTCAAATACATTCTGTTAGATATAATATTATATACTTGTTCATTGTATCATATGTGACGTAATTTTGCAGCTATTACATCTAGTTTGGATGAAGTTTTCTATTCACACATAATCACATATCATTCCACTATAGGATTTTAGAAACATCAAGGACCCATGTCACCAGTACCATATCCCTAGTCCCTTCAGCCATGCTCATGACGTGACTGGGGCCAAGAAGTTGGCACGCTACGAGAGCGCCAAATGGCGCTTTAGTGAGCGCCTCATCTGATGGTCTGCCCCCACCAAGCAAAGACAGGAGAGAAGACGTTGCCCCGCCACCAACACCGCATGTGTGAACGTTACCGAGAGACGCCTGCGGCCACCGTGTCGACGGTCACCGTGTCGACTAACCCCAGCAGGCTACAGCATCCACTGGACCCAATAGAGTTTATAACGAACTGGAGAACCTGAGAGCGGACGGCTCCACAACGCCCTAGATGGGGCATCTCAAAGAATGGACTCCGCACATTTAGATCCCTCTGCCATTGACGGGAAAAAAGTGAAGTGTCGCTATTTTACTGGACTCTCTTGGGATACTTTTGTTAAAAAACAGCAATGCTTTTGATCCCCATGCACCAGTTCTGTTTTACTCTCGTACGGTTGCATTTGAATGTAGGTTTTAATTATGTACCCCACCAGCCAGGAGTACCCATATACAATTAGTTGTTTTGGTTTGGCAACTGGGTTGATGTCCTAAACATAGCTTCCTCGTCGCATGGTCTGACCGGGAAATAATGAAGCTGACTTACCTGTATTCAAGTCTTCATTTCCCAGATTTACGGGCATAATGGATTGTTTTGAACTATTTATTAGGAAGAACCTACAAAAACGTGTTGTAGTACACATGTATTGTTGAAGTTGTCGTCATCTGTAGCCGGCCATTGTGAGCTACAACGTTCATGTCTGCGGCTTGGGGTAGAGTTAGTAAGGTTGAACTTGTCAGGCAGTATGATTCTGAGCCCTACTTACCACCAACCTAGCTCGTTGGTAATTTTTTTATTTTTTAAAAATATAAATCTGATCTTGTGTCCCCCCCCCATGGCTCTTTCAACGAAATTAGATTTACTGTTAGAGGATGAGTTTATCGCGGTGAAGAGGGCTATGCCTAGCCAACCACAGCCAATTGCAAGGGCCCAACCTTGTCAAAATTGTGGGGAAGGAACGAAACTTAGAAAAAACATAGGGGCGAAGGCAGTGCTGGAAAGGTTTATTTGGTTGTGTAGATAGAATAGAGCAGAGGAGAAGACATCCGACCTATTCATCCATTCGACATACTTCATGGTTTGCTTGCTCCAAATTAAATCTTACAGACATTCTTATCCTGATACCCCCGATTTGAATACCTTAACTAATATATTGTGCTTGGTCTCGTCTAAATTAGTGTCAAAAATGTACGATTAGTGTTTAAACGAAGCAAAGTTCAGAGACTGGTCAAGTATAATTAAAAGATACTAAAAGGTACTCCTCATTAGAGTAGGGCGGTCGACGAACGCCTCGCATTTAGGGACAAATTTACCCCGGTGAAGAGCGCTAAGCCTAGCCAACCACAGGTAGATATGCCGATACTTTTTGACTTAACCACTACACGTCACTGTTAACCTTTATTCGGCATAGCTTTATTATCAAAATTGAATTAATTAATTGCCGATATTTTCTCAGAAGACGAATTTACCCCGGTGAAGAGGGCTAAGCCTAGCCAACCACAGGTAGATGTGCATATACTTTTTGACTTTACCACTAGACCTACACGTAACTCTTAACCTTTATTCGCCATGGCCGTATCTTCAAAATTTATTTATTAATTGCCGATTTTCTCTCAAAGGACGAATTTACTCGGGTGAAGAGGACTAAGCCTAGCCAAACACAAGTAGATATGCCGACACTTTTTGACTTAACGACTACACGTTACTTTTGACCTTTATTCGCCATGGCATTATCATCAAAATTGAATTTGTTAATTGCCGATATTCTCTTGCCCCGGTGAAGAGGGCTAAGCCTAAACCACAGGTAGATATGCCGGTGACGAGACGGGACAAGGGAACGACTGACACCGACCAAACAATCAGATGCGAACAGCTTCCGTGGGAAGGTAGTTACGGGAGAGATAATATTTCTTATCTGACGTATGGCCGCCTGACAAAAAGTATTGGCTCACGGAAAAGCACGTAAGTGTAAGGGCCCAACCTTATTCCACTTGTGGGGAAGGGATAGAACTTGTAGAAGCCGCAGGGGCAAAGGCAGTCCGGGATGGGTTTATTTGGTCGTGCAGGAAGATTGTAGAGCAAAGGAGAAGACATCAGACCTATTTATCAATTCGACATACAAATTAAACCTTGCCGAAATTCTTAAACTGACGCACCACTGCACGACAGAAAACTTTAAGGGGCATGCAGTTGCGCCTCAGCTCCAGGACGGTAGTTGACTGGTTTATCTTTTGTAGGGAATTAATTGATCATGTCATGCCAGCGAGTATCCAGATGATGGCTAATTGTTGAAATCGACAAGTCAAAATGTGGAAAGCTCAAATACCACAAGGGGAACCACGTCGAGGAAACTTAGGTATTTGAGAGAAGGGCGAGGGAGGAAAAGACCAAAATATTTATGGTCCCTGTTGAGAAAAGGGATAATGCACCTTCATTCCCCTTATTCAGAAATTGCTACGTCCCGGCAGCATCATTAAATTATTAATGACCACGGCTATTTAGCGCAACACATGTGGCGTATGAATGCCGAGAGGAAAGGGGACATCTTCCTGCAATTTCTTTCAGGTGCAGCCGGGTGTACAATCCTGATGATTTGGAAACACTCATCGAATAAGCGCTTCCCCCAATTATTTTTGCGGATAGCGGGCCACTTTAGATTTGCTAAAAATACCTCTTGTCATCAATTAATAATGTCTACAGGTAGCTCTCTGACCCAACTATTCTGAACCTTTTACAAATATTCAAGCCAAATCAAGTTGGTCGACGTTGCTCCGATTCGAGAGATTGGAAAAATTTCTTAATTCCAATTAAGTGATGTATTGTCAAATGAAGTACATCTACCATGTACAGCGACGGTACCAGCAAAAGAGTTCAATATCTACACCGGTCTCCAGATAGGAACTATACACTGGGCATTGCACACTTATCGAGTGGCACTGCAGATAAACACTTTGATGGTAATGTACATATGATACATCACTGTGGCATGCATCCGCTACTTCATTTCGAACGAGTTGCAGAGAAAGCAGCTAAGCAATTTGGAAGATAGCACGGAGATTCATTCATTGTACAATGTTACCTGGGGGAGCACGGTTTTCAGAAGTTTCCTCCGGCGCCAGTTCTAGGAACGCGTTTTAACCTCTTCTTTAAAAATGCGACAGAAACGTTCTTCTTAAAGGATGCAGTTATTAACTAATTACAAGACACAAAGGACAACGGACAAACATGACAAGTTAGAAGGCCCGTTAGACTTCTTGGAAAGGCATTCACAACACCATACATTCAATGCATATAAGATCCAGGTCTCAAAGCCCAGGACCTAAACGTATATTGTCTACAATTATTAAGGAAGCTCGAAGCATGGTCCGTTTAGGCCCCAAGAGATCTTGCAAGGGACAGCGGAGTTATTTGGAAGTAGACCACATTCACCGGCATACCTTGAGGATCCAGTCCATAAGAAGTTATTGGTTCCCCATGATGATGACGCCATGGGGTTCACCGTTAAGTTTTTGGTTAAATAAGATCAAAGAGAAAGCCACAACTCTTCTTGCAAGAAACGACAGTTACCAGGCAATGTGTGGTAAAGTGGTAAGTGGATGACATCAACGGTGTGGAATTCAAGATCTTTCACGCGAAAGATGCCCCTATAAGTGATGATGATGAGGAGGATACTGAGACTGACACATGTGCAGTCGCTGAAGGAACTATTGGGATGGTCTGAAGGCTGGAAGTCTGGAGATCATAGAGCAGAGGACTGCTGTTCCCTTGTTGTAGCATAGATAATTAAGGTATTTATGGAGAAACTTATTAGTGTGGATTTATTATTTATTTATACAACACCTTTATAGCGTGTGGGGCTGTTTCATGCTTCATTGCCTATCCACAACTATCCTTACCGTTCAGTGATCTAGGCTGGTCAGGATAGAAACAACATGGCCCTGCACAGTTTTGCTGCCCGCCCCGAAAAGTCCGTTCTGTTTGCCGCGGTGTCTAGATCACACCACGACTCTCCTTTATATTTGAGCCCCGAGGGAGAATACTTTTGTATAGGAAGATGTGGAAGTGAATTCGTTTTGGCAAACGCTACATGCCGACTGTTACCTTTCTTATCGCTGATGTATTGATGCATGGAAGGATATTTTAGTTTCAAGAGAAACTGTGTGTCCTCTGATTGCCTCGTAATGCAGTCGTATGAAGCCAACAATGAGCACCAGTGGACATGACATGTACATTCCTACCTCATTCCAGAATTTTTCCCGTGGGAACCCAGTCCCCCTCATGGTACCCACTATATCGGGCGCTCGTTCTCTCATTAATTTTTTTCGGACCCGGATTTTCATCGATCCAAAACATAGGCACTAGACTGAAATGAGCATTCGTGACAGCAAACATTGATATGATGAAAATAAATCTCACCCCTCCCACCTCTCAGATATATCCACTGCCTCTGAGATCTCGGCCCAGTCTTCCACATCCACGGATTGGTTAGACATATCAATTCCACCAAATATAATTAATAATTTTTTTTTTTCGCTTTGTTTTTAGTCCTAGTCAATATTACGCTTAAAATCTACTTTCACAAGTTTACTAATTTAACTGCATATTTAGTACAAAGTAATGGACATGACTGGCTAATAGAGGTCTCAGTCCCGACCCAAGCGTTCGTTGCATTGTCCTATCAGCTCCCGATATGATGAGCGCCATATTGCCAGGGTAGCATTGGCCTGCCGAAGTCACAAACAGGCTCCCCCTGATATCTGACAGTATCTGCCAATTCGTCAACAGGACGCACGAGACTTTGTTCAGGCAATTCCTGTCTGAGGTGCAGCGGAGAAATCCAAACGCGTTACTCGGAGTGTGTTGTATTTTACCGCGCCCTGTGAACGATCGAGCGACCGCCTTGCATGTGAGCATCAACAAAACGTATCCAACATTTAGTGCGCGCTCACAGGTGTTATTTCCTTCGCACATGGAAGAATTTTGTGGAAAAGGGCTCTGTCAAGGTACATCTGCTTGCCAGGGACTGGCTTCACCTCAGCAGGAAAGGAATCCAACAATTAGTACGGGCTCACAGGAATCAAAGTTGACATTTCCATGACACATGGAGGAAGTTGTGGACAAGGTCTCCGTCAAGGTACATCTCTTTGGCAGGAACAGGCTTCACCTCAGCAGGGAAGGCATCCAAGGCCTATTTTGATGGCGCAATAACCTGGCTGAAGGGGAAGCTATATGCGCAGCTCTATTAGAATGTATGATATTTGGATGTTTAACCAATTGTGATTTACAAAAGTAATGCTAAAGTAAAACCAAATTCTTGTTTGAGGTCAAGGTGCCGAGGTGCCATTTCTCTGGGATGTATGGTGCCCTTATCCTGCACGTCCATAGGCATATGCTCCTGCGAGATTCGATCCACGCAATCTCAAACCGGCTAGGCCACGGAGGGACGCCCGTTGTCGAGAAAGACATTGGATCGTTATTCTCCTGCACAAACATTTGCACAGGTGGCAATGAAACCACCCACTGGCCTGTTGGCCGAACAACAGAGCAAGCGTCATAGCGAGCGTTACTGCAATTGAAGTATTTAAGTACTGGCGGTTTTCCCCTCTTATTAATAATTCAAAACATAAATGGTACAAAATGTACAAGACAGTGCCGAGCCCGGAGGTAATGAAGTGGAAGACTCGCTTGTCTAGAACGTGTCGCGCATTATGACAGACAGGCACCTTGTAGAAATGGCCCAGAATGACCTTTGGTTAGCTCACAGAGGACATAGGCGTCTGTATGATAAAGGCGGCGTGCACCCGCTACTTCAATTTGAACAGGTGGGTGAAAAAGCAGTTAAGAAATTCCAGGATAAAAAACAATGTAACTGGATAGGGACAATTTACAATTCATGGGGAGTCTGGAACACATCTGCTGCTGCGCAATATGGAAAGGTTGTTTTTCAAAGATGGTACGGGAGACCCGCTTATTGCCCAACATGGTATTCACAAACTTCCTTTGGCGCCAGTTCTAGCAACGCGTTTTAACCTGTACAGTGCTTCAAAAATGCGGCTGGAACATTCTTATTGAAAGATTGAGTGATAAACTTCTTACAAGACACAAAGGACAAGCTAAATGGAATGCAGGAAGTCCTATTCAAAATCTAAAAAAATCCTATATACATGGCATGTTGCAAGGCCGTTGGAAGGACAAGTATTGATAACGCCATACATGCAATGTATGGAAGATCCAACCCACATAGCCCGGCATCTAAATGTTTATTGTGAGGAATTAATCAACAAGCTTAAAGCATGATCTGTTAATCCCCAGGAGGTTCTACAAGGGACAGCTGAATTATTTGGAAGTAGACCACATCCACCGGCCTACTTTGCAGAACCTGTCTATCAAAAGTTATTGGTCCCCAATGATGATGACGTACAGGTGTCCACCCTAGTGACGAGACTGTTGGTCCAAATCAAAAGCAACGGCACTTCTTGCTAACCATCTTCCTGGGGGTAGATAGAGTAAAATGGATGACGATATCAAAGAAAGGACAGAGAGTTGCCAGGCCAACAATATCCGACTGGAACGTCTCATATAACAAGATCGGAGCTTGCAAAATGGCAAACAACATGTCCCAAGAGTCACGTCTGTCCAAGATTCATGTTTAGGAACAACCGAACATCTGAATGGATTGAGTTGATTTGCACAGGTTCAGACAATTGGCGGCTTGTGGACAACCGAGGACCAAATGAACATCGAATTGTCGAAATTGAAGACTAAATCACGAGCACTGTCTGCCCTGAAATGTCAGATAAACGTGCGTAACAAGATCCTTCTGCGTCTCTTTTTAGTCTCAGGCTATTTTTGGGGGAATGGCCAGCTCAATTCGATTCATTGGTGATGCAGTTTTACGTGAGAATTAACCCAGTTGTGAAAGCATCGATGCCAAATGGCGATATGGCAATCCCAGCTTGCTATTGGGATATGACTGATTGCTTACTTAGTTGCCTGATTGCTGGCTCTTTGGCATATGCATTATTTGAAAGTGCTTCTTGTGTCAATGGCGAACCTGCCTCAGACTGTTTCACCGATGTAAGCGATGATGAAATGTAGCTCAAAGTGAGCAACTTTCATGCCATTTCGAAGCCTAATAGAAAGGAGCCATATCACGGGCATTAAGCCTTCACCCCAATTATCTCCACCATGCTGTGGCATCTTTACTCTACCCGAATTATATATTTGTCGCCAAGCTAGTAAGTGACTGTTCTGGCGAACCCGAAAGATGCCAATATCCTTGAACATCTTACCGTGTGGTATGTGTATGTAGAAGGAAATCTGCGCTTCGAGACGGACACCAACAGGGTTGTGGACCTGGCACTGGAGAATGTAGAGGAGCACGTGTTAGCTTGTGGGGGGAGGGGTTCGCAACTTTATTTAGATCATGTTAATCCCTGTGTGACACTTGGAAGTGCATTTGAGGCCAGTATAGGTGAGTCCCTGTTCAGGACGCAGTTGTTACCCGACCTTAGGTTGATTGATATGATTGGGGCTTAACGGCACTTTCAGCCTGTAAGGCTATATCGTGCCATACTGGTTCAGTTCAATCTAAATAACTCAAAAGTCAATATTAAAACCCTGAAATATCAATAGATGTGAGCTTGTATATAAAACAATGACAAAAATTATAAAGGGTCAAGTAGATATGAATAAAACCATGAATGAAGTTAATGTTGAAACGATCAATAGATTAATAAAACCCTGAGGATATCAAGTAATGTGATTGAGCAGATTGTTTTAAAACCATGAAAGTGAAGATAGGTAAAACGATAAAGTCAATAAGTTTTCATAATATAAAACCATGAATGTTGGTATCGACGTTGCTATTTAAAACCAAGCTTTCGCGATTAATAAATACAGCAAAATGCACTGTTTGATAGTAAACGTTGACTATATCTCATTTACATTCGACGAGATTTATTGCAGTTAAATATTCTAAAATCTCTTGATGAGGTATACTATTAAACAAATGTCTCAAATATGTTGCTTGGTCGTGTTCGATCATCCCTGGTTTATTGCAAGTCAACACACCTCAACAGAATGTGCTCCACTGACAGGGAACACATGCATTCCGGAGGTGATTCTCCTTTGAGAAGATAGCAATGGGTGAGGTAAGTGTGTCCAATTCCGTGTCTTCGAATGAATGACGTCCCTTCGCCTACCACGGATTCGTGGCAGTTTGGTACCCACAGTAGGCTGAAGCCGTTGTAACTTGTTGCAACATTCTTCGCCCCAGGACGGCTGTCACTTTGCATTTATTTCATTTTGGATGTACAGCTTCAAGTCAGAGTATGGAAATTGGACTGGAAGGACATCATTCAGAGCCTCTCTGGCGGCAGCGTCTGCTAGACTATTGCCCTCTATGTCTATATGGCTAGGGATCCAGCAGAACACTACCGCCTTCCCACTGCATATCAAATGATGACACTTTATAAGCATATCCTACATTAAGGGATGTTCGTATTTTGGGTATTTTATTGCTTGTATACATGATAGCGAATCTGAGTATATAATAAACTGGTCATGCATTGCGATGTCCATATACTCAAGTGCCATCATTGGAGCCACTGATTGGGCCTTGTTTTTAGAACATTGGTCTGGGAGGCGGTTGCAGCACGCGTGCTCTCCAGCAACAGCTGCAGCGGCCACCGTGTGGGAGTCCTTTGAGCCATCTGTATATATAGGTCAATGGTTGGGATGTTGACTGCGGATGGCATGTTTAAGTTCAAGAAATTGTGTTGGGTCAGTGTTTGATTTGTTGTGAGTTGCCAGTTCCAACAGAACTTTTGGAGTTTCCGTTTTCCATAGTGGGATTTCTGGGGCGTGCCAGGTTCGTATATTGTTGAAATTGATATTGTACTTTGTCAAAAGGTTACATTGACTCGAATTCCAAGGGTGGTGATTGTCGTTGGTTTTTTTTCAAATTGTGTTGTAAATTGTGGATGGAATACGTCTTCAAAGGTAGGATTATTGTGATTTGTTTTGAGATTAAATGCGTATTGTGGTGCCAATTTATCTCTACGGTATTATAGAGGTGGCACAGCTGACTCCACGTACAGGCTTTCCGCAGGAGATGTGCGGAAAGCTCCCAGACATAAACGAAGTGCTTAGTTGTGCACTGGGTCCAGCAACTGCAGATATGACTTGCGTGCTGACCCGTATATCATCGACCCATAATCCCGGCGTGACCGAATCAGGGCTCAGTAGATATTTAATAATGTATCTCTGTCTGTTTACCAATATGTATTATATAGTACTTTAATGATATTAAGGGCTTTGGTACATTTCTGTTTTAACTGTTTGATATGGGGTATAAAAGTCATTTTTTTGTCGAATAAAAGCCCGAGAAATTTTGTTTCTGGCACAACTGGTATTTGGTCTCCATTCATCTTAAATTCAGGTTCTGGATGGAGTTTCCAGAGTTGACAGAAGTGCATACACACTGTTTCAGTTTTTGAAAATTTGAATCCATTCTCATTGCACCATTGCTGTCATGTATTGAGGTTCATTTGTAGTTGCCTTTCTATTTTGTGCATATTTTAGGACCCGAAACATGTCAAAAAATCATAAAAAATAGAGAAGGACTTCTGTTATTAGCGAGACATTTTATTCCCGACCTATGGAGGACGTTCTATGCCGAACCGGGCACCCCAGCTCCCCCCACACATGAACGCCTCTTTGGTGCGGTCATTTTCGCACTACGAGTTCCACATCTTCATAGGTCTTCAGTGGATTATTGGCACATTTCTACTTTGGATCACCCTTTGGGATGAGCTAGAGCCTGAGATCAGGTACATATATTCCAAGTGGGATAGAATTGCCCTTATAAGCATTTATGCTACGCGTGCCCTGCTCTTTCGCGGACCAAGTTCACGCTGATCTCTGACAGCATATGCAAGTATGTGAAGGGGATGCGCGAGTCTTTCGTTTAAGCCAGTCCCGGTCTGACTTTGACCAACTTACAGTGGCAAATAAAACTGGGCAAGATCAAGGTGAATGATGTTGAAATGATTTCATTGACTGAGGCACCAATGACGTCCACTCTGATCGTGATATAACTGCTTCCTATGAAGCATTTGTCAAAGAGATTAGCAGGAAAAATCCCACTGCATTGATTGCCATTTCTGCTATTCTCCCGAGACTCGTATATGATGAGGTCACCGCCAAGCGGGTTGAACTGATTAACACCGAGTTGTCAAGGTTGGCGTCTCTTCACAAATGCCTCTTGAAATTGCCACTGATGTTTGTCTGGTAATGTCATAGCATGACACAGATTGTCTTGAATTATCTGTAGTATCTTTTAAATTTATAAATGCTTGGTGACTAGTTGCTTTAGTTGGGTCATTCTCAAATTGACCAAAAGGTGATTCCAATTATGAAAATACTTTACTTTTTCCTTACCATAAGGCTGAGTTTGCCGAAGGCGCAACTGCTTTATTTCTTTATAAGTATTATAAATAAATAATTAAATAACAATAATAAGTTATTATAGCATGTGCACTTGAAATCTTTCTTTAAAAGTATAATACGTAAAATAAGTCTATACCTGTCGTCATAATACTTTAATTGCCGCTAACACATGTCTGATGATGTCATAACATGACTGATAGATTGCCACTGACATATGTGTGGTGATGTCATAACATGACTGATAGATTGCCTTGGACTTTTGCTTACACAAGGACGACGTGTTTTCAGCAAGTGTTTCCTTGGCTGTGGTACAATAATAACGTTAGCACGAACTACTCCTTGAAATAACGAAAAACACATACGGAAAATAAGAAAATACGTGTCTGTTTCCATTACTTATTATTGATTTGTCGATCTGGGTCATTCACTATTCACTATACAGATTTCGTTACTTAAACCAGGGGCCGTGATGTTCTGTCATACTGGCCACGAATACTCCCGTTTGCAGTGGGGGTTATGTTTCCCTTATTGAGATATACAATGTCCATTACCTCTTGTCATTAAGACACAATAGTATGTCCAGGACTTCTACGATGACGTCATCGCTACTTGCTACGTATGCTCCCATTGCATTGGGGATTGTTTCCCCTATTGAGATATGCAATGTTTATTACCTCGTCATTAAGACATAATAGTATGTCCATGACTTCCACAATGACGTCATCGCTGTTACCTATGTATGATTTCGTTGCAGTCGGGGTTCTGTTTGCCTTATTGTTTTTATTATTTGAGATATTATTGAGATATTATTGAGATATGCAATGTTTATTACCTCGTCATTATTTGTGGATTGGTATTTTTTTGTGCGTAAGAACAATTAAGCTGAATTCATTTTTTTATTTCTGACAAATCCTCGTATTTTTTCTCAAATTTGCACTTCGGATCACAGAAATTAGGTATGGTGTCCAAAATATAGAAAGTTCCATAACTTTTTAATTTATTAATATTTTTGAATGGGGTAAATTCCATATACATTCTGCTGCACTCTACTTTGCAAAGGCCAAACCTACAAAAGCATCATATCTATATGAATTTTTCTTGCGGGGAGGCTAACTTAGGTTACTTTCTCAACAGCGGTGTCTCAACTCGTCACTAAAAGCTTCGAAAACGGCACAGCTAATGCTGCAGCCCATTGATAACATACGGTCGTAGTAGTAGTAGTTACGACTTACGGTATTCCGAATATTCCATAACTAATGTCGGGATCGTGGCTTGCATAAATTGTCATTGAGATTGTTATGACATTTGCTTTACCAGCATATTTACCTGTATGTACGGTTAGTAAAAGTTTGTAAAGTACGCCCTGCAATATTTGCTAATTTATTATACTTAGGCTATTAACAACATTTAGAGTGTTGCATTTTTCTATAATGGCATGTAGTGAGTGTAGCCATCCGCTCCCACATGGCATGGTTGGTGACGACAAAATGGTATTAACCAATGAATGTGTCATAAATTTGTATCTGCATGTGCAAGCTCTTAGTAACAATGTGGAGATTTTCCTCAGTTACTGAAACATAAATCTGCATGTGATATTCCTTTTGACAGCTGTCTGGGCGTGGTAAGCCTTATAGTGCATCAGTCAGAAAAACATTGAATTTCTGAACTGCGGTGTTCCAGCTCACCATGTTAGTCAGCTTGTGAGATATTCCCTGCGTGAACTTGCCCAGAAGGATATCGGTATGTACAGAGATGCTTCCACCAAGAATGGTCAGCACTACACCGGTCTATAGCTAGTAAAGGGTCGTATTTATACAATGGGCATTGAAAAAGAATCGAATGGCACTGCAAAGAAATACTTTGATGCTAACGTACAAATGATACATCATGTACAAGACAGTGCCGAGCCCGGAGATATTGAAGTGGAAGACTCGATCGCTTGTCCAGAATGTGTCATGCACTATGACAGACAGGCAACCCATCGCTTTGACAAGCGATAGGATTCCGACAATAAGGCAAAAACTGTAGCATTGTGTTAAGATTCCTAAGAAGAACAGAGGTGATACATATTATACTACTCGAATGAGCAGTACTGTAGCTATTTTCTTTCCTGTACATGACGTTGCTTACTTTGGTTTAGTCGAAACGCGCACAAATTTATACATGTTACGTAATCCCTAATAGGGTTTTGAACCCCGCCCCAGCAGTAGTAGGTAAGATGTAGACCGTACCCCGCCCGCCTTCCCGGTCGTATTTATGATGCATGTTGTACCATGTACCCCACCACAGCCTGATCGCGCGTGACTCCTGAAGTTACAAACAAGAGGTTTTGATAAGCCCCAATTGTTTAACTAAAACGCAGTGCAGGAGGCACATTGTTTATCTTAAATTATTAAACGAATAATGAACTTGCTTTTCGTGGCCATCGTTCTAGTTGTTATGGTCTATTTATGGCTTGGCAAGAGAAGCCAAAACTGGGTAAGTGAGACCCTCGCGACGCAATGATACGTCTATGCGTGCGATGACCGTCAGTGGGCAGGTCGTAGCACGGATCTTGGATCGGTCTATTTGAACAGGTGGCCGACAAAACAATGTAACTTGACAGGGACAATTTACAATTCATGGTGAGTCTGGAACACATCTGCTGCTGCGCAATATGGCAAAGTTGTTTTTCAAAGATGTTAGAGATCCGCTTATTGCGCAACGTTATCTGGAGGAGCATGGTATTCACAAACTTCCTTTGGCGCCAGTTCTAGGAACGCGTTTTAACCTGTACAGTACTTCAAAAATGCGGCTGGAACATTCTTCTTGAAATATTCAGTGATAAACTACTTACAAGACACAATGAACAAGCTAAATGGAATGCATCAAGTACTTCTTCAAAATCTAAAAAATCCGACATACATGGCATGTTGCAAGGCCGTTGGACGGAAAAGTATTGACAACGCCATACATGCAATGTATGGAAGATCCAACCCACATAGCCCGGCATCTAAATGTTTGTTGTGAGGAATTAATCAACAAGCTTAAAGCATGATCTGTTAATCCCCAGGAGGTTCTACAAGGAACAGCTGAATTATTTGGAAGTAGACCACATTCACCACATTCACTTTGCAGATCCTGTTATCAAAAGTTATTGGTCCCCAGTGATGATGACGTACGGGTGTCCACCCTAGTGGCAAGACTGTTGGTCCAAATCAAAAGCATCGACACTTCTTGCTGACCATCTTCATGGGGGTAAATACAGTGAAATGGATGACGATATCAAAGAAAGGAAAGGGAGAGAGTTGCCAGGCCAACAATATCCGACTGGAACGTCTCGTATAACAAGATCGGAGCTTGCAAATGGCTAACAACATGTCCTAAGACTCACGTCTGTCCAAGATCATGTTTAGGAACAACCGAACATCTGAATGGATTGAGTGCAAAGATGATATCGAGTATAAATTTAAAACAGCACGCGAAGCAACTGCGCGAAATAGGAAACATGTAAGGGAACGGGAAGCACACTTAAAACAGGAACTCCTCGATATGCTGCGGCAAAGTTAACAAGCAAATGAAAGACAGCTTGTGTGCCGGGAAAGTGTGTTTGCACAGGTTCAGACAATTGGTGGCGTGTGGACAACCGAGGACCAAATCAACATCGAACTGTCGAAATTGAAGACTAAATCACGAGCACGGTCTGCCATGAAATGTCAGATAAACGTGCGTAACAAGATCCTTAACCAAACTGATGATAAGGCACTCCTGTCTTTCAGCAGAGCAAAACAGCGTCTCGTTTTAGTGCAGGCTACTTTTAGGGATTCATTGGTGATGCAGTTTTACATGAGAATTAACCCAGTTGTGAAAGCATCGATGCCAAATGGCAATCCACGCTGGTATTGGGATATGACTGATTGCTTAATTAGTTGCCTGATTGCTGGGTCTTCGGCATATGCATTATTTAAAAGTGCTTCTTGTGTCAATGGCGAACCTGCAGACTGTTTCACTGATGTAAGCGATGATGAAATGTAGCTCAAAGCGAGCAACTTTCATGCCATTTCGAAGCCTAACAGAAAGGAGCCGTATCACGGGCATTCAGTCTTCACCCAATTATCTCCACCATGCTCTGGTGTCTTTACCCTACCCGAATTATATATTCTAGCTAGTAACGGACTGTTCTGGCGAACCTGAAAGATGCCAATATCCTTGAACATCATACCGTGTGGTATGTGTATGTAGAAGGAAATCAGCGCTTCGAGATGGACCCCAACAGGGTTGTGGACCTGGCACTGGAGGATGTAGAGGAGCACGTGTTCGCTTGTGGGGGGAGGGTTATCAACTTTATTTAGATCATGTTGATCCCTGTGTGACACTTGGAAGTGCATTTGAGGTCAGTATGGGTGAGTCCCTGCTCAGGACGCAGTCGTTGCCCGATCTTAGGTTGATTTAATTTGATTGGGGCTTAACGGCACTTTCAGCCTGTAAGGCTATATCGTGCCATACTGGTTCAGTTCAATCTAAATAACTCAAAAGTCAATATTAAAACGCTGAAATATCAATGCATGTGAGCTAGTATATATAACAATGACAAAAATTATAAAGGGTCAAGTAGATATGAAATCATATGAAAACCATGAATGAATGTTGAAACGATCAATAGATCAGTAAAATCCTGAGGACATCAAGTAATGTGATTGAGCAGATTGTTTTAAAACCATGAAAGTGAAGAAAGGTGAAACGATAAAGTCAATAAGTTTTCATAATATAAAACCATGAATGTTGGTATCGACGTTGCTATTTAAAACCAAGCTTTCGCGATTAATAAATACAGCAAAATGCACTGTTTGATAGTAAACGTTGACTAGATCTCATATACATTTGACTAGATTTATTGCAGTTAAATATTCTAAAATCTTTTGATGAGGTATAGTATTAAACAGGTGTCTCAAATATGTTGCTTTGTCGATCATCCCCGGTTTGTTGCAAGGCAATACACCTCAACAGAATGTGCTCCACTGTCAGGGGTTCCTGACAGGGAACACATGCATTCCGGAGGTGGTTCTCCTTTGAGAAGATAGCAATGGGTGAGGTAATTATGTCCAATTCCGAGTCTTCGAATGATAACGTCCCTCCGCCTACCGCGGATTGGTGGCAGTTTGGTACCCACAGTAGGCTGAAGCCGTTGTAACTTGTTGCAGCATTCTTCGCCCCAGGACGGCTGCCAATTTGTATTTATTTCATTTTGGATGTACAGCCTCAAGTCAGAGTATGGAAATTGGACTGGAAGGACGTCGTCATTGAGAGCCTCTTTGGCGGCAGCGTCTGCTAGACTATTGCCCTCTATGTCTATATGGCTAGGCATCCAGTAAAACACTATCGCCTTCCCACTGCATATCAAATGATGACACCTTATAAGTATATCCTGCATTAAGGGATGTTCGTATTTTGGGTATTTTATTGCTTGTATATATGATAACGAATGTTAGTATATAATAAACTGGTCATGCATTGAGAGTTCCATATATTCAAGTGCCATCATTAGAGTCACTGATTGGGCCTTGTATATAGAACATTGGTCTGGGAGGCTGATGCAGCACGGGTGCTTTCCAGCAACAGCTGCAGCGGCCACCCTGCGGGAGTCCTTTGAGCCATCTGTATATATAGGACAATGGTTGGGATGTTGACTGCGGATGGCATCTTTAAGTTCAAGAAATTGTGTTGGGTCATTGTTTGATTTTTTTTTTGCATAAACCTTATTTATTTAACGAGGTTAACGATGGCGAATACACACATCAACGGCCACCACAACATGTAACAAAAATGTGGTTGTGGAGTTGAGGTTAAGTCATTAACAAGTACAGTTGATCAAATATAGAGAAAGTTCAAATTCAATACAGTGACAAAGATTTAGTGGCATTTGTGGTGAGTTGCCAGTTCTACATAACGTTTGGAGTTTCCATTTCCCATAGTGGGATTTCTGGGAGGTGCCAGGTTCGTATATTGTTGAAATTGATATTGTACTTTGTCAAAAGGTTATATTGACTCGAATTCCAAAGGTGGTGATTGTCGTTGGTTTGTTTTCAAATTGTGTTGTAAATAGTGGATGGAATACGCCTTCAAAGGTAGGATTATTGGGATTTGTCTTGAGCTTAAATGCGTATTGTCGTGTCAATTTATCTCTACGGTAGTATAGAGATGGCACAGCGGACTCCACGTACAGGCTTTCCGCAAGAGATGTGTGGAAACCTCCCAGACATAAACGAAGTGCTTAGTTGTGCACTGGGTCCAGCATCTGCAGATATGACTTGCGTGCCGACCCGTATATCATCGACACATAATCCCGCCGTGACCGAACCAGGGCTCTGTAGATATTTAATAATGTATCTCTGTATGTTCCCCAATCTGTATTAGATAGTACTTTAATGATATTAAGGGCTTTGGTACATTTCTGTTTTAACTGTTTGATATGGGGTATAAAAGTCAGTTTTTTGTCGAAAAAAAGCCCGAAAAGTTTTGTTTCTGGCACAACTGGTATTTGGTTTCCATTCATTTTAAATTCAGGTTCTGAATGGAGTTTCCGGAGTTGACAGAAGTTCATACACACTGTTTCAGTTTTTGAAAATTTGAATCCTTTCTCATCGCACCATTGCTGTCATGTATTGAGGATCATTTGTAGTTGCCTTCTGTATTGTGTGCATATGTTAGGACCCGAAACAGGTCAAATGGTCATCAAAAAATAGAGAAGGACTTCTGTTATTAGTGAGACATTTTCTGCCCGACCTTAGGAGGGTGTTCTATGCTGGACCGGGCAGCCCAACTCCCCCACACATGAACGCCTCTTTGGTGCGGTCATTTTCGCACTACGAGTTGGCGGATCCACATCTTCATAGGTCTTCAGTGGATTATTGGCGCATTCCTACTTTGGATCACCCTCGCGATAAGCCAGAGCCTGAGATCCCTTGCCCCTTGTGTGAGACGCCTCGGGTTGATCATAATTCCCCGCATGCCTTTTGGGGCTGGGAAGATTATAGGGACAGTGTGCACAAGGTAGATATTCCACCTAGCTACTTCTGTTTTCACCCCATCAGACCAGTCTCCGGCTTCCACGGTATCCATGAAGACCGCATCGTCTACCGAGTAGCTCCTTTTTGTCGCCTTTTGAGCTTGATTTATATACGCACACCTTCAGCAAACTCATTAGCTAATCGTTTTTATCTATAAAGACATTATATAGTGTGCATTGTTAAATAATATTTAAATATCTAAACCTTTTCGAATAGTCAATACCTATTTCCGCTGGCTATGTCGGCCAGAAGGCACTTTCGTACAAGCCAAAGGGCATTTCTATCACCAGGTATATACATTCAAAGTGGGATAGAATTGCCCTTATAAGCATTTATGCTACACGTGGCCGGCTCGTTCGCGGACCAAGTTCACGCTGATCTCTGACAGCATATGCAAGTATGTGAAGGGGATGCGCGAGTCTTTCGTTTAAGCCATTCCCGGTCTGACTTTGACCAACTTACAGTGGCAAATAAAACCGGGCAAGATCAAGGTGAATGATTTTGAAATGGTTTTCATTCACTGCGGCACCAAAGACGTCCACTCGGACAGTGAAATAGCTGCTTTCTATGAAGCATTTGTCAAAGAGATTAACAGGAAAAATCCTACTGCATGGATTGCCATTTCTGCTATTCTCCCGAGACCCATATATCACGAGGTCACTGCCAAGCGGGTTAAAGTGATTAACACCCAGTTGCAAAGGTTGGCGTCTCTTCACAAATGCCACTTTCTACGTACAGACGTACACAGTTTGTCGAGAAACGTTCGGTGAAGATGCATTCGTTTGCCAGAGATAATGTTCACCTGAGCGCCAAAGGTGTCCAGACCATCGCCTTCTTTCTAGATGGGAACATTATATGGCTAATTATATGGAAACTCTAGTTGCACTGTCTTTCTAAAAAAAAATAACTTCTTTGGACATTTTCATATTTCTTTACAAGTATAATACATAAAATAAGAAAATAACCAATAATAATAAGAACAAATGGCATTTGCACTTGAAATTCTTTCAAAGTATAATACATAAAATTAGTAATACCTTTCGTCATATAATATAATTGCCAACTAATGTTTGTCTGGCGTCATAATATGACCGATAGATTGCCACTGACAAATGTCTGGTGATGTCATAACATGACTGATAGATTGCCACTGATATTTGTCTGGTAATGTCATAGCATGACCCAGATTGTCTTGAATTATCTATAGTTGGTATCTTTTGAATTTATAGGAACAAGGTGATTTCAATTATGATTATACTTGACTTTTTGCTTACCATAAGGCTGAGTTTGCTGAAGGTGTAACTGTCTTATTTCTTTATAAGTATAATACATAAATAAGTAAATAACAATAATAAGTAATTATACCGGTAGCATGTGCACTTGAAATCTAAGTCTATACCTGTCGTCATAATACTTTAATTGCCGCTAACACATGTCTGGTGATGTCATAACATGACTGATAGATTGCCTTGGACTTTTGTTACACAAGGACGACTTTGCAAAGCTATAATTGTCTCACGTTTCATATTTCTTTAGAAGTATAACACATCAAAGGAGTAAATAACAGGTAATAATAAGTAATAATAACATCAGTAAAAACATACTTTCACTATCATGTCATCACTGCTTGCCACCAACACCCGGGTGGAGGTGTTTTCAGCAATTGTTTTCCTGGCTGTTGTACAATAATAACATTAGCACTAAATACTTCTTGAAATAACGAATCACACATATAAGAAAATAAGTCTCTATTTCCACTACTTATTATTGATTTGTCGATCTGGGTCACTCACTATTCACTATAGAGATTTCGTTAATTAAACCAGGGGCCGTGGTGTCCTGTCATACTGGCCACGAATACTCCCGTTTTCAGTGGGGGTTATGTTTCCCTTATTGAGATATACAATGTCCATTACCTCTTGTCATTAAGACACAATAGTATGTCCAGGACTTCTACGATGACGTCATCCCTACTTGCTACGCATGCTCCCGTTGCTTTGGGGGTTGTTTCCCCTATTGAGATATGCAATGTTTATTACCTCGTCATTAAGACATAATAGTATGTCCATGACTTCCACAATGACGTCATCGCTGTTACCTATGTATGCTTTCGTTGCAGTCGGGGTTCTGTTTGCCTTATTGTTTATTTGTGGATTTGTATTTTTTATGTGTAAGAACAATTCAGCTCCATTCATTTTTTAATTTCTGTACTCGTATTTTTTTTTGCAAATTTGCACGACGGATCACAGAAATTGGGTATGGTGCCCAAAATATAGAAAGTTCCATAACTTTTTAATTTATTAATATTTTTGAATGGGGTAAATTCCATATACATTCTGCTGCACTTTAGTTTGCAAATGCCTAACCTACAAAAGCATCATATCTATATAAAAGTTTCTTGCGGGGAGGCTAACTTAGGTTACTTTCTCAACAGCGGTGTCTCAACTAGTCACTAAAAGCTTCGAAAACGGCACAGCTAATGCTGCAGCCCATTGGTAACATACGGTCGTAGTAGTAGTAGTTACGACTTACGTTATTCCGAATATTCCATAACTAATGTCGGGATCGTGGCTTGCATAAATTGTCATTGAGATTGTTATGACATTTGCTTTACCAGCATGTACGGTTAGTATAAGTTTGTAAAGTACGCCCTGCAATATTTGCTAATTTATTATACTTAGGCTATTAACAACATTTAGAGTTGCATTTTTCCATAATGGCATTAAGTGAGTGTAGCCATCCGCTCCCACATGGCATGGTTGGTGACGACAAAATAGTATTTCCAATGAATGTGTCATAAATTTGTATCTGCACGTGCAAGCTCTTAGTAACAATGTGGAGATTTTCTTCAGTTACTGAAACATAAATCTGCATGTGATATTCCTTTTGACAGCTGTCTGGGCGTGGTAAGCCTTATAGTGCATCAGTCAGAAAAACATTGAATTTCTGAACTGCGGTGTTCCAGCTCACCATGTTAGTCAGCTTGTGAGATATTCCCTGCGTGAACTTGCCCAGAAGGATATCGGTATGTACAGTGATGCTTCCACCAAGAATGGTCAGCACTACACCGGTCTATAGCTAGTAAAGGGTCGTATTTATACAATGGGCATTGAAAAAGAATCGAATGGCACTGCAAAGAAATACTTTGATGCTAACGTACAAATGATACATCATGTACAAGACAGTGCCGAGCCCGGAGATAATGAAGTGGAAGACTCGATCGCTTGTCCAGAATGTGTCATGCAATATGACAGACAGGCAACCCATCGCTTTGACAAGCGATAGGATTCCGACAATAAGGCAAAAACTGTAGCATTGTGTTAAGATTCCTAAGAAGAACAGAGGTGATACATATTATACTACTCGAATGAGCAGTACTGTAGCTATTTTCTTTCCTGTACATGACGTTGCTTACTTTGGTTTAGTCGAAACGCGCACAAATTTATACATGTTACGTAATCCCTAATAGGGTTTTGAACCCCGCCCCAGCTGTAGTAGGTAAGATGTGGACCGCCCCCCCCCCCTCCTCCTCGGTCGTATTTATGATGCATGTTGTACCATGTACCCCACCACAGCCTGATCGCGCGTGACTCCTGAAGTTACAAACAAGAGGTTTTGATAAACCCCAATTGTTTAACTAAAACGCAATGCAGGAGGCACATTGTTTATCTTAAATTAATAAACAAATAATGAACTTGCTTTTCGTGGCCATCGTTTTAGTTATGGTCCATTTATGGCTTTGCGAGACAAGCCAAACCTCGCGACGCAATGATACGTCTATGCGTGCGATGACCATCAGTGGGCAGGTCGTAGCACGGATCTTGGATTGGTCTATTTGAACAGGTGGCCGATAAAACAATGTAACTTGACAGGGACAATTTACAATTCATGGTGAGTCTGGAACACATCTGCTGCTGCGCAATATGGCAAAGTTGTTTTTCAAAGATGTTAGAGATCCGCTTATTGCCCAACGTTATCTGGAGGAGCATGGTATTCACAAACTTCCTTTGGCGCCAGTTCTAGGAACGCGTTTTAACCTGTACAGTACTTCAAAAATGCGGCTGGAACATTCTTCTTGAAATATTCAGTGATAAACTACTTACAAGACACTTACAAGATGGAATGCAGCAAGTACTTCTTCAAAATCTAAAAAATCCGACATACATGGCATGTTGCAAGGCCGTTGGACGGAAAAGTATTGACAACGCCATACATGCAATGTATGGAAGATCCAACCCACATAGCCCGGCATCTAAATGTTTATTGTGAGGAATTAATCAACAAGCTTAAAGCATGATCTGTTAATCCCCAGGAAGTTCTACAAGGAACAGCTGATTATTTGGAAGTAGACCACATTCACCCCATTCACTTTGCAGATCCTGTTATCAAAAGTTATTGGTCCCCAGTGATGATGACGTACGGGTGTCCACCCTAGTGGCAAGACTGTTGGTCCAAATCAAAAGCATCGACACTTCTTGCTGACCATCTTCCTGGGGGTAAATACAGTGAAATGGATGACGATATCAAAGAAAGGAAAGGGAGAGGGTGGCCAGGCCAACAATATCCGACTGGAACGTCTCGTATAACAAGATCGGAGCTTGCAAATGGCTAACAACATGTCCTAAGAGTCAGGTCTGTCCAAGATCATGTTTAGGAACAACCGAACATCTGAATGGATTGAGTGCAAAAATGATATCGAGTATAAATTTAAAACAGCACGCGAAGCAACTGCGCAAAATAGGAAACATGTAAGGGAACGGGAAGCACACTTAAAACAGGAACTCCTCGATATGCTGCGGCAAAGTTAACAAGCAAATGAAAGAAAGCTTGTGTGCCGGGAAAGTTTGTTTGCACAGGTTCAGACAATTGGTGGCGTGTGGACAATCGAGGACCAAATCAACATCGAACTGTCGAAATTGAAGACTAAATCACGAGCACGGTCTGCCATGAAATGTCAGATAAACGTGCGTAACAAGATCCTTAACCAAACTGATGATAAGGCACTCCTGTCTTTCAGCAGAGCAAAACAGCGTCTCTTTTTAGTGCAGGCTACTTTTAGGGATTCATTGGTGATGCAGTTTTACATGAGAATTAACCCAGTTGTGAAAGCATCGATGCCAAATGGCAATCCCAGCTTGCTATTGGGATATGACTGATTGCCTGATTGCTGGGTCTTCGTCATATGCATTATTTAAAAGTGCTTCTTATGTCAATGGCGAACCTGCCGACTGTTTCACTGATGTAAGCGATGATGAAATGTAGCTCAAAGCGAGCAACTTTCATGCCATTTCGAAGCCTAACAGAAAGGAGCCATATCACGGGCATTCAGTCTTCACCCAATTATCTCCACCATGCTCTGGTGCCTTTACCCTACCCGAATTATATATTCTAGCTAGTAACGGACTGTTCTGGCGAACCTGAAAGATGCCAATATCCTTGAACATCTTACCGTGTGGCATGTGTATGTAGAAGGAAATCAGCGCTTCGAGATGGACCCCAACAGGGTTGTGGACCTGGCACTGGAGGATGTAGAGGAGCACGTGTTCGCTTGTGGAGGGAGGGGTTCGCAACTTTATTTAGATCATGTTGATCCCTGTGTGACACTTGGAAGTGCATTTGAGGTCAATATGGGTGAGTCCCTGCTCAGGACGCAGTCGTTGCCCGATCTTAGGTTGATTTAATTTGATTGGGGCTTAACGGCACTTTCAGCCTGTAAGGCTATATCGTGCCATACTGGTTCAGTTCAATCTAAATAACTCAAAAGTCAATATTAAAACCCTGAAATATCAATACATGTGAGCTAGTATATATAACAATGACAAAAATTATAAAGGGTCAAGTAGATATGAAACCATATGAAAACCATGAATGAATGTTGAAACGATCAAGAGATCAGTAAAATCCTGAGGACATCAAGTAATGTGATTGAGCAGATTGTTTTAAAACCATGAAAGTGAAGAAAGGTGAAACGATAAAGTCAATAAGTTTTCATAATATAAAACCATGAATGTTGGTATCGACGTTGCTATTTAAAACCAAGCTTTCGCGATTAATAAATACAGCAAAATGCACTGTTTGATAGTAAACGTTGACTAGATCTCATATACATTTGACTAGATTTATTGCAGTTAAATATTCTAAAATCTTTCGATGAGGTATAGTATTAAACAGGTGTCTCAAATATGTTGCTTGGTCGATCATCCCCGGTTTGTTGCAAGGCAATACACCTCAACAGAATGTGCTCCACTGTCAGGGGTTCCTGACAGGGAACACATGCATTCCGGAGGTGGTTCTCCTTTGAGAAGATAGCAATGGGTGAGGTAATTATGTCCAATTCCGAGTTTTCGAATGATAACGTCCCTCCGCCTACCGCGGATTGGTGGCAGTTTGGTACCCACAGTAGGCTGAAGCCGTTGTAACTTGTTGCAGAATTCTTCGCCCCAGGACGGCTGCCAAATTGCATTTATTTCATTTTGGATGTACAGCCTCAAGTCAGAGTATGGAAATTGGACTGGAAGGACGTCGTCATTGAGTGCCTCTTTGGCGGCAGCGTCTGCTAGACTATTGCCCTCTATGTCTATATGGCTAGGCATCCAGTAAAACTCTATCGCCTTCCCACTGCATATCAAATGATGACACCTTATAAGTATATCCTGCATTAAGGGATGTTCGTATTTTGGGTATTTTATTGCTTGTATATATGATAACGAATGTTAGTATATAATAAACTGGTCATGCATTGAGAGTTCCATATATTCAAGTGCCATCATTAGAGTCACTGATTGGGCCTTGTATATAGAACATTGGTCTGGGAGGCGGTTGCTGCACGCGTGCTCTCCAGCAACAGATGCAGCGGCCACCCTGCGGGAGTCCTTTGAGCCATCTGTATATATAGGACAATGGTTGGGATGTTGACTGCGGATGGCATGTTTAAGTTCAAGAAATTGTGTTGGGTCATTGTTTGATTTTTTTTTTGCATAAACCTTATTTATTTAACGAGGTTAACGATAGCGAATACACACATCATCGGCCACCACAACATGTAACAAAAATGTGGTTGTGGAGTTGAGGTTTAGTCAGTAACAAGTACAGTTGATCAAACATACAGAAAGTTCAAATTCAATACAGTGACAAAGATTTAGTGGCATTTGTGGTGAGTTGCCAGTTCTACAGAACGTTTGGAGTTTCCAGTTCCAATAGTGGGATTTCTGGGAGGTGCCAGGTTCGTATATTGTTGAAATTGATATTGTATTTTGTCAAAAGGTTACATTGACTCGAATTCCAAGGGTGGTGATTGTCGTTGGTTTGTTTTCAAATTGTGTTGTAAATAGTGGATGGAATACGTCTTCAAAGGTAGGATTATTGGGATTTGTCTTGAGCTTAAATGCGTATTGTCGTGCCAATTTATCTCTACGGTAGTATAGAGATGGCACAGCGGACCCCACGTACAGGCTTTCCGCAAGAGATGTGTGGAAACCTCCCAGACATAAACGAAGTGCTTAGTTGTGCACTGGGTCCAGCATCTGCAGATATGACTTGCGTGCCGACCCGTATATCATCGACCCATAATCCCGCCGTGACCGAACCAGGGCTCTGTAGATATTTAATAATGTATCTCTGTATGTTCCCCAATCTGTATTAGATAGTACTTTAATTATATTAAGGGCTTTGGTACATTTCTGTTTTAACTGTTTGATATGGGGTATAAAAGTCAGTTTTTTGTCGAATAAAAGCCCGAAAAGTTTTGTTTCTGGCACAACTGGTATTTGGTTTCCATTCATTTTAAATTCAGGTTCTGGATGGAGTTTCCGCAGTTGACAGAAGTTCATACACACTGTTTCAGGTTTTGAAAATTTGAATCCTTTCTCATCGCACCATTGCTGTCATGTATTGAGGATCATTTGTAGTTGCCTTCTGTATTGTGTGCATATGTTAGGACCCGAAACAGGTCAAATGGTCATAAAAAAATAGAGAAGGACTTCTGTTATTAGTGAGACATTTTATGCCCGACCTTAGGAGGGCGTTCTATGCTGGACCGGGCAGCCCAACTCCCCCACACATGAACGCCTCTTTGGTGCGGTCATTTTCGCACTACGAGTTGGCGGATCCACATCTTCATAGGTCTTCAGTGGATTATTGGCGCATTCCTACTTTGGATCACCCTCGCGATAAGCCAGAGCCTGAGATCCCTTGCCCCTTGTGTGAGACGCCTCGGGTTGATCATAATTCCCCGCATGCCTTTTGGGGCTGGGAAGATTATAGGGACAGTGTGCACAAGGTAGATATTCCACCTAGCTACTTCTGTTTTCACCCCATCAGACCAGTCTCCGGCTTCCACGGTATCCATGAAGACCGCATCGTCTACCGAGTAGCTCCTTTTTGTCGCCTTTTGAGCTTGATTTATAAACGCACACCTTCAGCAAACTCATTAGCTAATCGTTTTTATCTATAAAGACATTATATAGTGTGCATTGTTAAATAATATTTAAATATCTAAACCTTTTCGAATAGTCAATACCTATTTCCGCTGGCTATGTCGGCCAGAAGGCACTTTCGTACACGGCCAAAGGGCATTTCTATGACCAGGTATATACATTCAAAGTGGGATAGAATTGCCCTTATAAGCATTTATGCTACACGTGGCCGGTTCGTTCGCGGACCAAGTTCACGCTGATCTCTGACAGCATATGCAAGTATGTGAAGGGGATGCGCGAGTCTTTCGTTTAAGCCATTCCCGGTCTGACTTTGACCAACTTACAGTGGCAAATAAAACCGGGCAAGATCAAGGTGAATGATTTTGAAATGGTTTTCTATCACTGCGGCACCAAAGACGTCCACTCGGACAGTGAAATAGCTGCTTTCTATGAAGCATTTGTCAAAGAGATTAACAGGAAAAATCCCACTGCAGGGATTGCCATTTCTGCTATTCTCCCGGGTTAAAGTGAATAACACCCAGTTGCAAAGGTTGGCGTCTCTTCACAAATGCCACTTTCTACGTACAGACGTACAAAGTTTGTCGAGTAACGTTCGGTGAAGATGCATTCGTTTGCCAGAGATAAGGTTCACCTGAGCGCCAAAGGTGTCCAGACCATCGCCTTCTTTCTAGATGGCAACATTATATGGCTAATTATATGGAAACTCTAGTTGCACTGTCTTTCTAAAAAAACAAAACTTCTTTGGACATTTTCATATTTCTTTACAAGTGTAATACATAAAATAAGTAAATAACCAATAATAATAAGTACAAATGGCATTTGCACTAGAAATTCTTTCAAAGTATAATACATAAAATAAGTAATACCTTTCGTCATATAATATAATTGCAAACTAATGTTTGTCTGGCGTCATAATATGACCGATAGATTGCCACTGACACATGTCTGGTGATGTCATAACATGACTGATAGATTGCCACTGATGTTTGTCTGGTAATGTCATAGCATGACACACTGTCTTGAATTATCTATAGTTGGTATCTTTTGAATTTATAGGACAAGGTGATTTCAATTATGAATATACTTGACTTTTTGCTTACCATAAGGCTGAGTTTGCTGAAGGTGTAACTGTCTTATTTCTTTATAAGTATAACACATAAATAAGTAAATAACAATAATAAGTAATTATACCGGTAGCATGTGCACTTGAAATCTAAGTCTATACCTGTCGTCATAATACTTTAATTGCCGCTAACACATGTCTGGTGATGTCACAACATGACTGATAGATTGCCACTGACATATGTCTGGTAATGTCATAACATGACTGATAGATTGCCTTGGACTTTTGTTACACAAGGACGACTTTGCAAAGCTATAATTGTCTCACGTTTCATATTTCTTTAGAAGTATAACACATCAAAGGAGTAAATAACAGGTAATAATGAGTAATAATAACATGTGCATGTGAAACATTTCTTGAAAAATACAAAGTGATCAGTAGAAACCTACTTTCACTATCGTGTCATCACTGCTTGCCACCAACACCCGGGTGGAGGTGTTTTCAGCAATTGTTTTCCTGGCTGTTGTACAATAATAACATTAGCACTAAATAATTCTTGAAATAACGAATCACACATATAAGAAAATAAGTCTCTATTTCCATTACTTATTATTGATTTGTCGATCTGGGTCACTCACTATTCACTATAGAGATTTCATTAATTAAACCAGGGGCCGTGGTGTCCTGTCATACCGGCCATGAATACTCCCGTTTGCAGTGGGGGTTATGTTTCCCTTATTGAGATATACAATGTCCATTACCTCTTGTCATTAAGACACAATTGTATGTCCAGGACTTCTACGATGACGTCATCGCTACTTGCTACGCATGCTCCCGTTGCATTGGGGGTTGTTTCCCCTATTGAGATATGCAATGTTTATTACCTCGTCATTAAGACATAATAGTATGTCCATGACTTCCACAATGACGTCATCGCTGTTACCTATGTATGCTTTCGTTGCAGTCGGGGTTTTGTTTGCCTTATTGTTTATTTGTGGATTTGTATTTTTTCTGTGTAAGAACAATTCAGCTCCATTCATTTTTTAATTTCTGTCTTCGTATTTTTTTGTGCAAATTTGCACTTCGGATCACAGAAATTGGGTATGGTGCCCAAAATATAGAAAATTCCATAACTTTTTAATTTATTAATATTTTTGAATGGGGTAAATTCCATATACATTCTGCTGCACTCTAGTTTGCAAATGCCTAACCTACAAAAGCATCATATCTATATGAACTTTTCTTGCGGGGAGGCTAACTTAGGTTACTTTCTCAACAGCGGTGTCTCAACTCGTCACTAAAAGCTTCGAAGACGGCACAGCTAATGCTGCAGCCCATTGGTAACATACGGTCGTAGTAGTAGTAGTTACGACTTACGTTATTCCAAATATTCCATAACTAATGTCGGGATCGTGGCTTGCATAAATTGTCATTGAGATTGTTATGACATTTGCTTTACCAGCATATTTACCTGTATGTACGGTTAGTATAAGTTTGTAGAGTACGCCCTGCAATATTTGCTAATTTATTATACTTAGGCCATTAACAACATTTAGAGTGTTGCATTTTTCCATAATGCCATGTAGTGAGTGTAGCCATCCGCTCCCACATGGCATGGTTGGTGACAACAAAATGGTATTAACCAATGAATGTGTCATAAATTTGTATCTGCACGTGCAAGCTCTTAGTAACAATGTGGAGATTTTCTTCAGTTACTGAAACATAAATCTGCATGTGATATTCCTTTTGACAGCTGTCTGGGCGTGGTAAGCCTTATAGTGCATCAGTCAGAAAAACATTGAATTTCTGAACTGCGGTGTTCCAGCTCACCATGTTAGTCAGCTTGTGAGATATTCCCTGCGTGAACTTGCCCAGAAGGATATCGGTATGTACAGTGATGCTTCCACCAAGAATGGTCAGCACTACACCGGTCTATAGCTAGTAAAGGGTCGTATTTATACAATGGGCATTGAAAAAGAATCGAATGGCACTGCAAAGAAATACTTTGATGCTAACATACAAATGATACATCATGTACAAGACAGTACCGAGCCCGGAGGCAATGAAGTGAAAGACTCGCTTGTCCAGAATGTGTCATGCACTATGACAGACAGGCAACCCATCGCTTTGACAAGCGATAGGATTCCAACAATAAGGCAAAAACTTTAGCATTGTGTAGAGATTCCTAAGAAGAACAGAGGTGATACATATTGAAGTACTCGAATGAGCAGTACTCTAGCAGCTATTTTCTTTCCTGTACATGACGTTGCTTACTTTGGTTTTGTCGAAACGCACACAAATTCATACATGTTATGTAATCCCTAATAGTGTTTTGAACCCCGCCCCAGCTGTAGTAGGTAAGATG
Organism: Arenicola marina; assembly: GCA_964019135.1. Lineage (NCBI taxonomy): Eukaryota > Metazoa > Annelida > Polychaeta > Arenicolidae > Arenicola > Arenicola marina. The sequence goes on from OZ025251.1 coordinate 1,526,036, forward strand.
TGGACCGCCCGCCCCCCCCCCCCTCCTCCTCGGTCGTATTTATGATGCATGTTGTACCATGTACCCCACCACAGCCTGATCGCGCGTGGCTCCTGAAGTTACAAACAAGAGGTTTTGATAAGCCCCAATTGTTTAACTAAAACGCAGTGCAGGAGGCACATTGTTTATCTTAACTTAATAAACGAATAATGAACTTGCTTTTCGTGGCCATCGTTTTAGTTATGGTCTATTTATGGCTTTGCGAGACAAGCCAAAACTGACAAGACAAGCCAAACCTCGCGACTCAATGATACGCCTATGCGTGCGATGACCGTCCGTGGGCAGGTCTTAGCGCGGAGCCTGGATCCGTCTATTTGAACAGGTGGCCGACAAAACAATGTAACTGGACAGGGACAATTTACAATTCATGGTGAGTCTGGAACACATCTGCTGCTGCGCAGTATGGCAAAGTTGTTTTTCAAAGATGTTAGAGATCCGCTTATTGCCCAACGTTATCTGGAGGAGCATGGTATTCACAAACTTCGTTTGGCACCAGTTCTAGGAACGCGTTTTAACCTGTACAGTACTTCAAAAATGCGGCTGGAACATTCTTCTTGAAAGATTCAGTGATAAACTACTTACAAGACACACAGAACAAGCTAAATGGAATGCAGCAAGTACTTCTTCAAAATTTAAAAAATCCGACATACATGGCATGTTGCAAGGCCGTTGGACGGAAAAGTATTGACAACGCCATACATGCAATTTATGGAAGATCCAACCCTCAAAAGCCGGCATCTAAATTTATATTGTGAGGAATTAATCAACAAGGTTGAAGCATGATCTGTTAATCCCAGGAGGTTCTACAAGGGACAGCTGGATTATTTGGAAGTAGATCACGTTCACCGGCCTACTTTGCAGAACCTGTCTATCAAAAGTTATTAGTTCCCTATGATGATGACGCACTGGTGTCCCACCCTAGTGACAAGATTGTTGGTTCAAATCAAAGAAAAAAGCAACGACACTTCTTGCTGAACATCTTCACGGGGGTAGTGAAAAGGATGACGACATCAAAGAAAGGACAGAGAGTTGCCATGCCAACAATATCCGATTGGAACGTCTCGTGGCTCAACAAGATCGGAGCTTGCAAATGGCTAACAACATGTCCCAAGAGTCTGTCCAAGATCATGTTTAGGAACAACCGAACATCTGAGTGGAGAGAGTGCCAAGATGAAATAGAGTATAAATTTAAAACACACGAAGCAACTGCGCGAAATAGGGTACATGTAAGGGAACGGAAGCACACTTAAAACAGGAACTCCTCGATAATCTGCGGCAAAGGGAACAAGACAAAGCCGCGAGAAATGAAAGAGAATCTATGCGCCGGGAAAGTTTGTTTGCATAGGTTCAGACAATTGGTGGCTTGCGGACAACCGCGGACCAAATGAACATCGAACTGTCGAAATCACGAGCAATGTCTGCCCTGAAATGTCAGATAAACGTAAAGATCCTGAACCCAACAGATGATAAGGCACTCCTGTCTTTCAGCGGAGCAAAACAGCGTCTCTCAGTTCAGGAGATAAAGACAAATCTCTTGAAACTCATCAGATACAGGGTAGACATACTTCAGACTCATGAAGATAAAGAACAACAAATTCGAAGAAAACCACAGTCTTTAAAAGGAAAATTCATTCGCCATTGTTGTACCGTAGAAAAGGGGGAGGACGTGTGGTACACTGGGAAAATTGTGCGAGTAGAAGACACTGACGGGATAGAGTTTAAAGTGTACTATAATTACGAGGACAGTGACAGCGATCAAGAAGATGTTTCACCGATGTAAGCGAGGATGAAATGTAGCTCAAACCAGCAACTTTCATGCCATTTCGAAGCCTAATAGATAATAGATAATTATCTCAACATGTTGTGGTGTCTTTACCCTACCCGAATTGTATATTTGGCGCCAAGCTAGTAACTGACTGTTCTGGCGAACCCGAAACATACCTGGCACTGGAGGATGTAAAGAAGCACGTGTTTACTTGCGGGGGGGGGGGGTTATCAGCTTTATTTAGATCATGTTGATCTCTGTGTGACACCTGGAAGTGCATTTGAGGTCAGTATGGTCAGTCCCTGCTCAGGCCGCAGTCGTTGCCCGATCTTAGGTTGATTTGATTTGATTGGAGCTTAACGGCACTTTCATCATGTAAGGCTATATCGTGCCATACTGGTTAATTTCAATCTAAATAACTCAAAAGTCAATACTAAAACCCTGAAATATCAATACATGTGAGCTTGTAGGTAAAACAATTACAAAAATGATAAAGGGTCAAGTAGAAATGAATAAAACCATGAACGCAGTCAATGTTGAAAGGATCAATAGATTAATAAAACCCTGAGGATATCATGTGGATCATGTGATTGAGCAGATTGTTTTAAAACCATGAAAGTGAAGAATGGTGAAACGATAAAGTCAATAAGTTGTCACAATATAAAACCATGAATATTGGTATCGATGTTGCTATTTAAAAGCATTAGAAGCTGGATTCTTGGAAACTGCAACATTGTGTACGTAATCGAACGTTATGGCCAGACGACTGGCGTCTCTGTATATGTCATAGTGAGCCGAGCCAGACGTAGAAAGATACATTGTTGCACGCCTGTTTGCGGGGTTGGCGGGAATTCGGGGCTACGTAAGGAGGTCAGTCTCAGACAGAAGGAAGTTCAGATTTTAACTCGGCCAGTAGCAGCGGACCTGTACCTTTCGGACTCATCTTTCCAAATTCTCTTTCGATCCGAAATTTGGAAGCAAGTCATACAAACCCTCGTGTGAGAGGTGCGCACAGCGTTTATTTTGTTTGGAAACCGGGCACATGACTTTGTGGAAGGTGTGGATGACATTTAAATAAAAGCAGCATTGAACTCGGATTCCGTCGTTGTGATTGACGGTTCTCACCGGCAACTGCAAAGTTCATTTGTATTTGCCTTTCTATTGTGTTCATATGTTTTGACCCGTAACAGGTCAAAAAGTCATAACACAAATAGAGAAGGACTTCTGTTATTAGTGAGACATTTTATGCCCGACCTTAGGAGGGCGTTCTATGCTGGACCGGCCACCCTACCTCCCCCACACATGAACGCCTCTTTGGTGCGGTCATTTTCGCACTTCTAGTTGGCGGATCCACATCTTCATGCCTGTTGGGAGTGGGAAGATCATAGGGACAGTTTGCACAAGGGAGATATTCCACCTAGCTACTTTTTTCACCCCGTCAGACCAGTCTCCGGCTTCCACGGTATCCATGAAGACCGCATCGTCTATGACGCTGGCTATGTCGGCCAGAAGGAACTTTCGTACACGGCCAAATGGCACCACAGTATGTCTTGTACGCCACTTCTATGACCAGGTACATATATTCCAAGTGGGATATAATTGCCCTTACAAGCATTTAGGCTACGCGTGGCCTGCTCTTTCGCGGAACAGGTTCACGTTGATCTCTGACAGCATATACAAGTATGTGAAGGGGATGAGCGAGACTTTCGTTTAAGCCATTCCCGGTCTGACTTTGACCAACTTACAGTGGCAAATAAAACTGGGCAAGATCAAGGTGAATGATTTTGAAATGGTTTTCATTCACTGAGGCACCAATAACGTCCACTCGGATCGTGATATAGCTGCTTCCTATGAAGCAGTTGTCAAAGAGATTAGCAGGAAAAATCCCACTGCATTGATTGCCATTTCTGCTATTCCCCCGAGACTCGTATATGATGAGGTCACCGCCAAGCGGGTTAAACTGATTAACACCGAGTTGTCAAAGTTGGCGTCTCTTCACAAATGCCACTTTCCACGTACAAACGTACAACGTTTGTCGAGAAAGGTTCGGTGAAAATGCATTTGTTTGCCAGAGATAAGCTTCACCTGAGCGCCAAAGGTGTCCAAACCATCGCCTCCTTTCTTGATGGCAACATTATATGGCTAAAGGGGAAACTCCAGTTGCACTGTTGTCTTTCTAAAACAATTAACTTCTTTGGACATTTTCATATTTCTTTACAAGTATAATACATAAAATAAGTAATACCTTTCATCATATAATATAATTGCAAACTGTTGTTTGTCTGGCGTCATAATATGACCGATAGATTGCCACTGACACATGTCTGGTGATGTCATAACAGGACTGATAGATTGCCACTGATGTTTGTCTGGTAATGTCATAGCATGACACACTGTCTTGAATTATCTATAGTTGGTATCTTTTGATTTTTTAAATGCTTGGTGACTAGTTGCTTTAGTTGGGTCATTCTCAAATTAACCAAAAGGTGATTACAATTATGAAAATATTTGACTTTTTCCTTATCATGAGGCTGAGTTTGCTGAAGCTGCAACTGCCTTATTTCTTTATAAGTATAATACATAAATAAGTAAATAACAATAATAAGTAATTATAGCATGTGCACTTGAAATCTTTCTTTAAAAGTATAATACGTAAAATAAGTCTATACCTGTCGTCATAATACTTTAATTGCCGCTAACACAAGTCTGATGATGTCATAACATGACTGATAGATTGCCACTGACATATGTGTGGTGATGTCATAACATGACTGATAGATTGCCTTGGACTTTTGCTTACACAAGGACGACTTTGCAAAGCTATAATTGTCTCACGCTTGATATTTCTTTAGAAGTATAACACATCCAAGGAGTAAATAACAGGTAATAATAAGTAATAATAACATGTGCATGTGAAACATTTCTTTAAAAATACAAAGTGATAAGTAAAAACATACTTTCACTATCATGTCATCACTGCTTGCCACCTGTTGGCTAACTTAGGTTAGTATCTCAACAGCGGTGTCTCAACTCGTCATGTTAGTGTGGGGATTTCACCCCAACTAATTCTTGTAACTAACTACTTTTCACATTCGCTATGTTTTATACCTGTATAACGATATAATTCATATATATATGTCATATTTTCGGTGTAAACCGCGGTAACTTGTTGCTCATGGGCGCAGCCATTCCACTATTGAGTATTGTGATCCATTATAGGATTGGCTGAGCACCTATAGTATTCCGGGTAATAGTGTATTAGTTTCATTATTGGTTACGTAAATCCGTGCTTTGGGAACGCGTCGAGAGGGGATCTCCAGTGGATGACGTAGGTCTCCTGGAAACCTCGCGCGTTACCAAAGCAACGACGCTTGTCTTCTGCAGTTCCGACATTAGCCTGAATGTTCAGACGGTACAGTCTTGACACTTGTTCTTGTGACTGTAACGTCTGAACTCATCGCGTGCAATTGCTGTTCAGCCGTCAATTTTCGCCTTCAGCACAAATACTCACATGTATCCCGGTAACATTAGGTTAGTTTTTTTCTAGTTCATGGCGAGTACATGCTCCAACCATAATACGATATTTGCATGGAATCATATATGATATATATATCACACGAGGATATATTTTTAAGATTGCTTTTCCGAAGCCGGATTTGTCTGCCAAGACACTCATTATTGCCCAAGGCCTTGTGCAAATGAATTGATATTTTCCTTATTGTAAGCCAGCATTTACTACCATTATCTACTATCGATTAACAGACACGTACATTTCAATATTCATGGTGTTTGCTGTCGCAGGCCATTTTTTTTTAGTTTTTCGAAGGCGGCGACTTTATTGCGCAAAGCGGAATGGTGTAAGTGTTCTTGGCTTTGATTAAAGTTATTGTACAGATATGTATGTGCCAAATATAAATTGTTAAAGAACGGACAGCCCCAATATGTTCAACATCGTACCCAATGTGTCAATGGTATACGACTGGAAAATAAAGGGTTAATGTGCCATAAAACGGACTACTTTTCTGCGAACCAGAAGTGAAAAATGACGACCAACTCTACAAAAACTTGGGACGACAAGGTAACTTCAAGTCTTAGTTAAGAATCCAATTTAATTTATTGGGTTAAATGAACAAAATAAGCCTCGTTGGCACTAAACCATTACGTCTACTTTCATTTAGATGAGGTTTAGCAAGTTTTCCACTGGCTGCTTTCTGTCGGCACTGCCTGAAATGAAATATTTTTTAATGATGCACAATTTTACAAAAATATGTCCTCTATTTCATGGCCATAGCCTATTTAGCTCTTTTGGGTGCATAGACTGTAATGGTATATCAATTATTAGCTTATGCTTATAAATAGCACCAATAGAGTGCAAACAATTTTTCGACACTTGAAACTTTCAGGCTCACAATGCCGCTTCTACTGGCCCTTAATTAACTACGTTTTACTTTTGTGACTTCATAATTCCTTTAATATAACGTGTAATAAAAATAAATAATAAAAAAATAAAAAGTCTGAAATTCTACTCCAGGCGTTTGTTGAGTTCCTCCCGTTTAATTTAACACCTAAACCGCAGAAACGAACCTAGCTGTGTGAGAAGTACAATTTAATTATACAGACACTTCTCTGTTCCCGTAACCATCGGGTTGCGGCGGAGAAATACCACCCACCCACTCTTGGTTGTGAAACGCAGCATCATTGGCTTATCCACCGCCATGTATTGTAACGAGTCATTAATTAGGTCGCTATAGAATAACAATTGTCCAATGACCAATTTATATAGTAATTATAGAAAACTGATAGATGCATGGAAACGATAGAGAATGAGGGTTTTCAGGGTTTCTGGGGTTACCAGGCCTTTAGCAGGTATGAAAGGAAAAGCAGACGACAATTTAGGTTCTTCTGTTTGTATTCCTTAATTGGGGCTCTAGCCGCTTGAGCGCTGTCTGAAATTAGTGACCGGGGAATCAAGCAGAAGATCCATTTAGACGGCACGATGGCCGTGAGTAATGAATCAAAGCAAGCTTAGTCTCTATCTAGCCTACCCCATGGCTTAGGGGACAAGTAACTTTTAAGTTATGTGAATACTTTAGGGGGGTGTTCATTTGTAAATCATATAGGAACCGGAAGTAGGTAAAGTAAATTATATGGCGAATAGAAAACTCATAGCCCAAAACTCAAAACTGATAGAAATGGTCCGACGACCGGTGATAGTGCGCCTATACTGGCTATAGATAAATTCTAGTCGTATAAGTTACATAGAGATGGTCAGACAACTGATGCCTGTACGCATATAGTAAGAAAAAGTATAGTACTTTAGATGGTAGAGATGGTCGCATATACTAGGCCTGGTCCAATATACTTTGAAGGAGCTCGTGAAACAGGCGAGTATTTCGGCCAACATGATCCAAGAACTCGGAGAACATTCCAGTTTACATATAGCGGACGTTCTCGCTCAAAAGGAGGAAACCAATATGTACAGAGACGTCACCCCGACAAAGGGTCAGCATTTGATTGGCACAATGTTCATATAAACAGGTTTTCATATTAGGCACGGAGAATAGGAAAATAATTCACCATGTGCACGGCTGATCAAGCCAGTCATGATGTGGAGGATGCCTTAGGGGGAAACATTTCGTGCAACAATGACTGACCGTCACGTAGTTGAGAAGGCGCAGAACGCCACGCGGAACGACCTTAGAGGAGACCGGCCATTGTACGAGTTCACAAGGACAGTTTCGACTTTACGGCGAGTTTTGCGTTATATGACGAAGGATAGATTCGATCTCATGCAACGGACCTTACTCACAGATCTCCAGAATCCAGTGCACGCAGCTACTTGTTAGGCCTTGTCACCACTCTGCATGTGGCGAGCATTGAGGATTCCAGTTTAAAAGCCCAGGATATGAACGTGTATTACGCAGAGGTGTTACGTAGTGTTTCGCAGAAGTGTTAAGTCGCTTTTGGGGCCCACTCATCAAGATGTCGTTGTGTGTGCACTACTGGAAACTGTATTTATAAAAAAGCTATAGAGATTGTTCATAGTTCATTGACCTATGCACCATAAAGTTTCAGGGTTGTAGGCTGGTCACAACATGCCCCGGTACAGTTTTGCTGCCCGCACCAAGTCTGTTCTGTTCGCCGCGCTGTCTACATCACACCACGACTCTCCTTTATATTTGAGCCACGAGGGATTATAATACATTGGTATAGTAAGATAGTGGATTCGTTCTGGCAAACGCTACATGCCGACTGTTACCTTTCTTATCTCTAATATATTGATGCATAGGAGGATATTTTAGTTCAAGAGACACTTACTGGGTGTCCTTTATACTTTGATTCAGTCGTATTGCAGTCGATTATCCGTATGAAACTAACAATGAGCACCAGTGGACATGTACATTCCTACTTCCTTCTTGTATTTTACCCGGGGAACCCAGTCCCCTTCATGGTACCCACTATCTGGGGCGATCGTTCTCTCATTACTCTTTTTATGATCCCAATTTTCATCGATCCAAAACATGGTCCCCAGGCTGAAATATGTTGTCCGATCTGCAATGAGCATGAATGGCAGCATACATCGTCTCAGTGGGATTGGTATAGAAAGAAATCCCCCCGACCATCAGCCGCCTTTTCCCATCTACTGCTTCTACGACCTTGGCCCAGTCTTCCACATTCCACGGATTGGTTAGATACTTTAGTTGGACAAATATAATTAATAACCTTGTTCATTAGTTTTTTAGTCGTATTCAATATTTCTAGTGCATATATTTAGTACAAAGTAACGCGCGACGTTTTTGGCTAATGGAGGTCTCAGTCGCAACCCAAGCGTTCGTTGCATTGTCCTATCAGCTCCCGATGTGACAAGTGCCATATTGCCAGGGTCACATTGGCCTGCCAAAGTGACAAACAGGATCACCCTGATATCGGACAGTATCCGCAAATTCGTCAACGGGACGCGCGAGACCTTCCTTCAGGCATTTCCGGATTTGACCTTAAATTAACTTATTTGGCGGGTTAAGTTTGGCAAACTTAAGGTCACCGATTTTAAGATTATCATCATACATTGCGGGACAAATGATGTTCACGCGAACAGGGACCCTGTGTCTGCCTTCGGGGTCATACCAGCTGAGGTGCGGTGGAGAAATCTAAATGCTTTGCTCGTGGTGTGTGCATGGTATTCTACCGCGCCCTGTGGACGGTCAATTATAAGATATGTAAGCGGCATCAACAAAGGTATCCAACAATTAGTGCGCGCTCACAGAGATCACAGTTATCAGTTCCTTGACACATGGACGAAATTTTGTGGACAAGGGCTCTGTCAAGGTAAATCTCTTTGCCAGGGACATGTGACTTCACCTCTATTAGTCTAAGATATTCGGATGCTCAAATTAACCAATTGTAACGTCCAAGCAAAACCAAAACTAGATTGAGTTCAAGGTACAGATGTGCCATGTCTCTGGGATATCTGGGATGCTTATCCTACACGCATATAAGCATATATGCGGGATTCGAACCACGCACCGGCTGGTTGGACTGGCATAGCAGCGCACATACAATAGCTTTCGAGCTACATGCTAGGCCACCGAGGGACGCCCGTGGTCAAGAAACATATGGGATCTTTATTCTCCTACAGACATTTGCACATGCAGGCGGCGCTGAAACCACCCACGGGCCTCTTGGAGCTGATCCAGCAGAGCAACTTTTATAGTGAGCACTATTTCGTGCCACATGGTTATTTAACTAATGGCGGTTTCCTCGCTTACTAATAATTGCCCAGCCTAGGTTCTCGTTTCCTATTCCACCCGGATTTAAAGCATTTTTGTCTGTATTACGCTTCATGGTCAGTCTTTTGTTTAGTTAAATGTGTGCTCTCTTTGTTGGCTGATATGGAGTAAAATGACCCTGTTAAAGGCATTGGTAAGTTGCGGGTTACAATCTTTTTACACTCTTTTGTTTAGTTAAATGTGTGCTCTCTTTGTTGGCTGATATGGAGTAAAATGACCCTGTTAAAGGCATTGGTAAGTTGCGGGTTACAATCTTTTGGTATTCTCTTTAATCCAATTATGGCAGACCAGTATATTCTATATACTCGCGATAGGTTAGATAGTATGCGGTATGTCCATAGGACGATAAATATTCCATGTACTAGTTACATTAAAACACACTAGACTTGCTAATTCCTTGTTGTGATACAAGGACAGGTGAATGCCAGAATAATAAACTTAAGTGAGACTGGGTAGCATTGTAGGTAATTTTTTTAGTATCGCATATTAATATACTTCATGCAGGAAATAACATGCATTTGTCTGTACGTTCTCGTAGGGCCCCAGGTGAGTTTCACTTAATATCATGCATACCCTATAGGATAGAATAGGTCTGCTCCGCAGATACACTTGTTGGTTTCGCATAATATACTTCATACTTAGTATACACTTCTGTTCCTTCGGGATAGGCATTTTTACTCTCGCGATAACTATAGGATGTAAGATTGTTATTGAATAGTTCATATATTTGTGTCGTTGCAACTCAAGGAGCATAGGTGCAACGATGTGTGCAACGATGTGTGAATTATTCTACAAACAAAACTCTTTGTTAATGAATTATCGCGATCACAAGATTTTAACAGATTGCATTTAGATAGGCTCTGGATATTCAGATGTGTTTGTTCTTGCATAATTCATGCATGGTGTCATTGCAATTTGTCAGTTGTTCCTTGGTGTGATACAACGATGTCTGAATTATTTTACAAATAAACTACTATCTTTGTCGATGTACTCTGGCGTTAACGATATTGTGACAGCCCAAGGCTAGGGCTATCATTGTTGTAGTAATTGACGGGCAGTTTACTCCGTTTTAAACCGTTTAATTGTATTTGTGGCCAGTGTAGTATGATGTTATATCCCTGGTATTGGACGACCAGGAAATGGAGTTAGTTATATCCCGATATAGGAACTAGAATGGACTACAGGGTTGAATGTGTTGCCTGCTGGGATGTTGTTGACATTCGCAACGAGTCACTTGACCGAGCGATATTCGGGGACGCGCTCACTTGAACATGGTTTAGGGGCTTTATCTTAACAATAACCGTGTATGTCTGGTATTATTATGACACTTACCTAGTTTTCTGTGTGTCAAAGGACATTGTGTTAATATTGAATAGGTGTAAATAGGCGTTTCACTACCATTTGTGAACTTCTCAAGCCAACTCAAGCCAACTCAAGCAATATGTTAATGAGCATAATGGTCACGTGATAGGTGTGGGCCTATAAAAGGCCGAGCTCAGATGCAGAACAAGCAGTGATAACGACCTCTGACCACCGCGCATCTCAGCCCTCTAGGTGAGTGGCAGCAGGGGTAACATGACCGGTTGCCAAATATATTAGATTAAGCCGTGATAACGATCGGCCCAGTTCTTCTGGTCTTTCGTAATTTAAAACTAATTCAAGCGCCTCAAGCGCCTCAAGCACTGTTTAATCGATACATAATAAGGACTCGAGTGGCAAGCGCCTCAAGTGGCATTACTCTTAAGCGACGGCTAATTGGTAGCCTAGTCGATACAAGTAGCGATGAAACTAAGAGTTTAAATAAAACATTGGTTAACTGTTGCAATCCTGTCGTTCTCGATCCTGTCGATTCTGTCGTTCTCGAGCTATTCTGCTACACCACACACACCACAGCGACAAACAAAGCTAACTCGTAATTTCTATAGCGCTCGGCCGTTACAATATGATTGATCTGCACGTAGGCAGGCTTTGTACATTCGGATACGATTGTTAAAAAGGGTTGCAGTGTATTATTACGAGTTATATTAATTATATTAGTTTCGGTACTGGTTACGTCGATCCGAATTATTTGACATATATAAAATTATTATAAGCACGCATAGCTTAAGTACACGTATACTGCAGGATATATATATATTTATTTGTATATACAAAGTTCTGTGATTTAAGCATATGCATCACAGGCTGCACAAGTTCGCGTGTGGGAGGGGATATCAACTTGATCTATATCATGTTGGTCTTTGCTTGACACCATGGAGTGAGGAAAGCATTGTTTCGGCCTTGCTCAGGACGCAGTCCTTGCCCGATCTTAGGCGGCCGTTTTATGCTAGACCTGGCACCCCAGCTCCACCAATTTAAATATGAATTCTTTGGTGCGGTCATTTTCTCATCCGAAGTTGTCGAATCCAGATCTGCACCAATGTTGCGTTGGCCTTTATCGCATTCCCATCTTAGACCACCTTCGGGTTAGGCCACAAACTGAGATTTCTTGCCCTTTGTGTGACACGCCTCAGTTTGACCACAATATACCCAGCATCCAATATCGGAATGGGATGATTATATGGACAGTTTGCAGATTTTCGATATACCACCAACAGCGCTGCCAGTGGTCTCCACAGTTTCCATGACGAATGCATCATCGAGCGATTAGCCTCCCTACACCCTCTCTGATTTTGTACCTCTAGTTATAGCTTCAGCAAGCCCAGAAATTAGTCTTAGTTGATCTTTGATATATTTTTAAAAACAGCTTATAGAGGCATTGTTAAATTGTTGAAGTAAACTTCCGTACACGGCCAAGGTCCGCCAAACTAAGAGGGCAGGGTTTATACTCACTCATATATCCCAAGTTTGATAGAAACTTTCGCCCAAGCCATTCCCGGTTTGCCATACTGATCAAGTTGCTGTGAGAACTAAAACTGGGCAAACTCAAGGAGACTGATTTTGAAATAGTAATCGTCTATTGCGGCACGAATGACGTCCGCTCGGGCACTCATGTAACTGCATCTAATCCCGCACAAACATGGACATTTGCAACAGGCGGCGCTGACACCACCCATAATTGGCCTATTGGGGCTGATCAAGCAAAGCAAGTTTTATAGCGAGCGCCATTTCTTGCAACTGAAGTATTTAATAATTAGAATGAGCGCTTCCAAGCGTCTTATTCCAGGGGCTGAGCATAACAAGTTATATTATTGATACAATTCAGCACCCTTATTGGGACAAGTCAGGAGACCAGTGCTCCAATTTTCTCCTCTCCCTTTGACAGTGTGCAGGGTGGGACCACGGCGCTCATAACACATGATAAGCGCCCTTACTTTTGCAAGGACAAGTCAGGAGACCAGGGCTCCACGTTCCTCCTCCCTCTCTGACAGAATAGGGTGAGATCACGGTGCCCATCACACATGATAAGCGCCCTTAACGGGATAAGTCAGGGGACCAGGGCTCCACTTTCCTCCTCCCTCTCTGACAGTATAGGGTGAGATCACGGTGCTCATGACACATGATAAGCGCCCTTACCGGGATAAGTCAGGGGACCAGGGCTCCACTTTCCTCCTCCCCCTCTGACAGTGTGCGGGGTGGGACCATGGTGCCCATCACACATGATAAGCGGCCTTCTGCTGGGTCAAGTCAGGAGACCAGGGCTTCACTTTCCTCCTCCTCCTCTTGACAGTGTGCGGGGTGGGACCATGGTGCTGATCACACATGATAAGCGGCCTTCTGCTGGGTCAAGTCAGGAGTCCAGGGCTTCACTTTCCTCCTCCCCCTCGGACAGTGTACAGGGTGGGACCATGGTGCCAGTGATAATCACCCTTATTTCTACTTGGTCAAGACAGGCGACCATCGCTTCACTTTCTCCCCCTCTGACTGTGCGCGGGTGGGACCACGGCGCCTATCACACATGATAATCGCCCTTACTTCTCCTGGGATAAGTCAAAAGACCCAGGGCTCCACTTTTCTCCTACCCATCCGACAGCCTAGGGTGGAACCATAGTGCCCATCATACACGATGACTGGGACAGCGCGCCCAGGTCGTATTCCACTTTCCCCCTTTTTAGAAAGCGGTCTAGTGCGTTGACGTCGTGCAGCAAGTGTATATAACACTTTAAAACGAGTTCAAAAGTTTCGCCAGCATGTGTCCCGCGAATTAAACCTATGTGTGAGAAGTGAGCCACGTGAACAGTGAACCAATATAGGCGGCGCAAATTTGCTAAAAAGATACGAAATAATAAATGGCATTGCAAAGTTATTTTATTATTGTATAAATTGTTGGCAAGTAAGCTTGCCTACGTTATGTAATATGTTATGCATGTGCAGATTATGGCCATGGATATGGTGGTGTCTGGCTCTCGTCATTTGTGTCTTAAAAGCCTTGTGCTTACCTTCCTACAGTGAAATATGGGCAGTGAAAGTGAATTTTAGAATCGTGCTATACACGCTGGCCAATAAGAAGTATTTTATTGCTACAGAAGTAGTTGCAACAGGCACATAAATCGTGGTGTAGAACTGTTAAGTTAATTGGGTAAAACAGGAGTCACGACGGTGACAAATTCGCCATTCTAGTCAATTGCACGCAGGACACACTTGGGGACACAGTCGTCAGAAGTCACATGTCATGACCATGTGATCACTTGTCCGTTCCTCTAAGCGTACGTAGGCCTAGTGTAAATCAGGTGAACCTAAGCGCGCATTGCATCAGTTTTTTCGAAGCGGACGTTTTGCTTAGATTGCTGCCTCGATCTGTATACGTGAGAATGCGGTGAGCCAGACAGATACATGGTTAGATGACCGTTATAATGATTGGCGCGAAGTTGGGAGCAGCAGCAACTTAAAATACGATTCGAACTAAACTTTCTACGTTCACATTCGACAATACATGGCTAGAATAAATGACACGATAGAACGCTCCAAAAGCAAAAATGGAAGGAAGATAACTATATGCACCAATTAAGGTATTTGAGTTTGCACAACGCTTGGGATATTATCCTGTACATTGGTTTATAAGAGGCATACACATTTTCCCTACCAAACAGCTTGTTGGGATGGACAGCGCTCCCAAATTAATTCCAGGCACTGGGCATGAAGTGATCATCAAAATTATTGATAGACGTGAGCTGAAAAAGCGATAACCAACTAAACATCGAGCAGATACAGATGAATCGCTGAAAATAACTTCGCTTGAGAACAATCGATCATATAATTTAAAGGCATCAAAATCAAGCAAAGTTGTACACACAGATAAAACCCTGAAAATAAACTCGCAGTCGATTATACCATTTTAAGAAGCCAGAATCATGTAAAATCGACCCCGACAGATAGAACCCTGAAAATAACTTCGCACAGTCGATCATACAATTTTAAGACGCCGGAATCATGTATAAGCGAGCACACCCTGAAAACCCAAATAATAAATTGCCTACGTTATGTAATATGTTATGCATGTGCAGATTATGGCCATGGGATATGGTGGTGTCTGGCTCTCGTCATTTGTGTCTGAAAAGTCTTGTGCTTACCTTCCTACAGTGAAATATGGGCAGTGAAAGTGAATTTTAGAATCGTGCTATACACGCTGGCCAATAAGAAGTATTTTATTGCTACAGAAGTAGTTGCAACAGGCACATAAATCGTGGTGTAGAACTGTTAAGTTAATGGGGTAAAACAGGAGTCACGACGGTGACAAATTCGCCATTCTAGTCAATTGCACGCAGGACACACTTGGGGACACAGTCGTCAGAAGTCACATGTCATAACCATGTGATCACTTGTCCGTTCCTATAAGCGTACGTAGGCCTAGTGTAAATCAGGTGAACCTAAGCGCGCATTGCATCAGTTTTTTCGAAGCGGACGTTTTGCTTAGATTGCTGCCTCGATCTGTATACGTGAGAATGCGGTGAGCCAGACAGATACATTGTTAGCTGACCGTTATAATGATTGGCGCAAAGTTGGGAGCAGCAGCAACTTAAAATACGATTCGAACTAAACTTTCTACGTTCACATTCGACAATACATGGCTAGAATAAATGACACGATAGAACGCTCCAAAAGCAAAAATGGAAGGACGATAACTATATGCACCAATTAAGGTATTTGAGTTTGTACAACGCTTGGGATGTTATCCTGTACATTGGTTTATAAGAGGCATACACAATTTCCCTACCAAAGCGGCTTGTTGTGATGGACAGCGCTCCCAAGTTAATTCCAGGCACTGGGCATGAAGTGATCATCAAAATTATTGATAGACGTGAGCTGAAAAAGCGATAACCAACTAAACATCGAGCAGACACAGATAAATCCCTGAAAATAACTTCGCTTGAGAACAATCGATCATATAATTTAAAGGCATCAAAATCAAGAAAAGTTGTACACACAGATAAAACCCTGAAAATAACCTCGCAGTCGATTATACAATTTTAAGAAGCCAGAATCATGTAAAATCGACCCCGATAGATAGAACCCTGAAAATAACTTCGCACAGTCGATCATACAATTTTAAGACGCCGGAATCATGTATAAGCGAGCACACCCTGAAAACCCAAATAATAAATTGCCTACGTTATGTAATATGTTATGCATGTGCAGATTATGGCCATGGGATATGGTGGTGTCTGGCTCTCGTCATTTGTGTCTTAAAAGCCTTGTGCTTACCTTCCTACAGTGAAATATGGGCAGTGAAAGTGAATTTTAGAATCGTTCCATACACGCTGGCCAATAAGAAGTATTTTATTGCTACAGAAGTAGTTGCAACAGGCGCATAAATCGTGGTGTAGAACTGTTAAGTTAATGGGGTAAAACAGGAGTCACGACGGTGACAAATTCGCCATTCTAGTCAATTGCACGCAGGACACACTTGGGGATGCAGTCATCAGAAGTCAAATGTCATGACCATGTGATCACTTGTCCGTTCCTATAAGCGTAGGCCTAGTGTAAATCAGATGAACCTAAGCGCGCATTGCATCAGTTTTTTCGAAGCGGACGTTTTGCTTAGATTGCTGCCTCGATCTGTATACGTGAGAATGCGGTGAGCCAGACAGATACATTGTTAGCTGACCGTTATAATGATTGGCGCGAAGTTGGGAGCAGCAGCAACTTAAAATACGATTCGAACTAAACTTTCTACGTTCACATTCGACAATACATGGCTAGAATAAATGACACGATAGAACGCTCCAAAAGCAAAAATGGAAGGAAGATAACTATATGCACCAATTAGGACATTTGAGTTTGTACAACGCTTGGGATATTATCCTGTACATTGGTTTATAAGAGGCATACACAATTTCCCTACCAAACAGCTTGTTGTGATGGACAGCGCTCCCAAGTTAATTCCAGGCACTGGGCATAAAGTGATCATCAAACTTATTGATAGACGTGAGCTGAAAAAGCGATAACCAACTAAACATCGAGCAGACACAGATAAATCCCTGAAAATAACTTCGCTTGAGAACAATCGATCATATAATTTAAAAGCATCAAATTCAAGCAAAGTTGTACACACAGATAAAACCCTGAAAATAAACGCACAGTCGATCATACAATTTTAAGACGCCGGAATCATATATAAGCGAGCACACCCTGAAAACCCAAATAATAAATTGCCTTCGTTATGTAATATGTTATGCATGTGCAGATTATGGCCATGGGATATGGTGGTGTCTGGCTCTCGTCATTTGTGTCTGAAAAGCCTTGTGCTTACCTTCCTACAGTGAAATATGGGCAGTGAAAGTGAATTTTAGAATTGTGCTATACACGCTGGCCAATAAGAAGTATTTTATTGCTACAGAAGTAGTTGCAACAGGCACATAAATCGTGGTGTAGAACTGTTAAGTTAATGGGGTAAAACAGGAGTCACGACGGTGACAAATTCGCCATTCTAGTCAATTGCATGCAGGACACACTTGGGGACACAGTCGTCAGAAGTCACATGTCATGACCATGTGATCACTTGTCCGTTCCTATAAGCGTACGTAGGCCTAGTGTAAATCAGGTGAACCTAAGCGCGCATTGCATCAGTTTTTTCGAAGCGGACGTTTTGCTTAGATTGCTGCCTCGATCTGTATACGTGAGAATGCGGTGAGCCAGACAGATACATTGTTAGATGACCGTTATAATGATTGGCGCGAAGTTGGGAGCAGCAGCAAATTAAAATACGATTCGAACTAAACTTTCTACATTCACATTCGACAATACATGGCTAGAATAAATGACACGATAGAACGTTCCAAAAGCAAAAATGGAAGGAAGATAACTATATGCACCAATTAAGACATTTGAGTTTGTACAACGCTTGGGATATTATCCTGTACATTGGTTTATAAGAGGCATACACAATTTCCCTACCAAACAGCTTGTTGTGATGGACAGCGCTCCCAAGTTAATTCCAGGCACTGGGCATAAAGTGATCATCAAAATTATTGATAGACGTGAGCTGAAAAAGCGATAACCAACTAAACATCGAGCAGACACAGATAAATCCCTGAAAATAACTTCGCTTGAGAACAATCGATCATATAATTTAAAGGCATCAAAATCAAGCAAAGCTGTACACACAGATAAAACCCTGAAAATAAACTCGCAGTCAATTATACAATTTTAAGAAGCCAGAATCATGTAAAATCGACCCCGACCGATAGAACCCTGAAAATAACTTCGCACAGTCGATCATACAATTTTAAGACGCCGGAATCATGTATAAGCGAGCACACCCTGAAAACCCAAATAATAAATTCGCCAGATAACAATCGATCATACAATTTTAAGACGCCCGAATCATACATGTGACTTTTCATCAAGAAGCAAATTTTAATTAAATGGTAAATGTGATGTAACAGGATCTTACGCTACATGCATGCCATTCCATTTTTTAACGATAGCTCGAACCCAGAATTTCATAGGAACATTTGGTCTGAGCTTTCCCCACGACCCATCATTTGGATCAAAACTTTCTTGAACATATATATACATGGTCATAAACGAGTAAAACCACGAGAAACATATACAAAGGGACATGCACTTCCATCACCATGGCTGTATTATATGGGCCCTTTTACGATGGTGGTAACCACGTAAAATATTGTCATCTTTAATGTTCTGTGAATTGAATGTTTGCCAGTTGTTCGGCAGGCTGTTAGTGGACAATATCCGCCACACACTGGGAGAGAGCCACACTTGGACGGTTCCCTGGTCTGTCGGAGTCGTCGGGCACTGAGCCAAGCGGGTCAGTCAGTCATCATGCCTCCTTATTGAAATCATAATTCACTTATCGCTGTTTTAACAATGTAACATATCATAATAGGGTATATATCGTTCAAAAATTGTCTCTGCGTCAAATTTATCCTAAAAGTGAATGTTACTGGACCCAAGAATGTTTTGCATATTATCATCATATATTTGCATATTATAATAATATAATGTGACTGTCTTCAGGTTCTCGTGGTTCTATAGGTATGTTGCTAGTGGTGTGGTCGGTGCTGTGCACCATGTGTACTTGGCGCAAGTGCTCCCAGGCAAGCCCGCTTCTCTACGGGCACAACGGTAACCATGTTAAAATCCTTCGACGTTAGTAGGGAATCGACTGTAGCTTTTATTATATTGTGGGCGCGTACAATTATAGAGCTTACGTATTCTATATACCTTGTTCTATCTTCTGACATCAAGAAAGTGTGTCAACACTAGATTGTTGCAGTCATATTTTTGCGAACAAATGTTGGAGCATGCGACTTTTCGCTACCAACCGCCATGCATATGCAGCGCCACCTGGCGAATCCCGCCACCATTTGAACCATCTGTAGCCTGGGTCCCAAACTTTGTAACACTCAATACTGAAAGAGGGCGCTGCTGTTGTCCTTAAGTTCAAAGTGAACGACTGACAAGGCCCTCTAGCGGAGAGTCATATGCTAACGGGGAGGAGGAACCAAGTCGCATTCACAGGTACCGGCATCCGCCAAAAACAAATATGGCGGACGGCTGGTCGGGAACAGTTGTGTGCTCCAACATTTCTTCGCGAAAATATAACAGAAATAACCTAGTGTCGACACACTTTATTGATGTCAGATGATAGAACAAGGTATATAGAATATGAAAACACGATGATTGTTCGAGCACACATTATAATAAAAGCTACACTCGATTCCCTACTAACGTCGAAGGATTTTAACATTGTTACCGTTGTGCCCCAAGAGAAGCGGGCTTGCCTGGGGGCACTTGCGCCAACATGTGTACCAACCTCTGGATGTGAGCAGACGACCAGGGTTAGGTAAACACACGTTGTTGATAATCGTCTTCAACATGCTCGTCGTCGGATCATAAACGACTTCGCCAATCCGATTATTCCACTATGAGGCGCCACTGCATGTGCAATGCATTTTGGGTATTATTTTGGTTTTTGCGAGATTTCAAGATGGCGTCATCGCATGAAAATATATTTTGTAGGCACTTAATTAAATACGCAATATTGTCATCTACGTTGCGGAAAAGTTATGTAATCTGGATGTAAGTTAGACATGCTCATTAATTTTACATATGCCTTACCAATCCCTGTAAATATAGTTTTTATCTTCATAGAAGTCAAGATAAGACCAAAATATTTCCCAGAACTCTTTGCGTCAGTCAAGCTTTTTCCAAGATGGCGTATATTTGCGAAGTCGTGTATTGTCTCTGATCCAGGTCAACATTACACGTTTTTTTAGGCAATTTTTGTCTTGCACTGCGTGTGAAGTTCCTGTTTGATTAGCTATCAAAATCCACGATGTAATAACTGCTTGATAGTCACAGTGGTATTCATGAAAATTCTTAAATAGGTAGTGAATGTTATGGTACAATTGTGAGCAACCATTCAGAGAAACGTAACAAGAAATTAAGCGCCTATAGCTCCGCCGAAAAGTCGTGTAGATCTACTCCAACATTTCGTCGCGAAAATATAACCGAAACAACCTAGTGTTGACACACTTTCTTGATGTCAGAAGATAGAACAAGGTACATAGAATACGTAAACACTATGATTGTACGCGCACACCTATGATAAAAGCTACAGTCTATTCCCGACTGGCGTTTAAAGAACTTTTGTGAACACCGTTGTGCCCCTAGAGAAGCGGGCTTGCCTGGGGGCACTTGCGCCAAGATCAGTCCATGCTTTAAACGTTTCAGAGAGCAGGCTGAAAGATAGGAAACGACCAAACGAGGAACCCGGATGTGACTCCAGGCAGGAGACCGGCCACGGACCATGTGAAGCGCCAGCGGATACCCGAAACCGACCCGTAAAATAAAATACAGCCAACACGAGGCAGCTCGCCAAAATAATATGCGAAAAAAACATTCGAAACCGACACATAGAAATAAGCCGTTTTGCCTGTTTACATGCCGCGTGAAATGACGGCAACGCCGTCTGCATGGCGATCGCGTTAAACGTTGCTACAAAATTTATTGGTAGGTCACGTTACGAAGTTGCCAAGTGGCGAATCAGTTGCAAAAGGGCTATACAGTTCTCGCGATCGGGCCGCGAGACTTCAGTTTTGGGGACAAACAAACACACGTGCTCCATGTTGAAGTATAGGCAGCTATAAGTCGATTTCTTTCCAGGTTTATTCTAAAGACTATGAGTACCATTTCACTAAACATGGCTATGGGAGATATACCTTAAAATATTTCGAGGCGATGAAGCGCAGAACTTTGTGAATCTTCAAAACGCGCGAAAGCTAAAAATAACGTTCTAAATTTAGCCCTGCACCCGGGCTTTCGCGAGTTCACCAAACAGCGAGTGACGTCACAGAGTTTCGCGTGCCTCCGCGGTAACAAAAATGGCGAGAGCAAGTGATCGACTTAACCATTCCGCTGTCAAAATGTGCAGTGTATGGAGTAACAACACACGGGTGCGTCATTAAACCACATGATAAAGATAAAATAAGACCAGTTGGATGTTTTCGTATCACTTTTGGATCACGAAAAGACGAAGTTTTTTCATTTTTGTAAGTTTTCTGTTTGAAGCGTTGCGCCAACGTTGTCACCGGAGAGAATCCGTGTGACGTCATAATGCCTCGTTTTCGTAGGAAATGCAAAAAAACGTTAGTTTCTCAGTCGTATTGTCCCGTCGTAACAAATATTCGTCATTGTGATGGCGCAAACGAATAAAAAATATGTCATCTATCCGTTTTGTGAAGCTATATTTCTTAAATATTCTTAATCATAGCGCTATAGGCCTTCCGCAATGGACCCACCCCTCGGCGTCTGGCTTATGCGCAGATAGTCTGGTTCCCAGTCTCTCTCTTTGCCTAACATACACGTCACCCCTACGTCACAGATAGTCAGGATACCAGTGTGCGCAGAGATTCTAAACTCGTTCCGAACACGTGCTTCGTTTGTTTGTCCCCAAAATGAGTAAACCGGAAGTCTAAGCGAACGAGACTTTAGTCTTTATAGCCCTAATGGCTGTGCGGAGACGCGGATGATTGTTTACACGGAATATTTCGCTCGATGCCTTTACGCCAAGTGGGAAACAGCCTCAACTGCCGCTGGTTTACCGAGCGTGCCCAGAGAGGCATGTTTCAGGGACAGGGCTACTCTGCCTCTGGGCAGTGGCGACGTGCCACGTGGCAGGCAATCTTGATCGCTTTTACATTTTTCAGGGCATTGGGCGGGCAGTACTAACTTACCTTGATTAAATCTGAATATTTACACAACAATTTCCATTTGCGTTAGAGACGGCAGAACAAACGTAGACTATTTCAACACACTTTGCTATAATTATAGACCTAAGTTACTTATAATATTCATTAAAAAAATCTGCCAACCGTCAAACCAAACCAATCAACATCGTTGCGGCATGTAGCCTTGTAGCCTGTAGGCCTAGTAAATGTCAAAATGAAGGCCTGCTATCTAACGGATTCACGCGCTAGACTAGCACGTGCTCCTGCCCTGATTTTACTTTCAGCTTAGCCTGAGGCTTAGGCCTACTTTGCTGTCGTTTGATTGGTTGTCAATGACAATGACATTGACAATGTCATGCTGTTGTCAATGAAGCAATACATAGGTCTACAAACAGACTGTATCGTACTATCGACAAAGTCAAAGAAAGGTCCTTTCCTTGACTTTGTCGATAGGCCTAATGTCTGTCTGTCTGCATTGCCATTTGAGTTGTACTTTCCTTCAAAGGAAAGTACAACTAAAGTAATTGGCCTACACTGCCACTGGCTACAGCTATAGTCAGTAAATTCTGGATTTGGAAAATGGACATAAGATAAGGTTATAAACTGATAAAGGCCGAGAAACGCGCCTAACTTACCAGACTCCGGTGGAAGGAATAGTCGCTCGTCGTCTTGCACAGAGCTCTGAGCCAGGCGCGATCCAGGCAGTTACACTTACAGCATCGCTTATGGTAACCATAACAACGCACGAGCCTATGACGCTCGGTGACTGAAAACTATACTATAGGTCAAAAGTATGGTAACACATTATGGTTGTGGGATATTTGTAATCTTCTACTGGTTACTGTACATTGCATTTGCAAAGTAATATATATATATATAAGTTATATGTGGGTCTGGGGTGACCCCAGGGTGCCCCTTGATGCCTGAGGGAGTGGACATTTGTGATGAAAAAGATACCCCTATAAAGCGGACATTTACAGCAATGCTGATGGATACGCGTACTGCGTCATTTGTCGCACAAAAATGTCAAGTGACGCATTTCATTGAGCTGTGAGGGAACATTGTGACACATTGCAATATTTCATTGGGGGGCTCAGAAAATGTGCCTGAAATGGCGGTGAAAAAAGGGTGGGGGCTTTATGGCGGAACCCCCCCGCCCACATTAATGTATTGAGTACCCCCCCCCCCCCGGAGTTTAATACCTGCGGCCTCGCTTTCGTAAATCATTTCTCTGTAAACCATTTGCAGTCACGTTTTAGGCATTTATGTAATCCATTACACAAGACCCTTGTGACCCTTGTTAAATTACTTAAGTGCAAGTATATTTTGTTCATAACAGCACAACACGATACCCTCTTGGTAGCACAACACGATACCCTCTGGTCAGCATAAAGTATAGCAGACTCGAAAGTGCGTTGACAGCCGCGGTTTTTTTTATGTAAGGTAAAGATCATATTACTTCGTTTTCACTGGTTAAAAGAAATATAGGCCCATAGAAGAGTCAAATATCAAGCACGAAAAAACGGGGCAGAGATTTATTTGTTCATTCATGTAATTCGAGGTACGTCATGGCATTGAGGGGGCCCCCCATTGACACAACCTAACCCCCCAGACTCCCATAGTAACAACAATATTATATTGATGACGTGCCGGACTATGAGTATGAGGTCTTTGGTTGAAGCTGATGAATATATGATTTTAGGCTTGTCCATAAAATGCTTCGTGCCAAATTAGACAACGAGGCTGCAGATATTTTGCGTGGCGTCAATATAGGAGTTTCAGGAAATTTAATCAGCAGTGCTTGCCCGGGCTAGGTGGGAAGAGAGAGAAGGGTGGGGGGCACTATATACATAGTTATGCACACAGTTGTTTTCTTTCTTTCACCGGAGCTGAAAGCAAATTTTCTCTCGATGTGATACGTACCGGTGCTCGATTTAGGACATCGCGATAAAAAAATTCGCGATCACGACTTATTTTGTTACGCAAAAATTATAGTGATAGTTATGCACACAGTTGTTTTCTTTCTTTCACCGGAGCTGAAAGCAAATTTTCTCTCGATGTGATACGTACCGGTGCTCGATTTAGGACATCGCGATAAAAAAAATTCGCGATCACGACTTATTTGGTTTCGCAAAAATTATAACTCGCTCCACACTTCATTTGTCGAACGAATTAAAAAATCCCATCTGAGACTAAGCAACTTTCTCTTTCCACAAAATCGGTCGCGCATATAATGTTTAATTCACTGGTGCATTAATTCTACATATGTCCTAGTCAATGCATGACGTCTTGGGCAAATTGTGTACTTATCATAACGTTGTATATACTCAAAGAATATCGTTGATATACTGACGAAATGAATCAAGATGCACCATGCAGTTTGGCCCAAAAAGTGGCCTAACAATATGCCGTGTTATTTAATTGCATGCAAAATTCTATAATTGCTGTGTTCTAGTCTAAATACATCTATCATTACATAGTGCCACATCTAAACATTTTTAAAGAGTTTCTTTAAAAGGGAAAATATTGTTGAATTACCAATTTTGCCTGTTGGGCTATCTGTAAGCAATGTATTTGAATTCAGAATGCTTACCTGCAACCCTCATCCAATAAGTTAATTCAGAAGCGTGCAAGTGCATCTCTATGAACCCGGGGCTGACACACCTAGCTGGGTTCCTGCCTAAACTACAGACATATATACACTAGCTTGCTGTTCCAAATCAGCCTGATGATGGTTGGTTGCCCGGGTTATTCAGGACGCCGCTTTTACCGCTTTTGGTCATGGAAGAAGGAAGGGAAGATATTGGGATCTTTATCCTGCGACCACACAGACATGGCCACAGCAGGGCTCGAACCACCGATTCACGTGCCGTTGCGCTATCAGGTGGCCAGAGCACTCAATGCGAGCGCTCTAGCCCACTGAGCTATCGCGCCCGCCCCAAGCAACCTGATGAACCTTCGGGTGTAACGTATTGGGTTAAATCTACTCCAGTTTGTCATGGCCGTTGCAAGGTTGTATGCATTCCCCGTCGGAGTGCAGTTGTGTACAAAACTGTGGACACCATTGTAAGTATAAAGACAACATAACTACTAAGGCAATAACTATGACTTCGTCCTTGATGATAATCGATCTGAAAAAGAAAATGATAGGAAATTGACCGTGTATGGAAGTGTCGTATGTGAGCGATAATTCAGGTCAATGACTATGTAAACAGCTGAACTGGACGGTACTAAGCAAAACTAGCCGAAGAATTCACGCTGGTCAGGTCATAGTCCCAAATGAGACAGTTGTTGCTCCGCACAACAGTCTCATATCCTCATGTAGAAAATGAGGGTGTAAGATTTGTTTTTGTGGGTGACTAAGTGTTGTTAACCGCACGATCCATCAAAGATTCAAACCCTTGTCATTTTGTAATCTGGTACCTAAACTTCATATTTACCACAAAACCCACATGCATATGAACTAACAAAGTATCGCATTACTATCAAGTCGGTTGAAATGAGACTGTCTTGTTGTTTATCGCACCATTTTATATTTGGTCATTCTTCTCCAGCAGCTTTCGCCAGATGGCGTTTCGCTTATTGAGTATCAATGGCTGGGTTTATGAAGTGCCACCAAGCAAATGGTGTAGTTTTAATGACATACACGCATGCGCAGTTTCTCCACTGGGTGGGCAAGATGGCGGACAGAACTGAGCTGTCTGCTAGTTCGAAAAATCAACAGAGGATATCGTCGTAATCACGGAGACTTCAACCAAAATAACAAGATAAGTTATAAGATACATACTTCTAGAAACTATTGCCACACCCCAAAAAGTTCTCGCCATCAGCACCGCTTCTCGCCACACATATTTGTAAAATGCCGTACAGGATTTAATAGACCGGACATGTAGCGTTGTTTCCCAACAACGTCACATGGGGCTAGTCAGGTCATAGCTTTGACATCAAAACCCATACCTACAAGGTTAGGGTTTTAATTAGTTGCATATCATTTCCCTGTAGCAGTCATTTAGAAGTAAATATGGAAAAAAGTTTTTTATTAGAAGGATAGTGACATACCCTTTCTGAATCTTTGAGTGTCATTCTCCCAAAGTGGTAAATATGCTCAATTCTATCCCTAACAGAATTGACAGTAAAAATTAATTTGTGTCATGACATATGTAGACACCTTCAGTGCAGTAGCCATGTTGACTTGTCAATAATATCCAAAGAGAGGTAGGGTACATCTGTCGAATGTCGGACACTTTTTGACAAGTTTGCACAAAAATAATGATTAACAGTGAACAAGAAATGCCAGTCTTGTCCAGTTTTTTTATGTCAACAAGGTGACTCTTCTTTCTCCAAAAAGAGATAAAAAGATGATTTCCTGCTAAAACTAAATAAGCTTACTGAAAAGTAATGTGTAATCGATAAGTCTAAAATGGGGCAATGTCGGAAAGGTGTGGGGTAATCTCGGACACTCCTTGTTTTATGCTTCATTTCTATTTAATTTTACATATTAAAAATATCTATGTCAGGTTCAATGAGTTGCAATTGCACTAATATCATCGTTTCTTTACTAAAATCGGTGATTGCTTATGCTGAGCACATTCTTTCGGGGGGGCTGACACGGTTCAAAAGATTTGGTGCGAAAAATTCAGGCCCGATTTCAGGGGCAACATGTCCTGCAAGATTATGTTCCATTGGGGTATTTCCAAGACTTTCTGGAATGCCAGTGCATGTGGTAGGATGATAGCAAACACATAGAGGGCAGAATTGAATGCGTTCCCAAATACAGAAAGAGAGAAAAGTAAAGGCAAATGATATTTGTTGAAAAAGTGGCATAAACTTATCAATTTAGAGAAAATCAATGAATATCAAATGTAAAGATACAAGCTTACCTTTATTTCATTCTTTACTTATCTGCTTATGACATTATATGTAACATGCTAATGTGCCATTTATTGATTAGCAATATAAGTTATAGCTACCGGTATTTATCATTAATAAATCAAAAATATTTACCTTTACTTTTTCTACTTTCTATATTTGGGAATGCAATCAGGTCAATGACTATGTGAACATCTGAACTGGATGGCACTAGGCAAAACTAGCCGCAGACTCCACGCTGGGCTGTAAGTGTAACCCTTCACACGCCATTAGCAAATGCTTAGTTCATCAGTGCACCGTAAATTGGGGTCTCACTTTATAAAGACGTGTCTTTTCACGAACAGACAGTATCTTGCGAAAAGACAGCTTAACTGTCAATAAATCCCGATTTGAAGCTCTTCTCTTTTCTCTATAAAGTGAGACCGCATAAATTGCAATGCAGCGCCTTCTAAAGAGTAAAGAGCATTTCATGATTAAGTTATCTTTGATAAACAGACTGAGAGTTGTATGAAATAGACCAATCCAGGCTGTCTATCATCTGATGTAGCCATATGCACAACAAATCAGCCTGAGGTCTCAGTCACAACAAACCCAGTGGCATTAAGTAAAAAGATGCGTGAGACCTGCTTGCTCTGTAGAATTCTGTCATTTTTCACAAAGTGGTAAAGTGTTATGCATATGGCTAATGCACTCAGATACTAGATACCACAAAACGGGGGACAAAACGGTCCAAGGTGTCAATTTGTCACCATTTTTCAAAGCCAAAACTACATTTTGAAGTGTGTCAAAGGTGTATTTCTGTGGTCGGTCGCACCAACACCTGCAGGCGTACACATCTAGGCCCTCTAGCCTACCAGGGACATAGGCAGGGACTTCAGCCAATGTATGGTCCTGCTGCAGATAAAAAAAAAATACTGCCAAACAACAGGACATGCACATGCTTGCACTGTAGACAAAGGAACTATAACCTCACTATAATCTCTTGACAAAATTGACAATGCTGGGGTGAACAACTCCATTATGTTTTCTCTACTAGCAGGTACAAAGTTCACCCAAAGTGCCTTGGCCTGATTCATACCTTCCTGCCGCCACAGCTCTTGACTCACAACATGACAGCATGTGGCTTCTGCAGCAGAGGATAGATTAGCCAGCCTGACCCAATAGAGCCCAGGGCATATATCCCCTGCCTACCTCTAACTCTTATCCTAAGCCGTCATACCCCCCACCCTCCTCCATTCCCCTTCCTTCCCCCTTCGTTCTACGTACTACCCAGTGGACAGGCCAGGGAGATTACTGGCTAAGCCATGGTGACAACCTCAAAACCAACAGGGTTCTGATGAGCCCCCATTATGTAACTGATACATGGTGCACGGGAGAGAATTTGGGTCTCAAATAAATAATCGAATTATAGAACTTGCCTTCTGTGGCAATCGTTTTGGTTGTCACACGGTATTTATTGTTTTATGAGATGAGAGAAAACTCGATAAGTGAGGCTCTTGCGACGCCATTCGCTGTATACCTGTGTGATGATCGAGGTGTCATTTTGTAGGTCAGTGGGCACGGCTTAGCACAGAGTCTGGATCGGTCTATTGTCAATGGTATATTTACCGGTTTAGAACACATTCTTGCCACAAAAACAACACCTTTCATCTGCATGGATGATTCGCAACAAATGTTGAATGATGGACATGGTTGGCTGCACATGACTGGAAAGAAGGTTACTGTAAAAGACCGTATAGATGTGACACAACAATACTCTATCGCTCCAGTTTATAGAACATATCCACATGAACTGGGCTAAAGCTGCAAGTACAGTATCTATAGTCAAGAAATATATATACTATGTAGCTACAGAAGTTTATAGCTGAAATAGTGTTGCATGATAATGGCATACAAAAAATTACGATTGAGCCTTTCTCTTTGCAGAGTGACAACCGTTTGTTACAGTAGATATGATGTTCGCTACTTAGAACCCACTTTTAGACCAGAAGAACTTGAACAACCAGTTGAGGATAATGACCCAAGGAAATTTCAACCCATCAAGGCTGCCAAAAAGGAGGAAACCTCATCCATTATATTTGACCCTTTGGTTGCGTGAGTATTTGAAAAGTACATATGTAGCAGTAAAGAAATTTTAAAATTTCAATGGTAACAGTTTGGTACATGTTTTATCCATACCCATTTCACTGTCCCTTGAGGCCTATATTGGTTTAATATTGGTTTTGCTACCTGCTAGGCCACATGATGCAATAAGAAATCAAGACGTGACCCTAGATGTGTCCAGGACATCTTCGAATGGCAGGAATTCTTCTGCGTCTTTGTACCTTATAATAATTTTCTTGTTTTAGGAAATTTACCAGGATGCTAATCGTTGATGGTTATAAAGATGCTGCGCGGATGTGTCTGGACAGGGTAGGTCTGCTCTTTACGCCTTAAACTACCTTTTATGTAGAAAGTATATGCAACACAAAGGCAGATCTCAACTATATCTGAGTGTAACGTATGACACTGAACAACTAAAAAGTACACAAACGTGGTAACTTACAAATAGGCACTAGTGTAGACTGTATATAAATGATATACGGATACGCAATATACGATACGAGTTTCAGATCCAGAACTGTACAATGAATTCATGATCAGTTTAATGTATAATTTGATTTCTGTATCAGCACACCGATGTGTACATGCATCAGTTTTTTTTTTCTGGTAATTGATGTACTAGTATAAAACTAAACTGTTCTGAAGTCCTTAGCGTCTGTATAGAGATGAAAATTATGTTCACTTTCAATGCGGGAAGACCTTTGAGGAGGTAAAGCTCATTCAGCTGGCTAAGTACCACAGAGCAGCCACAGACGAGGAGCGGAATGAGATAACAATCGACCCTCTAAAGATATTCTACCAGGCTGTGGAGAACTGCCAGCCAGTCCTGGGCACGCAGAGAGCCAAAAGGGGAGGCATAACATATATAGTAAGTTATATTTGTATTTAATAATACAGACTGATGACGGTAAATCGTTTTATCGAAACCTGACCACCAGGAAGCTCATGAAGAGTGATTGATAAAATGATGATGGCTGATGGACCAGTTCTTACTTCTGGATTTAATATGTGTCGCTCTACGAGGATTAGCTATGTCCTTGGTCGCTGGAGTGTACGAATATTCAACGCGCTCTGGTTAATATTGTCGCCGTGTGGTTTCTTGGATCCATAACCATGACGATTGTGCTTAAATAGAGCGTTTTGCATGTATACCCGGTACTTCTATCCTCTTGTTTGTAAATGTTCTTGTGAACACCCTGTGGCCTATTTGTTTCTGGCGTTATCCTTTGCAAAATACGACAAGTACGGGCGTTGTGTCTTGTTTATCCATGTCGTCATTCCAACATAGGATTATTCTATTTACTATACCTAATTAACAAAAAAATAAGTTTTGGGGTAAGGAAATGAGAACAGATCTGCGCATTCCACATGTATGGATGCATGCAATAGAAGATCATCAATTGAGACTTATCACAAAGTTCTTTGAATTGGTAAAGAATCACTTATTTCTCCAGTGCCATACTCGAGATTGTTGCTCCTTTTGCCAGGTGCCCATCCCCTGTCGGCCGAAGTATCAAGTCTTCCAAGCGATGAAGTGGTTGATCGATTCCAGTAACGATAAAGATTCGAGACTACGCTTCTGGGTTGTGCTAGCGAGAGAGCTTTTGGACGCGGCAAGAAACGAGGTTAGTCTCCAAACGCTGACCAATTTCATTACGTACCACGACGTAGACGTAGATAACCAAATCACTGTAATTATCGACCCAAATGACACACTACTTGTTTAGTTACATTCCAAAACGGAACGACTGACCAGATAGCGAATTATCGAAGTGATTTTTTGTCCTTATATTTCTCACGAAGTGCGATTTTGAAATGTAAATTAATTTTATCGTCGTACATACGGGTAAACTGTTATAGTACTTATAACCGCACTATCGTTTTAGAGTTGGAACCGCTATCTTGGTCAGTAGTTTTATAACCAGTGGTGCGCATTTATGTTATCATAAAAAATAATACATACATTACCGGTACCTTATGTTATTGACATTCGGTAAATATGTTTTCTTCGGAAATATCGTTTTGGGCAATAAAGATATGTGCTCTCGAGCTGGATTGTTTTCCCCAACACCGTAATTAGGCTTACCATCGCCCCATGTTAAGACCTTGTTGTTTGCTTCTCAGGGCAAGAGTGTACGAAAGAAACATGAATTACACAAGCTGTGCGAGGCCAACCGAGCCTACTCCCATTACCGATGGTAGGCCCCAAACACCACTTCACCCAAGTCTTTATATCAACTGGAACGGCATCAGATCAACCCAGTTGTCATCGTCAACCTGTTCTGCATTGTAAATAAACTGTGTCCATTTATAACTTTATTGATGTGTCTGTGTGGATTCTAGTGTTTTACTCTTTTTTGACACAATTGATTATTCGGCAAGTTCAAACGTCCTTCATGCCCACTGATAACGCAGATATGATTCCGAAGTCAATCTCGGAAGTCAAAACAATTGTTTATTGTCCTAATCGCTTTGCAAATGACTTATCTGCATATACGCCATCCTAAACATTTGCTCCACAAAAAAATCAGGAGCACTGACACGATTCTTCGGCAAGTTCAAACGTCTTTCATGCCCACTGATAACGCAGATATGATTCCGAAGTCAAAACAATATTTTATTATTCTAAACATTTGCTCCACAACAATTTCAGCAGTACTAAGAAAAAGGTGAACAACTCCTTTTGTATGCAATATACGTTGAAACCGGTAGGCTGCAGAGTATCTGAATATCATATACATATCCCATGTATAATGTGCCCGTAAGATAAAAGCACGGAGAGTACTTCCGTATATCATTCAATATATATATATATATGTGTAAGAAGAGAACGAATCGAGAGCTTTATGTATCGTTCACCATGTTGAATGTATATGCATTATGAGAACGGAGAGCTAATGAGATATATTATTAAACTTTTATATATACGATGAGAGAACAGTCAATCTCTACCAAAGATAAGATACCGATATTTGAAGATGTTATCAATAGCAATTTCACATGTGAATGACAACCTCCTTGGTTTGATAAGGCATTTTCTTCAGGAATCCCTCTTGCTCTTATAAGAATAGAAGTTTCATATACAATACATGGGGCTTTTACTTTCACATGATCACTGGGGTGGGTCACAGTGTGGACAGGTAAGATCAGATAAAGTTTTATTTAACATCGGTATGTAAAAGTAAACAATAAACATTGGCACACGTACTATTGACCGACCAAACTAATATGGACTTATTGTTGTCCGTGGAAAGCCGTCAACTGCATTCAATCCGGATGATGATCCATCAATTCCACTTCGAATATCAGATCGACGTTTGGTGGAACGGTGGGGCTCGTCAAGGCAAAACTTACACACGAGTCAATGTCATACTACCCCAACCCCTCAAAAGACGAAAAAACAGTTTCTCTTGAAGATATTATGAAACAGATAGCCACATGACAGATGTATGACTAGTTTAATGTATAAGTCATGTTCGCATAGGTAGGCCCGTTTGCTGATATCACGGGTGGGAGATTCTCATTGAGGCAAATGTCAATAGATAGCCCACTTACAAAACACCTCAACTTTTTACCCTGTTTTAGAACCAAAGACATTTTACAAGTACATATACTAAACAGACATACAGCCACAAGCAGAAATATATCCGGCAATGCCTGGTTTTACTGAAAAGGATATCCAAAAATCTGATGTCCGTAGCGGCCGTAACCCAGATCACTCGATATCTTGAATTGAGCAATTTCCCCCTCCTTCATCGTCACACAACCTTCTTCAAACCCTGAAATAACAAAAACGTACCACATCAAGCATACTTTTAGTAACAATTGAGATTGGTAACCTGCATAGGTGGTGGCGCGATCCTTCAGAAGTTATGGAGCTATCAAAGTAAACGTTTATATTCCTGAGGTTCAATATCAGAAATTATGGGTCCATGGTACCAGTGTCCTCACCGCGCGACGCTTGGCCACAAAAGGAGTAAAATAAGACCGGTTGCTTGTCATGGTACTCTCTGGTGCTGCAAAAGCAATACAATCGCTGTTATTACAGTTGTTGTTACATGCAAGGAGAACTGGACTTGCTGCAACGACAAACTGAGCTTTTGGCTGAATTTTCACTCCATAGACACCGGTGACAGAAGGTGACACTCAAGACACTCAACTTTTGAAAAGCCAACATATGGACAAATGTGTCAAGACAAATAAATAACGACCTGCTTATACCAGGATATGCAAATTACGACATGCTGACTACTGGCTTGTCGTGAGTCCGAAGCAGGAGTTCATCGTTATATACCATACACGGAGGACTTGGCGTACATATGTGAACATAGGCAGTGGATTTCTTACTTCCAGAATGGCTTCTTCACCATGGAGCCATCCTTCTCGAAGTAATGGCCCTTGGCATGAATTGACAAGATGGCGCCCTTGCCGGCCACTTCCCCTTTTCCTTCCCGCACCACCTTCTTCCACACGTGGGGGGCTGATGGTGAGGTTTCATGTAGGTATTGGGGTATATCTAATTTTGTCCAACCGTCCTTGTCCGCCCAGACACCGCAGCGTATCGGCATGTCCTTGGTCTTGTTCTGGTCTTCTTCTTTTTCTGGTTCCTTTGTCGTATGGTTGCCACTTTCACCGTCGGTGTTGTCAGTCATGCTATTTGGAAAGGCAGACTGTAGTATAGCACCTTAATTTAGGGCTAAAGCTGGATTTTCAAACATGCACTTTTGTGACAATAATGTTTCAATTTAGTACCACTTAACTTCGAGAACCATTTTCATCAGTCCCACGTAAAACCTCACCATCAGCGCCATAGGCCCCATACCTACCTGAAACGGCACCATCAAACCACGAACTCCTAGACCTACATAAAAACTTCGCCATCAACCCGCATGCGCCTTGACCTACCTAAAATCTCACCATCAGGCCCCAAACTCCAGAACCTGAAACCAGGGTATTTGCCAGAATTTGCTTGGACATTTTCAGTGTTTTTTTCCAGTAGGCCTACACTAGTACAATAGGTCTGCGTGAAATACGAATAGCATTACATTTTTCATGGGCCCCCTTTACGTTACATATCAATAAGGTATGTTAATAAACTTTTTGGGCGGGAAAACAGCAGGTGAGTGGCCGCCTGCCTCAAAAACTGCCTACGCGATATTGAAAACTGCTTGCCTCGGGCGGGTCTCTGGCTAATAGCCTACATGAATCCTCCCGAGCTGCCCCGAGCCCCCAGACCTCCACCAAACCTCACCATCAACCCCTCTACCCCCAGACCTACATGAATCCTCCCGAGCTGCCCCGAGCCCCCAGACCTCCACCAAACCTCACCATCAACCCCTCTACCCCCAGACCTACATGAATCCTCCCGAGCTGCCCCGAGCCCCCAGACCTCCACCAAACCTCACCATCAACCCCTCTACCCCCAGACCTACATGAATCCTCCCGAGCTGCCCCGAGCCCCCAGACCTCCACCAAACCTCACCATCAACCCCTCTACCCCCAGATCTCCACCAAACCTCACCATCAACCCCTCTACCCCCAGACCTACCCAAAACCTCACATAAACTCCCAGTCCTACATGAAACCTCACCATCAGCTACTTACACCTAGCTGAAACCTCACACCTACTTGAAACTTCACCATCAGCCCCCCAACCCCCAGACCTACACGAAACCTCACCATCAGCCCCCCAACCCCCAGACCTACACAAAACCTCACCATCAGCCCCACAACCCCCATACCTACATGAAACCTCACCATCAGCCTCCCAACCCCCAGACCTACACAAAACCTCACCATCAGCCCCCCAACCCCCAGACCTACCTGAAACCTCACCATCAGCTCCCCAACCCCCATACCTACATGAAACCTCACCATCAGCCCCCCAACCCCCATGCCTACATGAAACCTCACCATCAGCCCCCCAACCCCCAGACCTACACGAAACCTCACCATCAGCCCCCCAACCCCAATACCTACATGAAACCTCACCATCAGCCCCCCAACCCCCAGACCTACACGAAACCTCACCATCAGCCCCCAATCCCCAGACCTACATGAAACCTCACCATCAGCCCCCCAACCCCCAGACCTACACGAAACCTCACCATCAGCCCCCCCAACCCCCATACCTACATGAAACCTCACCATCAGCCTCCCAACCCCCAGACCTACACGAAACCTCACCATCAGCCCCCCAACCCCCATACCTACATGAAACCTCACCATCCGCCCCCCAACCCCCAGACCAACACGAAACCTCACCATCCGCCCCCCAACCCCCATACCTACATGAAACCTCACCATCCGCCCCCCAACCCCCAGACCTACACGAAACCTCACCATCAACCCCCCAACCCCAATACCTACATGAAACCTCACCATCAGCCCCCCAACTCCCAGACCTACACGAAACCTCACCATCAGCCCCCAACCCCCAGACCTACACGAAACCTCACCATCAGCCCCCCAACCCCCATACCTACATGAAACCTCACCATCCGCCCCCCAACCCCCAGACCAACACGAAACCTCACCATCCGCCCCCCAACCCCCATACCTACATGAAACCTCACCATCCGCCCCCCAACCCCCAGACCTACACGAAACCTCACCATCAGCTCCCCAACCCCCAGACCTACACGAAACCTCACCATCAGCTCCCCAACCCCCATATCTACATGAAACCTTACCATCAGCCCCCCAACCCCCAGACCTACACGAAACCTCACCATCAACCTCCCAACCCCCAGACCTACATGAAATCTCACCATCAGCCCCCCAACCCCCAGACCTACACGAAACCTCACCATGAACCTCCCAACCCCCAGACCCACATGAAACCTCACCATCAGCCCCCCAACCCCCAGACCCACATGAAACCTCACCATCAGCCCCCCAACCCCCAGACCTACACGAAACCTCACCATCAACCTCCCAACACCCAGACTTACATGAAACCTCACCATCAGCTCACCAACCCCCAGACCTACATGAAAACTCACCATCAGCCCCCCAACCCCCAGACCTACATGAAACCTCACCATCAACCTCCCAACCCCCAGACCTACATGAAACCTCACCATCAGCCCCCCAACCCCCAGACCTACACGAAACCTCACCATCAGCCCCCCAACCCCCAGACCTACACGAAACCTCACCATCAACCTCCCAACACCCAGACTTACATGAAACCTCACCATCAGCTCACCAACCCCCAGACCTACATGAAAACTCACCATCAGCCCCCCAACCCCCAGACCTACATGAAACCTCACCATCAACCTCCCAACCCCCATACCTACATGAAACCTCACCATCAGTCCCCCAACCCCCAGACATAGATGAAACCTCACCATATGCCCCCAAACCCTCATACCTACATGAAAACTCACCATCAACCCCCTAACCCCCAGACCTACATGAAACCTCACCATCAGCCCCCGAGTTCCCAGACCTACGTGAAACTTCACCATCAGCCCCCAAAAACCCTCATACCTACACGAAACCCCACCATCAGCCCCCCAACCCCCAGACCTACATGAAACCTCACCATCAGCCCCCCAACCCCCATGAAACCTCACCATCAGCCCTCCAACCCCCAGACCTACATGAAACCTCACCATCAGCCCTCCAACCCCCAGACCTACATGAAACCTCACCATCCGCCCCCCAACCCCCATACCTACATGAAAACTCACCATCAGCCCTCCAACCCCTAGACCTACATGAAACCTCACCATCAACCTCCCAACCCCCATACCTACATGAAACCTCACCGTAAGCCCTCCAACCCCCAGACCTACATGAAACCTCACCATCACCCGCCCAACCCCCAGACCTACATGAAACCTCACCATCAGCCCCGCAACCCCCATACCTACATGAAAACTCACCATCAGCCCCCCAACCCCCAGACCTACATGAAACCTCACCATCAGCCCTCCAACCCCCAGACCTACACGAAAAAACTCACCATCAACCTCCCAACCCCCAGACCTACATGAAACCTCACCATCAGCCCCCCAACCCCCAGACCTACATGAAAACTCACCATCAGCCCCCCAACCCCCAGACCTACATGAAACTCACCATCAACCTCCCAACCCCCATACCTACATGAAAACTCACCATCAACCCCCAACCCCCAGACCTACATGAAACCTCACCATCAGGCCCCGAGTTCCCAGACCTACGTGAAACTTCACCATCAGCCCTGAGCCCTCAGACGTATCTGAAACCTCACCATCAGCCCTGAGCCCCCAGCCATATCTGAACCCTCACCATCAGCTACCCACACCTAGCTGAAACCGCACCATCACCTCTGAGCCCCCAGACGTATCTGAAACCTCACCATCAACCCCTCGAGGACCCCACTGCCATACAATATACCTAATATATATAGTATATAGGTATTGTATGGCGGGCGGTAGTCCCATATGAGACAGTTGTTGCTCCGCACAACAGTCCCGTGTCCGCATGTAGAAAATGAGGGTGTAAGATTTGTTTTTGTGGGCGACTAAGTGTTGTTAACTGCACGACCCATCAAACCCTTGTCATTTTGTACTCTGATACCTAAACTTCATATTTACCACAAAACCCATATGCATATGAACTAACAAATGACTTTCGCCAGGTGGCGTTTCGCTTATTGCGTGTCAATTGGCTGGGTGTATGAAGCGCCACCAAGCGAATGGTGTGGTTTTAACGACATGCACGCATGCTCAGTTTCTCCACTGGGTGGGCATAGCCATGAATCCATGGCTATGGTTAGCCATGAATCCATGGCTATGGTTAGCCATGAATCCATGGCTATGGTTAGCCATGAATCCATGGCTATGGTTGAAGAATCATAGCCATGTAGCATTCTATAGTGAAAAATCAACTTCACATGACAAATTGAATTGTTTAAGTACAGCTATCATAATTAGTTTCAACAATGTAAAAGTACTTTTCTACATATAATTACTGATGTATGAACTCTTCCAAAGTTGTTGAACTCCATAATTGCCTACTGGCATAAAAATGGACAACAACATGCCACCATTTTGTTTACAGGGTGTTGATCACTGCACATGTGCAAGGTCATCACATGATATTATAAGCCATGCTAATTGGTTCATTGTTCAGGGACCCAGTCATTGGGTCAGTGAAAACACATGTTTTCATATGAATTTCTGGTGACAGACTGGACTATTTTTGCCTTTCAAGAATGGTTACTTATGTGATTAGTCATTATACTTGTCAAGAAGTAATCAGAAAAGGATTAAGGTTTGTTTCTGTTAGAAAACTTTTCCCACAGCAGAGGAGAATCAGAGCTACACTTGGTCAAAGTCAAACAACCCTGAAATGGGGTTGTTCCAGACCAGAATTTTACTGTGGAATGAGACTAGGCTGTGTTTCAGCTCACACAGCCTAGGGTTCTGGGCTAGGGTGGGCAAGGTGGCGGACAGAACTGAGTTGTCTGCTGCTTCTAAAAATCAACAGAGGATTTTGTCGTAATCACGGAGACTTCAACCAAATTTAACAAGATAAGTTGTAAGATACATACTTCTAGAAACTATTGCCATACCCCGAAAAGTTCTTGCCATCAGCACCGCTTCTCGCCATGCGTGTTTGTAAAATGCCGTACAGGATTTGACAGACCGGACATGTGGCGTTGTTTCCCAACAACGCCACATGGGGCTATGCGGGCGGGGCCCTTGAAAATATAATGGAGTCGAGCGCTCATGCCATCAGCCCCGACCCTCCAACTGTACCTGAAACCTCACCATCAGCCCGCGAGCCCCCAGACCTACGTAAAACCTCATCATCACTGCATCAGCTCCCGAGCTCCGGCCCACACCTACCTGAAACTTCACTATTACCAGGGCTACGTACCGTAGCACGATCGATCGCGATCGCACTCCCTGCGGTATGACAAATAAGAATTTGAACTTGGCGGATTGGTCAAGGACGCGTGCAAGTTTGAAGCGGAAGTGTAGTATGGTTCGCCGCTATCAAAAGCTGTCCCGCATGACAATATTAAACTCTGGACGACGATTCTTCTCAAATAAGTGGGGATAACCAGTAAATGTCGATGCTTTATTGTTATCTTTTATTTATCAACATTTTACACAATTTAGATTGTGCTGCCTTTTCTCAAAGTAAGGATACTTATTTAGTAGATATCCCGCAACAATTGAAAATAGTTCGATGTGACCAATGTCGTTCCGTAGCAATTAAGTTCCGAGTGACCAAAAATGTTCGCGGCGATCGATCGTGCTCCGGTACGCAGCCCCGATCACTAGCTGACACTGCCACTGGCCCCGAATTCGCAGACCTATAAAAAAATACGTAAAACCTTACTATCATGATCAGCGCTCGAGCCCCCAGACCTATCTGAAAGTTCACCATCATTCAGCCCAAAGCTCCCAGACCTATCTATTATATCCTATATTCATGATAACATCAAAGGAGGTTGAGATATGGAGAATAATCACTCACCTGTACGCATGCAGGTACGTAACGCTGTAACGCGGCAGGGAACTAACTTTCAGAAATCGAAACTGAATTGTACTTAACACCGAAAATCGAGGAAGTTCCCCGACTACAGTGAAATACATCGAATGGCATTTTGAAAGCAACATAATATTAGAAACTTTCCTTTCGGATGCTTGCTTTCTATATGTTAGGTACTTCTATTGGCTTCAATTGTGTTCGTGACTTTTTGTACTCATATTCCGATTGTATGTCAGCTCCAAAGTCTTCCAGAACAAAGAGATCCTCTTAGACCTTTCCCGAGTTATTGGATAAGATAATTCAGATCACATTTTAGTTATCTTACCTTAGAGTCCTGGAATGCATTCGCCAACCGGAGTCTGACAACTCTAGCTCCATCACGTACCCTTGTAAACGTAGCCTTGGCAATGTTTCAGTGTACTCCAATAAAGTAAGTATTTCTCTCAACTCCCCAACAATATGCCTTTCTAGTTCGCGCCACACCATACACTTTCTTTGGAACGCAAAAGAAGCTTTCCTGGCCGCTTCTTTTGCTCCTAATCGACATTGTGGCATCTAAATGCAAAGCACCATTATCAAACCATGTAGCTATAGTATGTAGGTGTTACTTTCGGAGAAACGTCACATGAAAATGTTAATCGGCCTCGAATTGGGATATCCCGGCCCTTTCTGTCAACAGGGTCTGACCCTATGCCATGTTGGACTCCAGACAGGCGGCAGAAAAACTCCAGATACGTGCTGAAGTCGGAGTTCCGATGTAACAACATAGGGCCAGCGAAGATGACATGAGCAGAAGCGCTTCAGATCAAGAATATGCCGTCACCTAGGCAACTTCTTCGTACAAAGGGGTCCCCTTCCCGGGCTCCGGTCATTAGGTCTTGGATAGTATCCGCAAAATTAGGCGAACTCTCGTCTTCACCACACATCTCGTTTCGATGTCGATAGCAGACATCCTTGACTGGTCCAAACCAGATATAATTGGTGTCAGATAATTGCATGCGCAAAAAATGGTCTTCTGATTTCGCCCCCGCCTGGGACTGGGATTAGATTATGTTGCTATTTCCAAAATATGGTTAATTATTGAGTGGATTTCGTTTAATAGCTTATTTAGAGTGACCAACATTGTACGCGGCGGTCGACCCCGATGCGAAGCTCACCCCGCATCTTCATAACGCAAACGTGTATTTGTCATTTGCGGCGACAGGTTACGCCATCTGGTGCTGGTCAGTGTCGACCAAATATGGTGGCAGCTAGCCCACTGATCGCTAAACGGGCTCCGCGTATTATCATATCTGGATTTAACTTTGTCAAATGAATACCTATAGTGCTGGATGTTCATTTATAGCGACCGGGTAGGCTATGCTAATCGTCTTCATATGATCTTATTACCACTATTCTACTGCGGAGTAGTTTTCTTTTCGTGAAAAGAAGCTCTTTTCACTATTTGGGCCTAAGCAAATGCGCTTACTTTTCCCTGATATATCGAATAATCCAGGTTTGTGTTTGAAATCCCTGTTTTAGTATATTCTGGGCGGACCTTGCATATGTATTTAGGTATTCCATGACTGAATGTATACGTTGGAAATCGCGCCAAGATCCATGTAGGCATTCGTATCAGTCAAGCGCGAGCTTAGGTGCCCAAGTGAGAAATACAATTTGTTTCTCGGATATTTCTGCTGTTTTCGGTATTTCGGCCTTGGGTTGTATTTGTTTACATTCCAGCTCCAGCGGCACGATGGCGGGTGGTTCTGTGTTTTTGGTGATGGCCAGCGGTCAAATTGAGAGTGCTGAGGTAAGTACGAAAGTCCAAATTGTAATATATTTGCTCTTGATATGTGTTTACTTTCATAGATTACGATTGTGACTGCGGCTTCGTTATTTATTTAGTCTACTAGCTTCGCATGAAGCTCACCGACACCGAGGTCTGGTAAAAATCCTTGCGTGTTGCAACAAGAATGTTATATGCGGGGGGTTATGAACAGATGAATATGGTTCAGGGCCTAAAAACAAGACCTCTGTCGTAACGACGTAAGACAGTTGTAGAAGTCGCGTGTAAAATGTTGTCCCTTCAGGCCTTCTCCAACTTGACAGTGACGTTTTGTTTTCAGGCTGCAAGAATCGGCCTAAAAATCTATAATTGGCCTTATCTGTTATGTTGAAATCGTCACCGTTGCAGAGTGTGTTGAGCTTAGCATTATCAGTATCTACTGTCACCCCCCCCCCCTCTCCTCCTGTGCTTGATGTTCACACAGTAAATCAGCGGAGTCAGTGATGTATACTTACTAAATTTGTCTAGCTAGTAAAGTGGTAGCCCCCAATTGGTTGTGCTTGATAGCATATCTTTTCGCGAAAAGATACGTCTTTTTCGCGAAAAGACATATTCTCGC
This sequence comes from Arenicola marina, assembly GCA_964019135.1. Taxonomy (NCBI): domain Eukaryota; kingdom Metazoa; phylum Annelida; class Polychaeta; family Arenicolidae; genus Arenicola; species Arenicola marina. Next base: position 1,568,121 of record OZ025251.1, read on the forward strand.
GAAAATACACATTAAATGCTTATAAGACTGCTCCAACATTTCTTCGCGAAAATATAACCGAAACAACATTGTATTGACACACTTTCTTAGTGTCAGAAGATAGAACAAGGTATATAGAATATGTAAACACTATGATTGTACGCGCACACATTATGATAAAAGCTACAGTCGATTTCCGACTGGCGTCTAAAGAACTCTGCATGGACATTGTTGTGCCCCTAGAAAGCAGGGCTTGCCTGGGGGCACTTGTGCCAATGTGAAACCATATGGCTTTACTGAGCTGTCAAATACAAGTGTATATCTCTGGGGGGACATTCGTTGCATAGATGTTGCCATAAAATCTACTATGATATTGGTCTGCTTATGACGGAAGCTACAGCGGTTCACAGGATTAAGGGGATATAGTCTATCTCTATAACAATTAATATGTGTATAGAGATGAACCATGCCTGACAAAAATTTGTTTCTTGGTCTAGTATATTTTTTATTAGCATATATCTATATTTATATATACAGGCCATCTGATTTAGATATTAGACATGAGGGCCAAGTATAATAACAGCTGCACATATGTTTGAGATGGTAAGTTCTACAGATGTGGGTGATGAGAAATGTGCTGTGGTGGGTTATAACGGAAGGAGGCTGCAGTTATCTAATGACTTTGCAGCTTCATATCATGTCTAGACAAAGGTTACACTGTCATACAGCAGGTTAAGGAGACCTTATATTCATACAACCATTTTCAATACTAGACCCATAACTATGTTGCATATACCTAGGTAGCTTTGTCATTAAAACCTGATATAGGGTCCGGGTTACTGTGAACTATTTTGGGTTAGATGGGCAACTTAGTAGTATAGGTGGTGTTGTTAGGCCAGAATGATGACACTTTACAGCAAAAAAGTGGCAACTTGCAGGTATTTGTCATGTATACTCTGTATCCATGTCATTATTGACAACATGGCCAGTGTACTGTAAGTAATCACCTTCATTGCACTGGCCATGTTATCAATAATGATATGGCTAAAGGGAGGTCCCAGAAGGCAAGTTGTACATGTACTCCCAAACATGGAAATAAAAAAAAAGGTAAAGGCATTATGCTAGTGGGTAAGAAATACTCAATCCATGGTTGACCATAGTCTAGACCATGGCATTATGATATAATAGAAAAAGTACTGTAATAATCATGTATTAAGGTAGATGCATAGATTACATTTTTATCAGACAAACTTCTTGACATTTTTTCAACGTATAGTAATGTGTATCCAAGACGATAAAATAACATAAAAAAGACATGTCTTCTGCCTACTTTTCTGTCAAAATGACGTTGAATAGGTAGGGGGTCACATCTAATTTTATAATGGCCGTTAATGGAGAATTTTGGAATTTCAACACAAAATATTCAACAGAAAAAAAACGGCTCAGACAAAGTTAATAAAAATTTATTTGTAACAAGCTTGCTCCTTGTTCGTTGAAGTAAAAGAAAAAAATATATGGGTCTTCTACCTCGTTTTTGCGTAAAATGACTCTGAACATGGAAATTGTGCCGGTAATTCTGAGGGTCAGAATGGGAAACATGCTGAACTAGAGATACAAGTACTCACAAGATTGAATAAGATACTTGGTGTTATCAAATTTACATGAAAACATTTAAGCAACCAAACGTGTAAGCATATAGGCCTACGATGATGTGGTACCCCGCCTCCCCCACTGATTTACTGTGCCTTTTGTGGTCAACGCTATGTAATTTGCCGTCTTGTTCTTTGCCTGCTTGTTCAATAAGTTCTTTAGTTTGCTTGGACTTGCGTTTGCCTATCAATTTCCCTTTACAGCGCATCAGTTTCGCGACTTTGTTACATAAACAAGAAATAAACGTGACACGCTGCGGACCATAGGCATAGAGCGTTCGCCAGATTAGCCTGGTTCCCCGGCCCAACTTCGCTCGCTCGCTTACTTACAAGTATGAGTATGAGTGGCGGTACCAGCTTATCGCCAGATCGCAGCGGCATAGTCCACCAGATGGCGCCACGGTGATGCCGGGAACCTCCTGAAGGGGGTTATAGTATATTGCTATGGGGAATATTGCAGTGGACACCATCAACATATATTCAATAGGAGACCATTAATACATCTTTTTGCCTTACCAAGATATGTAACATATATGGTAGTAACCAGCAAGAATTTGTTTTTGTTCTTTTCAGTTTCAAGAGTTTGATGATGTATACTGCAGGTACTCCTTTGTCTATGGACAGGATTGGGTAGTCACTTCTGTAAGTATGCCACTTCTGTAAGTCTGTATTTCTATTGGAAGATTATATAAATTTACCTATCCAACATTACCTAAGAAGCTGAAATGTCAAAAACTAAAGCCTGCAGCATGCCCAGGATATACTGTCTAACATTTATCATTAAATTATACTTATTGGTCCAGATACACATTATTGTGTATTGACTTATATTTAAGTATGTATATAATGAAATGTAACCTTGTGTTTTCCAGTGTTTATGTTATGGCCCTGCTACTGTTGCCCTTGGTCTTCTTGCAAGAATATTATGGTCTCATGTTGGATTTAGCTTAATTCTAGAAGAGGGTCTGTTTTGGTCTAGATTGGGATGGGGCCCTATCACTGACTTTGGCTATGGTCTGGAGAAAGGTCTGTTAGAATCTAGAGGATGGGCTATCTGTCATCTAGAAGAGGGTTTGACATTCGGTATGTGGTCTAATAAAGAGAGTCTGGCACCGTTGTATTGGTCTGTCCAACATCTAGGAGGAGGTCTGTCACTTGTCCTTGGTCTGTCTATGGTCTAGAAGGGGGTGTTACACTGTTGTATTTGGTCTATTTGTAGTCTGTAAGGGGGTCTGGCTCTGCTATATTTGTTCTGTCCAGGGCCTGGAGGAAGGACTGACGCAAATGGTGAAGAAGAGTTCCGACCACAGGCAAAAGTTTGTGCTGAACTTCCCATTGGATGTCACCTTTAAAAGCACGAACCCACATGGATGTGTGTATACTGCGCTTTCTGCTCGACCACTAACTTTTGATTTTGTTTATGAGACATTCATTTTAAGGCTCTGTGTAAAATTAATTTCGCCTTTAGATGTTTTGAAAATAAATATGTCTATATACATAACTGACCTTTTAAGTATATTTATTAATTAATTATAAGTATATTTATTAATTAATTATAAGTATATTTATTAATTAATTATAAGTATATCTATTATAGAATTCTAAAGTGAAAAATATGTACTGAATGATATATATATATTTGCAGGTTTTGATTTACATAATTTAAAATATTTTACCTTAGTCAGACATGTTTATGTTTTTTAGTGCCATGTTTGTATTTTATTTTTTTTTGTTTTCCTGATTCCTAGGGCCCCAGATTGTGGTTCATGCCTACGGCCTAGATCTGTTTGGTAACGATGTTGTCAGAGGCTACGGTGTGACACATATTCCTATGGTCCCGGGCAGGTATGTTACAAGTACCTGTACAACGATAATCTTGCCTGTCCAAGCTTGGGAATGGATTATCTCCGCGGCCGAGTGTTCTGGCACGGGTGCATTATGATCACGGTGAATTACGGTTTCTCGTGGATTTCATTGTGTGGCTTTGGTGGGCAATTTTTGATTACTTAATAGCAGTCTAAGTTACTTGCACCAGCCACTGGCACCAAGATATTGTAGTCCAGTTAGCATCAGCCGCGGGTATATCAGTCACAAAATTTATTTCATTATACTTGGCATCGACAACTACCTGTTTTGTACGACGGGCTCTTACCTCATCATTCATACTGAAATAAACCATTAGTTAATGTTTTCTGACTTACCCCGCCGCCCCCACCCCCCCTTGTTAAGCACTAGTTTCATACTGCTATATCCATTTCATGCAACACTGTGTCTACATAATCCGCCCCCCCCCCCACCCGTCTCAGGCACTAATCCATTCATACCACTGCTTCTCCGCCCCGCCCCCCACAACTCACCCCTAGGCACTCCATCAGGATCCCGATGTTCGTTCCGGAGTCCTCGTCGCGATTTCAGCAGTTCCTCAGCTGGTTCGTCAGTCGGCGTCCGGAGTACACCGACCCCCGAGTGGTCGCCCAGGGAGAGGGGCGCGAAGGTGAGAGGCCGGTGGGGGGGCAAAGATGAGAGGCTGGGGGGGGGGGCAAAGGTGAGAGGCGGGGGGGAGGGGGGGGCAAAGTTGAGAGGCCGGGGGGGAAAGGTGACAGCCCGGGGGGGGGGGGCAAAGGTGAGAGGCCGGGGGGGGGGGGGGGCATAGGTGAGAGGCCGGGGGGGGGGCAGAAACGGGAACGTGAGGGTACGCGAAGTTAAGAGAGTATGGGGTTGGGGGTACGCGAGGGTGAGAGGCCGGTGGGGGGGGGCACGCGAAGGTGAGAGGCCTGGTGGGGGGGGGGAGGCGGGGGGGTCACGCGAAGGTCAGGAGTGTGGGCTACGCGTAAGTGAGAGAGGATTGGGCTGGGGGTACGCGAGGGTGAGAGGATAGGGTGGGGGGTACGCTAAGGTGGGGAGGATGGGGTTGTGGGGTACGCGAAGATGAAAGAGGATGGGGGTGGGGGTACGCGAAGGTGAAAGAGGATTAGCCGAACTCAAGTGTAACAGCCACACAGCGCCCCATACTTTCTATTGCAAAATTCAATTATTATTTCAGATTTTTTTTTACTTACAGTTGTTTCCATAGCTAAATTGAATGCTTTATTTGTTCAGTACGAATTCATCTCACGTCCAGAGCTGTCGACTACTTCTGTAACAATGTCACAAATACGACTGTTCAATGATCTGACTGTTACATAGTCGTAGAGAGAGACACAATATTAGCTTTCTTGTCTTTTATTAAAGCCGGCACGTCGTTATCGTTTGGTGGTACATTCACAACTGGCGGGAGACAGTAGTCACATGACCATCACCTGACTGCTGGTCTTATGTCCAACAAGATACATTATCCGATGTTACAATACATCACACTGACAAACGCTCGACTCTCTGTAAAGATATTAGTGACAGGTTTGCGTGCTAACTGATATGAAGCATATGTTCATGACTTACTCTTGACCGCACGAACGGCTAAACATTTGTTCATATGTTCATCTTGCTCTGTTTCAGTCACACGTGTTCGATCTCAGGGTCACGTGACAATCAGCTGTAATCTCGTCCTGAAGGACATGAAGAAGCTGGGTTATGACGTCACACCTTTGGACGTCGGCATGGCACCCCAGGCAACGGGGTCCGTGACGGCCTCGTGATCGACACGTGATTCTCGTGTGATCGTCACGTGACTACCGAAACAACCAATCCAAGCGATGCAGACGTCGTTCTTGTGTCGACGATATGCGAACACTTACTTGTAAGACTTAATGGCTGTGCGGTCTTCTAGCTTTGGGTCTGATTGGTCGTGGTGCGTGTAATACGGTGGTATGCATGTATTCCAAAACAGTAAAATGACCATTTGGGGCGGATAAATATATTGTCTGCATATGGGGTTCTCAGACGAAAGGATGATAAATCAGGTGATTGATCCAAACTAAGTGGGTCTTCGTCCATAAGTTGCTGTTAGTGCCTCTGTCAGGATCACCGGTAATTGCAATAAATACATGAATAGTATTAGGAATAGGATCTAGAATAGAATAGCTTTAGTGTTTATGTTTTGTTTTGAACAATCACAGACACATGTGTATGTTCCGGACAAGACTTGATGAGGTCCCAGCTCATGATTTCTGGATCAACAAAAGAAATTGTAGCCAGTAAATATTGTAATATTTAATTTCTGTTCAGTTAACGTGAAGGGTCGTGTGGGAAAAATACTATAATTAGTTTGATAGCTAACCTGACATTATGATTAGTCGCCTTTCATTACGTTCACGTGATATTACTGTTTTTATTAGATGATTATTATATTATGAGCATGGTTCTCACATGTTAAAAGCAGTGCCAGATTTTGTCGCGTGACATCCCGGCGTGGCCCTTATCGTGGTCAGCATGCCAAGCTGCCCTTCTCCCCTAACCTAACATGACATATTAGTGACGGAATACGACGCACAGCGGTTTTCACCAACAGTCCTTATTATGACTTGGCGATCTTGTTTTTTATTCCCGTTAGACGCGTAATTTCGATAAAATGCTGGCTTCCTGATGCGTCCCTTTCTGCTGATGAATAGCCACGGCCCGCCGCCTTCGACGAATTAGAGCGAGAGTTATCGCAAGTGCACAGATTGTTAACTCATAATAATAGTAATAGCACAATGTATTGGAGAATGGTATTAATAATATCTCTGCCATTCTGCGGGCCGATAATAATATGGCGGGCCGCTAGAGATTGAGGTCGGGCTCCGTGAAATTGCCTGTCGCCCTAGGCACTCGCCATGGTTATAATGGTACTGGTGTCGCCGAGTCGCCTTTACAGTCTTATATATATCTGAATTACGGGGATCAGAGATATTGGTATCAAGGGTCACTGGTATCAAGGGTCACTGGTATCATAGAGATTGTATTGGTATCACTGATAGATTGGCATTTCGGAGATATTGTATCACGCGAATATTGGTATAATGGGAATATTGATATCATGGGAATATTGGTACTATGGGGACATTGGTATCATGGAGATAAAGGTATCACTGAGAAATTGGTATCACGGGGATAGTTGCACCATGATAATATTGATATCACTGATATATTGGAACCATGGGGTCGTGGTATCACTGATATATTGGAACCATGGGGATATTGGTATCACTGATATATTGGAACCATGGGAATATTGGTGTCACTGAGATATTGGTATCATGGGGATATTGGTGTCACTGAGATATTGGTATCATGGGGATATTGGTATCACTGATATATTGGAACCATGGGAATATTAGTGCCACTGAGATATTGGTGTCACTGAGATATTGTTATCATGGGGATATTGGTGTCACTGAGATATTGGTGTCATGGGGATATTGGTATCACTGAGATATTGGTGTCACTGAGATATTGGTATCATGGGGATATTGGTGTCACTGAGATATTGGTATCATGGGGATATTGGTATCACGGGGATATTGATCTCCCGGGGATATTGGTATCACTGAGATATTGGTATCATGGGAATATTGGTGTCACTGAGATATTGGTATCATGGGGATATTGGTGTCACTGAGATATTGGTATCATGGGGATATTGGTATCACTGAGATATTGGTATCATGGGGATATTGGTGTCACTGAGATATTGGTATCATGGGGATATTGGTGTCACTGAGATATTGGTATCATGGGGATATTGGTATCACTGAGATATTGGTATCATGGGGATATTGGTGTCACTGAGATATTGGTATCATGGGGATATTGGTGTCACTGAGATATTGGTGTCACTGAGATATTGGTATCATGGGGATATTGGTGTCACTGAGATATTGGTATCATGGGGATATTGGTATCACTGAGATATTGGTATCATGGGGATATTGGTGTCACTGAGATATTGGTGTCACTGAGATATTGGTATCATGGGGATATTGGTATCACGTGGATATTGGTATCACTGAGATATTAGGACGGTGTGGATACTTACACAATGGGGATATTGATATCATAGGGGTATTAGTATTCTGTAGATCAATTTCATTTATAAAATGGTGTTGTGGGGATGTTGCCCGTACATACGTTTTCCGTCCATAGCAATTGACCAATGTTAATTTATTGTCCGGTATGTCATAATGTATTCCTTGATGTTATTTTATAGAATTAAATTATTGCTTTATTATATATAGTCTCGGTCTTTAATTTGTTGATTGTAATTCGCATCTGAGACGCTACTAATTAAAAAAAAAACTTCTTATGCGTTGTTAGTCGCAGAATTGGGCGCGGAAAGGGTATAGCTAGACCTGTTGCCACAGCAAAATCTTTCTTCATTCGTCGAAATGCCTACGCATATTTTATCCCTCGGAGCGTTCACTAGACTTATCACATAACCGGGTCAAGTTACGACAAACCATTCTGGATTGCGACAAACCTTCTGGTTACCGATCAACCCTTTTGGTAGGTAGGTAGTTTATTTGCCAAAAAGGCCTTCAGGCCCATGGGACGTAACAACGGACATAAATACATTTGTCACAAAATAATACATTTTCCGTGTTCCTTCCCTTCTGGATAGCTATAAACCCTTCTGGATAGCTATCAACCCTTATGAATAGCGATCAACCCTTATGGATAGCGATCAAATCTTTATGGATGGCTATAAAAGCTTCTGGATCGCGACCAAACCGTCTGGATCGCGACCAAGCCGTCTGGATCACGACCAAGCCGTCTGGATCACGACCAAGCCTTCTGGATCACGATCATATTTTCTCAATCTCGGCTAAACCTTCTGGATCGCGATAAAATCTGCTGAATCGCTTCTAAACCTTCTGGATCTCGGCTAAGCCTTCTGAATCTCGGCTAAACCTTCTGGATCGCGGCTAAACCTTCTGGATCGCGACTAAGCCCTCTGGATCAGGATAAACCCTTTCGGATCGCGCTATAACATTTTGGTCCGGCTAGAATCTTCTAGATCGCGAGTAAGCATTCCGCTGCGCGGTCAAACATGTGTATATGGGCAACCTATTCTTTATCTGGATAAAATACCTGGAGAGTAGTTAAATCTTTTTGATCGCTATCCAGCCATGGTCGCGCCAAATATTCTCGAGGAAAGCCCGCCGCAGAAGCTTTCTGGATCAAAGTCACGATATCAGACGTTTTGGTGCATTTTTGTAGAGTTGGAAATTTATGATAGATGACATTAAAGACGACTTGTGCACAGCTGGGCTTAACCGGGGTGAGGGAAGAATGTAAGACACAATCCCTTCACAGACTCGCATGCCGGGCATGATCCCACATGGAACCCGTGCCTCTTGGTCTCACGCAAGGTGCCAGAATCTGAGTTACAGAGGCTGACGTGCAATCTCCTGTCTGAACGGTGTCTGAAAGGGACGTTAACACACGCATTGCCGTCTTATGCGCAGACATATCTATTGATGTATTCGCAACAGCAGCCCACGAGTCACCTCAAAGAATATTTCCTTAAGTTGGGATGCCATTGTAAAGAGGATTAAAGAGGCCCGACAAGCGCAGTGTTGGAGCCGCCTACTCGTCGAAGGAGGGAATGTGAAGCCAGCTTTTGAAGTGATTGTTTGATGAATTCAATAGACCGGGTGACAAAAGGAGAGCTGAAGAAAACGGTGGCGGCGAGACCTTTACACAGGGCGATGATGGATAGCGCTATCTGTTATCTCGACTGTGGGCTGTCTGAACCAGGTCCCATAGCTGGCTCTAGCTGACAGCCCCTTATTCTTCGCTGCCGTTCAAACGCCGCGTCATCATCACGACTTCTGCTTCCCTTACCGTAGACCCTCGCACCGCGCCCTCTCACCGCACCACCGTATACACCCACGCCGCGCCCTACCACTGCACCACCGTATACACCCGCGCGGCGCCCTCTCACCGCAGCAACCTATACACCCGCGCCGCGCCCTACCACTGTACCACCGTATACACCCGCGCCGCGCCCTACCACTGCACCATCGTATGCACCCGCGCCGCGCCCTACCACTGCACTACCGTATACACCCGCGCCGCGCCCTCTCACTGGACCACCGTATACACCCGCGCCGCGCCCTACCACTGCACCACCGTATACACCCGCGCCGCGCCCTACCACTCCACTACCATATACACCCGCGCCGCGCCCCACCACTGCACCACCGTATACACCCGCGCCGCGCCCTACCACTGCACTACCGTATACACCCGCGCCGCTCCCTCTCACTGCACTACCGTATACACCCTCGCCGCACCCTACCACTGCACTATCGTATACACCCGCGCCGCGCCATACCACTTCACTACCGTATACACCCGCGCGGCGCCCTACCACTGCACTACCGTATACACCCGCGCCGCGCCCTACCACTGCACTACCGTAAACACCCGCGCCGTGCCCTACCACTGCTCTACCGTATACACCCGCGCCGCTCACCCTACCGCATTGCCGGAAACCCACGGCAACAACCCCCGGCACTAAAATACGCCCCCCGCCCCCGAAGCATTACCGTAGACCCCCGCAGCCCCGGGCGTTCCCTCTTCGAGCACACTGGAGCCATATTAATGCGGGAAGCAAAAACTCCCGTTACTCAACCCGATATCTGCTTTGTCATCTTCCTTCCTTGTCATTTGAACGGGTTATTGCGTCACTCAGTGTTACACTTTTAGCACTGAATGTCCCGATGGTGTTAATCCCTCTTTTTTTATCCAGACCGTTTCATGTTTGGACCGAGCTTCAATCTCTCTTATCGGCTCGGTCGACGTTGAAAATTCAGACCCGTCACCGCCTCAGTTCATTTCCCTTTGGAGTTGCTTGTCATAACTTTTATTGCATGGATCTCTGAATGCCGGCAGGGTGGATTTGACCCCGTGACCTTCATCGGTACTCGCACGGAACACAATTAAGGTTCTGACAGCCTTTCGCCTCAATCTTAAAAACAGTCTGCACAGAGTTGGTCTCCGAAAAGACGTTCCTCACAGACGGTCACCCTCTCTTCCCTAACCCCCCCCCCCCCCCGCTCCAACCACCGCCCCTTGCCCTGCTTGTCTTCCTTACGTGTCAACCGGTGACTTTATCCAATCAGACCCCACGTAGCTTACTACTCCGTCGGTTTTCAGTCATTGAAAGCTACAGACTGGGAATCACACTTCGGACGCCGAATTAAGTCCCACCTCCTCCCCTCAACCAAACGGCTGAATTGGGCGCAATGACTTTAGGTTCTTGTAACGAATTTACAATGTTTTCTTCATCGTACTGGGCGTCAATTGGGTGTTCTTCAAAATGGGTCTTGTGGCTGTTGTAGCAATAAGATAAGTGCACAATTCTTCACGTTGATAATTTTTCCCGCCCCACGCAAAATTGCTATGCAGTATTTTTATTATGTAGAGATATTGCATGTTCTAATTCTTACCTTTTGACTGATACGTACGTGATATCAACAAGTATTTACTGGTGAGGTTCGTGCGCAATAATGCATATGATATTCCCATGTGTCAATAACGTAATGATGGCATATACCAAGCCCATCTCGCACTCGAGCCAATGTCTTTTCCATTACATTTAGTTTGAACATATTGCGTAATGATCCTGCATATGAAGAGGATGATGCCAGAGAGTGACGCTCAGCCCAACAAGGGCAGAAGTACAGCAATTGTAGTCACACACACGTTGAAAGAGCTTCTCAGACAGGGATAGCAGGAACGCCCTTTTTAAACCTAAGACTTGAGGTTGAGCCAGATCGGTTGGTAAAACATCCAATGCTAATATCAAGATCAGTTGCTAATATATCCTGTTGACATCAATTTATGTGGTTAATATATACTGTTAACACCATGATTGGGTGTTAGTTTATGCTGATGGCATCAACATTTGCGTTCAAAAGTTACTCTTAATTAATATTGAGATCGGTTGTTAAATTATACTGTTAACATCAATTAGGATTGGGTGTAAAATCTAAAAAAAAAACTCCGCTTCTTGTGTGACTACTTATGTGTGGTGGATGTCAGGTTTGATGACTAATGGACCCACGGACACGGTGTGATCTTTCGTTTCTTTATTCGCAGTAATCAATAATCCGGGAGTGTCGTGGCCGGGGATAAAACGTAAGCGATTCCAGTATTCAAACAGTGCGTCTGTTCCCTTGGGAGCGAGTCCGCGAATCCCCGCGCAAAGGCTCATGGGAGTCAACGTTCAAATAAAATTATTACTACCCTAAACACCGAAAACACATTGCCTACCTGGCAACATTCTCCCCCGCTTTACGTCACAGCCCTCTGTGACGTAGCGCACGCCCAATGACAAGGCATTACCACACAACAATGAAAATAACGATAATACTATGAAACACACAAACAATTTCACTCAATATAATAGGGCAAGGGCTTCCTGAAAAAGTCGAGCGGCCAGGTCAACGGCGCAAATCCTTGGCTCCTGCCGGTTGATCGCGGCAGATCGAGGGACGTTGGTCGGGTTTCGGTGCTGCCCCGCAGTCGCTGTGAGCGGCGAGCTGGCCGTGCCGCTTGCTGCGGCCGTGCACCAACCCTCACGTCCTCCCATGGTCGCCCTCTTGCTGCGGGGCCGTGTTCGGCCGGTGAGCCTCTGCCCTCTGCTGTCGCGTTCTGGCGTCGTCGTTCAGCGGGGTTCGCCTGTCTGGTTCCCCGTTTCCGACAGATTAGTCCGCATCCCCGGGCACAATTGGCGGTGTGGGGCATTGGACTTCCCCGTCCGCGTCGCCGTCATCCTGTTCGTCCTCTCCGGTCGGGATGTCAACCACCCGGTCAGGCTGAGTAACCTCTGCCCGCCGTTCCGGCTTTCCGGCTTCGTCAATAAGCGGGAATCTCCTAGCCGGCTCCCCGTCCCCGACAGGTTGCCAGGACCACCGTTGACAGGTGGCGGCGCAACAGGCGGTTGGTCTTCCGGCATACGACCCGTCACAGCGACCACGACCGTCACGTCGTCGTCCGACTCGTCAGCGCCAGGCCACGGGGGTGGGTGGCCCCGGGCGTACTTCGGTTTGACCTGCTTCAGTCTCTTCCCTTCTGGGGCTCTATCATTTCCGGGACACTCGCTGTCGTCCTCCTGTTGAGCCGGTCCAGCACATCGTGTGTTGACCGGCGTCTCCCTTCCACCTCCGCGTGACCTTTTGTTGTTAGTGCAGTTCCGAACCAGGTGGCCGGACTTACCGCAGCGGTAACACTTCCGCTGGCTCTGTTTAGGGCACTCGCGCTTCAAGTGGCCTCGCTGGCCACACCTGTAGCATGCCCCCCTATGGACGCGCCTATGCGACGGGCAGTCCCTGACAACGTGACCAGCACGTTTATATTTTAAAAACCGGCCAACACTGCCTTCTTGACCCTCCCCGATAGTCCTGCGGAGGAAACTGCCTGCCTGGCAATTTTGAAAGTGGCAATTTTGAATACGGCCCCAGATGTATTGTAAAATATAATGTAATTAACATCAAGTTGGGTCGAAAAGTAAGCTGGTAACACCAAGATCAGTCGTATAAATGTACTGTTAAAAATGAGATAAAAGGCAGACAATGTACATATATAGGCCTATAGCTGAAGTCGAAATCGGCTGTAGGATTTCTAGAGGTTCGACCCCATCCCCTCCACTCCGCCATGCCCCTACCCCACCATGCCCCTACCCCACCATGCCCCTACCCCACTATGCCCCTACCCCACCATGCCCCCACCCCAACATGCCCCGACCCCTTCTCTAATGGAATGTACTAGGAGATACCTATATATGCTTATACATTGGCGTCGCAGAGGGCATATATAACTTCAATAGGTTTTTTTAAGACCCAGGCTCCTGTCATGGTCCTCTCATGCCACTGCCTTCATCTATTCCCGCTCGAGAGAAGGATATTCATGACGTTGCCGGAAGTGCGTACAATGTGTATCCGGTATGCTGTTAACACTTGCTCAGTACGCTGACAAATGTCTGGGGGAGATTACTGCACTCCCCGATACCTTGGCGGGGACGCTGATGCACACAGCAGACATCCCGCGAAGATCGCTTTCTCCACACAGTGTCGAATGGCGCACCGGAGAACAGCATGGCGAGGGAGCACGATATCAACATGTGGCCGCCGTCGAGGAGCAGCTAGATCTGGGTCCTGGCTCCCTTTACCACCACCATCATATTCCTCAGTTTCGTGACTAGACCTCCTGCCCCGTCAGCCAATGGGTGTTCTTCTGTACAGCACGCGTTAGGTTTGATTGCAGCGTTGACGCGTGTCGTTATTTCCGCTCTGTGTTCCATGATGATTTGATGTGGAGTAGAGTGGATATTTCGATACTGGTTCTGTCTGTCTCCGGCTTTCAAAAAAAATACGTCGCATTCGCGGTGTTGACCGGGTTATAGATAACCTGCCATCGTCGAATATATTCCTCGGTACCCAGACAAGAAATAAATCACTGACATTTAACGGTAAAAGCATGGCTATATAAGGCAAGATTCATATACCACGGGGTAGGTGCAAGTATACATAAAAAGAACAAGGGTCAGGAGCAGGCACACATACATAGAACAAGGGTTAGGTGCAGGCATCCATAGAACAAGGACTATGTGCAGGCATACATAAATAGAACAAGGGTTAGGTGCAGACACAAATCCATAGAATAATGTTAGGTGCAGGAACACATACATAAAAATACAGCTGGCTGCAGGCACACGTACATAGAACAAGGGTTAGGTACAGACACACATACATAGAACAAGGGCTAGGTGCAGGCACACGTACATGGAACAAGGACTAGGTGCAGGCACACATACATAGAACAAGGACTAGGTGCAGGCACACATACATGGAACAAGGACTATGTGCAGGCACACATACATGGAACAAGGACTAGGTGCAGGCACACATACATAGAACAAGGGCTAGGTACAGGCACACATACATAGAACAAGGGCTAGGTACAGACACACATATATGGAACAAGGACTAGGTGCAGACACACATAGATGGAACAAGGACTAGGTGCAGGCACACATACATAGAACAAGGGCTAGGTACAGGCACACATATATGGGACAAGGGCTAGGTGCAGGCACACATACATAGAACAAGGGCTAGGTACAGACACACATATATGGAACACGGACTAGGTGCAGACACACATAGATGGAACAAGGGCTAGGTACAGGCACACATACATAGAACAAGGGCTAGGTACAGGCACACATACATAGAACAAGGGCTAGGTACAGGCACACATACATAGAACAAGGGCTAGGTACAGGCACACATACATAGAACAAGGACTAGGTACAGGCACACATACATAGAACAAGGACTAGGTGCAGGCACACATACATAGAACAAGGGCTAGGTACAGGCACACATATATGGAACAAGGACTAGGTGCAGACACACATACATGGAACAAGGGCTAGGTGCAGACACACATATATGGAACAAGGACTAGGTACAGGCACACATACATGGAACAAGGGCTAGGTACAGACACACATATATGGAACAAGGACTAGGTGCAGACACATATAGATGGAACAAGGACTAGGTGCAGGCACACATACATAGAACAAGGGCTAGGTACAGGCACACATATATGGAACAAGGACTAGGTGCAGACACACATACATAGAACAAGGGCTAGGTACAGGCACACATACATGGAACAAGGGCTAGGTGCAGGCATACATACATGGAACAAGGGCTAGGTGCAGACACACATACATGGAACAAGGGCTAGGTACAGGCACACATACATGGAACAAGGGCTAGGTACAGGCACACATACATAGAACAAGGGCTAGGTACAGGCACACATACATAGAACAAGGGCTAGGTGCAGGCACACATACATGGAACAAGGACTAGGTGTAGGCACACATACATGGAACAAGGACTAGGTGCAGACACACATACATAGAACAAGGGCTAGGTACAGGCACACATACATAGAACAAGGGCTAGGTACAGGCACACATACATAGAACAAGGGCTAGGTACAGGCACACATACATAGAACAAGGGCTAGGTACAGGCACACATACATAGAACAAGGACTAGGTGCAGGCACACATACATGGAACACGGACTAGGTACAGGCACACATACATGGAACACGGACTAGGTGCAGACACACATACATAGAACAAGGACTAGGTGCAGGCACACATACATAGAACAAGGACTAGGTGCAGACACACATACATAGAACAAGGGCTAGGTACAGGCACACATATATGGAACACGGACTAGGTGCAGACACACATACATGGAACAAGGACTAGGTGCAGGCACACATACATAGAACAAGGGCTAGGTACAGGCACACATACATGGAACAAGGGCTAGGTACAGGCACACATACATAGAACAAGGGCTAGGTACAGGCACACATACATAGAACAAGGACTAGGTGCAGGCACACATACATAGAACAAGGGCTAGGTACAGGCACACATACATGGAACAAGGGCTAGGTACAGGCACACATACATGGAACAAGGACTAGGTGCAGACACACATACATGGAACAAGGACTAGGTGCAGGCACACATACATAGAACAAGGGCTAGGTACAGGCACACATACATAGAACAAGGGCTAGGTACAGGCACACATACATAGAACAAGGACTAGGTACAGGCACACATACATAGAACAAGGACTAGGTGCAGGCACACATACATAGAACAAGGGCTAGGTACAGGCACACATATATGGAACAAGGACTAGGTGCAGACACACATACATGGAACAAGGGCTAGGTGCAGACACACATATATGGAACAAGGACTAGGTACAGGCACACATACATGGAACAAGGGCTAGGTACAGACACACATATATGGAACAAGGACTAGGTGCAGACACATATAGATGGAACAAGGACTAGGTGCAGGCACACATACATAGAACAAGGGCTAGGTACAGACACACATATATGGAACAAGGACTAGGTGCAGACACACATACATAGAACAAGGGCTAGGTACAGGCACACATACATGGAACAAGGGCTAGGTGCAGGCATACATACATGGAACAAGGGCTAGGTGCAGACACACATACATGGAACAAGGGCTAGGTACAGGCACACATACATGGAACAAGGGCTAGGTACAGGCACACATACATAGAACAAGGGCTAGGTACAGGCACACATACATAGAACAAGGGCTAGGTGCAGGCACACATACATGGAACAAGGACTAGGTGTAGGCACACATACATGGAACAAGGACTAGGTGCAGACACACATACATAGAACAAGGGCTAGGTACAGGCACACATACATAGAACAAGGGCTAGGTACAGGCACACATACATAGAACAAGGGCTAGGTACAGGCACACATACATAGAACAAGGGCTAGGTACAGGCACACATACATAGAACAAGGACTAGGTGCAGGCACACATACATGGAACACGGACTAGGTACAGGCACACATACATGGAACACGGACTAGGTGCAGACACACATACATAGAACAAGGACTAGGTGCAGGCACACATACATAGAACAAGGACTAGGTGCAGACACACATACATAGAACAAGGGCTAGGTACAGGCACACATATATGGAACACGGACTAGGTGCAGACACACATACATGGAACAAGGACTAGGTGCAGGCACACATACATAGAACAAGGGCTAGGTACAGGCACACATACATGGAACAAGGGCTAGGTACAGGCACACATACATAGAACAAGGGCTAGGTACAGGCACACATACATAGAACAAGGACTAGGTGCAGGCACACATACATAGAACAAGGGCTAGGTACAGGCACACATACATGGAACAAGGGCTAGGTACAGGCACACATACATGGAACAAGGACTAGGTGCAGACACACATACATGGAACAAGGACTAGGTGCAGGCACACATACATAGAACAAGGGCTAGGTACAGGCACACATACATGGAACAAGGGCTAGGTACAGGCACACATACATAGAACAAGGGCTAGGTACAGGCACACATATATGGAACACGGACTAGGTGCAGACACACATACATGGAACAAGGACTAGGTACAGGCACACATATATGGAACACGGACTAGGTGCAGGCACACATACATAGAACAAGGGCTAGGTACAGGCACACATATATGGAACACGGACTAGGTGCAGACACACATACATGGAACAAGGACTAGGTACAGGCACACATATATGGAACACGGACTAGGTGCAGGCACACATACATAGAACAAGGGCTAGGTACAGGCACACATACATAGAACAAGGGCTAGGTACAGGCACACATACATAGAACAAGGACTAGGTACAGGCACACATATATGGAACAAGGACTAGGTGCAGGCACACATACATAGAACAAGGGCTAGGTAAAGGCACACATATATGGAACAAGGGCTAGGTACAGACACACATACATAGAACAAGGGCTAGGTACAGGCACACATACATGGAACAAGGGCTAGGTACAGGCACACATACATAGAACAAGGGCTAGGTACAGGCACACATACATGGAACAAGGGCTAGGTACAGACACACATATATGGAACACGGACTAGGTGCAGACACACATACATGGAACAAGGGCTAGGTACAGACACACATATATGGAACACGGACTAGGTGCAGGCACACATACATAGAACAAGGGCTAGGTACAGGCACACATATATGGAACACGGACTAGGTGCAGGCACACATACATAGAACAAGGGCTAGGTGCAGGCACACATACATGGAACAAGGGCTAGGTACAGGCACACATATATGGAACAAGGACTAGGTGCAGACACACATACATGGAACAAGGGCTAGGTACAGACACACATATATGGAACACGGACTAGGTGCAGGCACACATACATAGAACAAGGGCTAGGTACAGGCACACATATATGGAACACGGACTAGGTGCAGGCACACATATATGGAACAAGGGCTAGGTACAGACACACATACATAGAACAAGGGCTAGGTACAGGCACACATACATAGAACAAGGGCTAGGTACAGGCACACATACATAGAACAAGGGCAAGGTACAGGCACACATACATGGAACAAGGGCTAGGTACAGGCACACATACATGGAACAAGGACTAGGTACAGACACACATACATAGAACAAGGGCAAGGTACAGGCACACATATATGGAACAAGGACTAGGTGCAGACACACATACATAGAACAAGGGCAAGGTACAGGCACACATACATGGAACAAGGGCTAGGTACAGGCACACATACATAGAACAAGGGCAAGGTACAGGCACACATACATGGAACAAGGGCTAGGTACAGGCACACATACATGGAACAAGGGCTAGGTACAGGCACACATATATGGAACAAGGACTAGGTGCAGACACACATACATAGAACAAGGGCTAGGTACAGGCACACATACATGGAACAAGGGCTAGGTACAGGCACACATATATGGAACAAGGACTAGGTGCAGACACACATACATAGAACAAGGGCTAGGTGCAGGCACACATACATAGAACAAGGGCTAGGTACAGGCACACATATATGGAACAAGGACTAGGTGCAGACACACATACATAGAACAAGGGCTAGGTACAGGCACACATACATGGAACAAGGGCTAGGTACAGGCACACATACATAGAACAAGGACTAGGTACAGACACACATACATGGAACAAGGGCTAGGTACAGGCACACATATATGGAACAAGGACTAGGTACAGACACACATACATAGAACAAGGACTAGGTACAGACACACATACATGGAACAAGGGCTAGGTACAGGCACACATATATGGAACAAGGACTAGGTACAGACACACATACATAGAACAAGGACTAGGTACAGACACACATACATAGAACAAGGACTAGGTACAGGCACACATACATGGAACAAGGGCTAGGTACAGGCACACATATATGGAACAAGGACTAGGTGCAGGCACACATACATAGAACAAGGGCTAGGTACAGGCACACATACATAGAACAAGGACTAGGTGCAGACACACATACATGGAACAAGGACTAGGTACAGACACACATACATGGAACAAGGACTAGGTGCAGGCACACATACATGGAACAAGGACTAGGTACAGACACACATACATGGAACAAGGACTAGGTGCAGGCACACATACATGGAACAAGGACTATGTGCAGGCACACATACATGGAACAAGGACTAGGTGCAGGCACACATACATAGAACAAGGACTAGGTGCAGACACACATACATGGAACAAGGACTAGGTACAGACACACATACATGGAACAAGGACTAGGTGCAGGCACACATACATGGAACAAGGACTATGTGCAGGCACACATACACGGAACAAGGGCAAGGTGTAGACACACATACATATAACAAGGACTAGGTGCAGGCACACATACATGGAACACGGGCTAGGTGCAGACACACATACATGGAACAAGGACTAGGTGCAGACACACATACATGGAACAAGGACTAGGTGCAGGCACACATACATAGAACAAGGACTAGGTACAGGCACACATATATGGAACAAGGACTAGGTGCAGGCACACATACATAGAACAAGGACTAGGTGCAGACACACATACATAGAACAAGGACTAGGTGCAGACACACATATATGGAACAAGGGCTAGGTACAGGCACACATATATGGAACAAGGACTAGGTGCAGGCACACATACATAGAACAAGGACTAGGTGCAGGCACACATACATAGAACAAGGGCTAGGTACAGGCACACATACATGGAACAAGGACTAGGTGCAGACACACATACATGGAACAAGGACTAGGTACAGGCACACATACATAGAACAAGGACTAGGTGCAGGCACACATATATGGAACACGGACTAGGTGCAGGCACACATACATGGAACAAGGACTAGGTACAGGCACACATATATGGAACAAGGACTAGGTGCAGACACACATACATGGAACAAGGACTAGGTACAGACACACATACATGGAACAAGGACTAGGTACAGGCACACATACATAGAACAAGGGCTAGGTACAGGCACACATATATGGAACAAGGACTAGGTGCAGACACACATACATGGAACAAGGGCTAGGTACAGACACACATACATGGAACAAGGACTAGGTGCAGGCACACATATATGGAACAAGGACTAGGTACAGGCACACATACATAGAACAAGGACTAGGTGCAGGCACACATACATAGAACAAGGACTAGGTGCAGACACACATATATGGAACACGGACTAGGTGCAGGCACACATATATGGAACAAGGACTAGGTGCAGACACACATACATAGAACAAGGACTAGGTGCAGGCACACATACATAGAACAAGGACTAGGTACAGACACACATATATGGAACAAGGACTAGGTACAGGCACACATATATGGAACAAGGACTAGGTGCAGACACACATATATGGAACAAGGACTAGGTACAGGCACACATATATGGAACAAGGACTAGGTGCAGACACACATACATGGAACAAGGACTAGGTACAGGCACACATATATGGAACAAGGACTAGGTGCAGACACACATATATGGAACAAGGACTAGGTACAGGCACACATATATGGAACAAGGACTAGGTACAGACACACATACATGGAACAAGGGCTAGGTACAGACACACATATATGGAACACGGACTAGGTACAGACACACATATATGGAACAAGGACTAGGTACAGACACACATATATGGAACACGGACCAGGTGCAGACACACATACATAGAACAAGGACTAGGTACAGACACACATACATGGAACAAGGACTAGGTACAGACACACATATATGGAACAAGGACTAGGTACAGGCACACATATATGGAACAAGGACTAGGTGCAGACACACATACATGGAACAAGGACTAGGTACAGACACACATACATGGAACAAGGACTAGGTACAGGCACACATACATAGAACAAGGACTAGGTACAGGCACACATATATGGAACAAGGACTAGGTGCAGACACACATACATGGAACAAGGGCTAGGTACAGACACACATACATGGAACAAGGACTAGGTGCAGGCACACGTACATGGAACAAGGACTAGGTACAGGCACACATACATAGAACAAGGACTAGGTGCAGACACACATATATGGAACACGGACTAGGTGCAGGCACACATATATGGAACAAGGACTAGGTGCAGACACACATACATAGAACAAGGGCTAGGTACAGACACACATATATGGAACACGGACTAGGTACAGGCACACATACATGGAACAAGGACTAGGTACAGGCACACATATATGGAACAAGGACTAGGTGCAGGCACACATACATGGAACAAGGACTAGGTACAGACACACATACATAGAACAAGGGCTAGGTACAGGCACACATATATGGAACACGGACTAGGTACAGGCACACATACATGGAACAAGGACTAGGTACAGACACACATATATGGAACACGGACTAGGTGCAGGCACACATATATGGAACAAGGACTAGGTGCAGACACACATACATAGAACAAGGGCTAGGTACAGACACACATATATGGAACACGGACTAGGTACAGGCACACATACATGGAACAAGGACTAGGTACAGGCACACATATATGGAACAAGGACTAGGTGCAGGCACACATACATGGAACAAGGACTAGGTACAGACACACATACATAGAACAAGGGCTAGGTACAGGCACACATACATGGAACACGGACTAGGTACAGGCACACATACATGGAACAAGGACTAGGTACAGGCACACATATATGGAACAAGGACTAGGTGCAGACACACATATATGGAACACGGACTAGGTGCAGGCACACATATATGGAACAAGGACTAGGTGCAGACACACATACATAGAACAAGGGCTAGGTACAGACACACATATATGGAACACGGACTAGGTACAGGCACACATACATGGAACAAGGACTAGGTACAGGCACACATATATGGAACAAGGACTAGGTGCAGGCACACATACATGGAACAAGGACTAGGTACAGACACACATACATAGAACAAGGGCTAGGTACAGACACACATACATAGAACAAGGACTAGGTACAGGCACACATACATGGAACACGGACTAGGTACAGACACACATACATAGAACAAGGGCTAGGTGCAGACACACATACATAGAACAAGGGCTAGGTACAGACACACATACATAGAACAAGGACTAGGTACAGGCACACATACATGGAACAAGGACTAGGTACAGGCACACATATATGGAACAAGGACTAGGTGCAGGCACACATACATGGAACAAGGACTAGGTACAGACACACATACATAGAACAAGGGCTAGGTGCAGACACACATACATAGAACAAGGGCTAGGTACAGGCACACATATATGGAACAAGGACTATGTACAGGCACACATATATGGAACAAGGACTAGGTGCAGACACACATACATGGAACAAGGACTAGGTACAGACACACATACATGGAACAAGGGCTAGGTGCAGACACACATACATAGAACAAGGACTAGGTACAAACACACATACATGGAACAAGGACTAGGTACAGGCACACATATATGGAACAAGGACTAGGTGCAGACACACATACATGGAACAAGGACTAGGTACAGACACACATACATGGAACAAGGACTAGGTGCAGGCACACATACACGGAACAAGGGCAAGGTGTAGACACACATACATATAACAAGGACTAGGTGCAGGCACACATACATGGAACACGGGCTAGGTGCAGACACACATACATGGAACAAGGACTAGGTGCAGACACACATACATGGAACAAGGACTAGGTGCAGGCACACATACATATAACAAGGACTAGGTGCAGGCACACATACATGGAACACGGGCTAGGTGCAGACACACATACATGGAACAAGGACTAGGTGCAGACACACATACATGGAACAAGGACTAGGTGCAGGCACACATACATAGAACAAGGACTAGGTGCAGGCACACATACATAGAACAAGGGCTAGGTACAGGCACACATACATAGAACAAGGACTAGGTACAGACACACATACATAGAACAAGGGCTAGGTACAGGCACACATACATGGAACAAGGACTAGGTACAGGCACACATACATAGAACAAGGACTAGGTACAGGCACACATACATAGAACAAGGGCTAGGTACAGGCACACATACATGGAACAAGGGCTAGGTGCAGGCACACATACATAGAACAAGGACTAGGTGCAGGCACACATACATAGAACAAGGGCTAGGTGCAGACACACATACATAGAACAAGGACTAGGTGCAGACACACATATATGGAACAAGGGCTAGGTGCAGGCACACATACATAGAACAAGGACTAGGTGCAGGCACACATACATAGAACAAGGACTAGGTGCAGGCACACATACATAGAACAAGGGCTAGGTGCAGACACACATACATAGAACAAGGACTAGGTGCAGGCACACATACATGGAACAAGGACTAGGTACAGACACACATATATGGAACAAGGACTAGGTGCAGGCACACATACATAGAACAAGGACTAGGTGCAGGCACACATATATGGAACACGGACTAGGTGCAGACACACATATATGGAACAAGGGCTAGGTACAGGCACACATATATGGAACAAGGACTAGGTGCAGACACACATACATAGAACAAGGACTAGGTGCAGACACACATATATGGAACAAGGGCTAGGTACAGGCACACATATATGGAACACGGACTAGGTGCAGGCACACATACATAGAACAAGGACTAGGTACAGGCACACATACATGGAACAGGACTAGGTGCAGGCACACATACATAGAACAAGGGCTAGGTACAGGCACACATACATAGAACAAGGGCTAGGTGCAGACACACATACATAGAACAAGGGCTAGGTACAGGCACACATACATAGAACAAGGGCTAGGTGCAGGCACACATACATAGAACAAGGGCTAGGTGTAGGCACACATACATGGAACAAGGACTAGGTGCAGGCACACATACATAGAACAAGGACTAGGTGCAGGCACACATACATAGAACAAGGACTAGGTACAGACACACATATATGGAACAAGGACTAGGTACAGACACACATACATAGAACAAGGGCTAGGTACAGGCACACATACATAGAACAAGGGCTAGGTGCAGACACACATACATGGAACAAGGGCTAGGTACAGACACACATACATAGAACAAGGGCTAGGTACAGGCACACATACATAGAACAAGGGCTAGGTACAGACACACATACATAGAACAAGGGCTAGGTACAGACACACATACATAGAACAAGGGCTAGGTGCAGACACACATACATGGAACAAGGGCTAGGTACAGACACACATACATAGAACAAGGACTAGGTGCAGGCACACATACATAGAACAAGGACTAGGTACAGGCACACATATATGGAACAAGGACTAGGTACAGACACACATACATAGAACAAGGGCTAGGTACAGGCACACATACATAGAACAAGGGCTAGGTGCAGACACACATACATGGAACAAGGGCTAGGTACAGACACACATACATAGAACAAGGGCTAGGTACAGGCACACATACATAGAACAAGGGCTAGGTGCAGACACACATACATAGAACAAGGACTAGGTACAGACACACATACATAGAACAAGGGCTAGGTGCAGACACACATACATAGAACAAGGGCTAGGTGCAGACACACATACATAGAACAAGGGCTAGGTACAGGCACACATATATGGAACAAGGGCTAGGTGCAGGCACACATACATGGAACAAGGACTAGGTACAGGCACACATACATAGAACAAGGGCTAGGTGCAGACACACATACATAGAACAAGGGCTAGGTACAGGCACACATACATGGAACAAGGACTAGGTGCAGGCACACATACATAGAACAAGGGCTAGGTGCAGACACACATACATAGAACAAGGACTAGGTGCAGACACACATATATGGAACAAGGGCTAGGTGCAGGCACACATACATAGAACAAGGACTAGGTGCAGGCACACATACATAGAACAAGGACTAGGTGCAGGCACACATACATAGAACAAGGGCTAGGTGCAGACACACATACATAGAACAAGGACTAGGTGCAGGCACACATACATGGAACAAGGACTAGGTACAGGCACACATATATGGAACAAGGACTAGGTGCAGGCACACATACATAGAACAAGGACTAGGTGCAGGCACACATATATGGAACACGGACTAGGTGCAGACACACATATATGGAACAAGGGCTAGGTACAGGCACACATATATGGAACAAGGACTAGGTGCAGACACACATACATAGAACAAGGACTAGGTGCAGACACACATATATGGAACAAGGGCTAGGTACAGGCACACATATATGGAACACGGACTAGGTGCAGGCACACATACATAGAACAAGGACTAGGTACAGGCACACATACATGGAACAGGACTAGGTGCAGGCACACATACATAGAACAAGGGCTAGGTACAGGCACACATACATAGAACAAGGGCTAGGTGCAGACACACATACATAGAACAAGGGCTAGGTACAGGCACACATACATAGAACAAGGGCTAGGTGCAGACACACATACATAGAACAAGGGCTAGGTGTAGGCACACATACATGGAACAAGGACTAGGTGCAGGCACACATACATAGAACAAGGACTAGGTGCAGGCACACATACATAGAACAAGGACTAGGTACAGACACACATATATGGAACAAGGACTAGGTACAGACACACATACATAGAACAAGGGCTAGGTACAGGCACACATACATAGAACAAGGGCTAGGTGCAGACACACATACATGGAACAAGGACTAGGTACAGACACACATACATAGAACAAGGGCTAGGTACAGGCACACATACATAGAACAAGGGCTAGGTACAGACACACATACATAGAACAAGGGCTAGGTACAGACACACATACATAGAACAAGGGCTAGGTGCAGACACACATACATGGAACAAGGGCTAGGTACAGACACACATACATAGAACAAGGACTAGGTGCAGGCACACATACATAGAACAAGGACTAGGTACAGGCACACATATATGGAACAAGGACTAGGTACAGACACACATACATAGAACAAGGGCTAGGTACAGGCACACATACATAGAACAAGGGCTAGGTGCAGACACACATACATGGAACAAGGGCTAGGTACAGACACACATACATAGAACAAGGGCTAGGTACAGGCACACATACATAGAACAAGGGCTAGGTGCAGACACACATACATAGAACAAGGACTAGGTACAGACACACATACATAGAACAAGGGCTAGGTGCAGACACACATACATAGAACAAGGGCTAGGTGCAGACACACATACATAGAACAAGGGCTAGGTACAGGCACACATATATGGAACAAGGGCTAGGTGCAGGCACACATACATGGAACAAGGACTAGGTACAGGCACACATACATAGAACAAGGGCTAGGTGCAGACACACATACATAGAACAAGGGCTAGGTACAGGCACACATACATGGAACAAGGGCTAGGTGCAGGCACACGTACATGGAACAAGGACTAGGTACAGGCACACATACATAGAACAAGGACTAGGTGCAGGCACACATACATAGAACAAGGGCTAGGTGCAGGCACACATACATAGAACAAGGGCTAGGTGCAGACACACATACATAGAACAAGGGCTAGGTACAGGCACACATACATGGAACAAGGGCTAGGTGCAGGCACACGTACATGGAACAAGGACTAGGTACAGGCACACATACATAGAACAAGGGCTAGGTGCAGACACACATACATAGAACAAGGACTAGGTACAGGCACACATACATAGAACAAGGGCTAGGTACAGACACACATACATAGAACAAGGGCTAGGTGCAGGCACACATATATGGAACAAGGACTAGGTACAGGCACACATACATAGAACAAGGGCTAGGTGCAGACACACATACATAGAACAAGGACTAGGTACAGGCACACATATATGGAACAAGGACTAGGTGCAGGCACACGTACATGGAACAAGGACTAGGTACAGGCACACATACATAGAACAAGGACTAGGTGCAGGCACACATACATGGGACAAGGACTAGGTGCAGGCACACATACATAGAACAAGGACTAGGTGCAGGCACACATACATAGAACAAGGACTAGGTGCAGGCACACATACATAGAACAAGGACTAGGTACAGGCACACATACATAGAACAAGGACTAGGTGCAGGCACACATACATAGAACAAGGACTAGGTACAGGCACACATATATGGAACAAGGACTAGGTGCAGGCACACATACATAGAACAAGGACTAGGTGCAGGCACACATACATAGAACAAGGACTAGGTGCAGGCACACATACATAGAACAAGGACTAGGTGCAGGCACACATACATAGAACAAGGACTAGGTACAGGCACACATACATAGAACAAGGACTAGGTGCAGACACACATACATAGAACAAGGACTAGGTACAGGCACACATATATGGAACAAGGACTAGGTACAGGCACACATACATAGAACAAGGACTAGGTGCAGACACACATACATGGAACAAGGACTAGGTGCAGACACACATACATAGAACAAGGACTAGGTACAGGCACACATATATGGAACAAGGACTATGTGCAGGCACACATACATAGAACAAGGACTAGGTGTAGGCACACATACATGGAACAGGACTAGGTACAGACACACATACATGGGACAAGGGCTAGGTGCAGACACACATAGATGGAACAAGGGCTAGGTGCAGGCGCACATACATGGAACAAGGGCTAGGTGCAGGCACACAAATATAGAACAAGGACTAGGTGCAGGCACACATACATGGAACAGGACTAGGTTTAGGCACACATACATGGAACAAGGACTAGGTGCAGGCACACATACATAGAACAAGGACTAGGTGCAGGCACACATACATAGAACAAGGACTAGGTGCAGGCATAGTTACGTGGAACGAAGACTAGGTGCAGACACACATACATGGAACAAGGGCTAGGTGCAGACACACATACATGGAACAAGGACTAGGTGCAGGCACACGTACATGGAACAAGGACTAGGTGCAGACACACATACATGGGACAAGGGCTAGGTGCAGACACACATAGATGGAACAAGGGCTAGGTGCAGGCGCACATACATGGAACAAGGGCTAGGTGCAGGCACACAAATATAGAACAAGGACTAGGTGCAGGCACACATACATGGAACAAGGACTAGGTGCAGGCACACATACATGGAACAAGGACTAGGTGCAGGCACACATACATGGAACAAGGACTAGGTGCAGGCACACATACATGGAACAAGGACTAGCTGCAGGCATACATACATGGAAGCCGGTACACGCCACACTGGAGGCCTTAAAGTTGCATATCGAGCTCTTTCCCGCCATAGCTAAGATCCTGCGACATATGTATCACAATTTGCCGAAAACTCGATTGTTGCATTCTATAAATTCAAAACACCTAATAAACATCGTCGTTTCGGCTGTAATGTGGCAAACGTGTCTATCCCGGAACACCACAGAACTCTGTCGCGGCACTCCTAATTATACCCAAGCATCGCGATCAAAGCACACAAACTGGTGACGTTTACCACTAAGTTGAAAACCTGTGGTAAACTGATATCACGGGGAAGGCTGAGAGACTCCCTTTGGCCGTCTTGTTGCGTGGAATATAGACAAAAGAAATATTGGATTACTGAAGGACTGATTCTTATTGGTAGTTTGACTTCTTTAGGTTTGGCGGGAAAGAGCTCGATAGGTAACTTAAATATACAACCCGAATAAAAACTTGGGCACGGGTCTTGTTTTCGTATGATGCCAGCAAGTAACAGCACGTTTTCGTAAGATGCCGGTAGCAACAATGTTTTTGTAAGGAACCGGTAATTATCACAATGCTTCTGTTTTGACAGTTTCATCACTTGGCTGTGGCCCTTGCCATCAAGTGCGGGCTAAACTAAACCCCATCCCCGACACTGGCGACGCTTTCGTGCTAAATCGCATCTCACACTTTTTTAAATTCTTGCAGCACGCTATTCGGAATGTTCATAGAGATAATTGCATGATATGCGTTTGTCGATACGCACTACCATTGGTCGGCATCCAATTCATGACTGGGCAATTATCCTCTATCTTGGAAAAATAACACCAACGACTCAACGGTTTCTTGGAAATATTTATTTTTTTAATGATTTTTTTTATTGCCAATGAGATAAAACATGTTACGGGTGAATGACCTAGACTATACATATTATCGCGTTGTAATTTGATTAAGAGGGGTCTGGAAGATGTAACTGGCGACACGCGACACAGGCATATTTGCAAAATCGGCATTCGACATTGACCGCCAAACTCTGACACTAAGCATCTGAAAAAACAACATCGACACATATTTTTTGAAAAAACGACACTGAACTTAGCCAGCGGCCCTCCAGTAGACATAAATAGGTCTCGCGCGTGTGACAGCATCGAATGATTAACAGCTTAGATCAGTCAAACTTAATTGTATTGAACAAATATAACGTTTTCTTCGCATGGACTGCCATAAATCGTGCTGCTATTTGATGGCACCATATTGATGCTGCTTAAATACCAAAATATTACCCAGAATGCACAACACATGGACATCTTTTCCGCACCTCAGCTTAAGCCGCTCATACAGAAATTCTTGTTTATGAAAAAAGAAAAGAAATTATATATTTATTATATATCTAATGTAAAAACTATAGTAATAGTTTTCAATAAATAATGCAATTAAAAGCATGTTTTTGCCAGAATGGCGCGTCTCATGCTGTAAAGTGTGCCAATTTTGTCTACTACGTTTTGAAAACACGAATATTACTGCAGCTTTTGTTAGCAGCGTTTAACATGAAGTTAACGTAATATGATTCATTAAAATCATAGCAAATTGCCAAAAGCAGCAAATCAACCGCACTAGGTGACAAACTGAACATGTTGCAATATTTAGTAAATTTGTGAGCATATGTTGGGGTAATTCACGTCATATCTCGGTACAACGATATAGCATCGTATTGAAATCTCATTTACCACTTTCGCTCTCTGATCTAATACGGCCTGCCAACATTTTCCAAACATGCCAGAAGGTTCTAGGGCAGATCCGTTTTGGGGCGTCGTATGCGTGCACAGACATGGCTCGCTTATCCGCTTCGATGCCCAGGAGTCAGGGGCTAGAATGATCGGGGTGTGTTTGGGTGGCTAGTCCGTGGGAGGATGGATAGGGTGGGGTCTCGGGGATGGGAAGGGAGGGGAGGAGAGAAGGGGGAGGCGGGGTGGAGGACAGGGGGGAGGGTGGAGGCGGGTGGAGGGGGCGGTCCAGTAGACATGGAAGGACACGAGATCGAGAAGCCGTGTTCTGGCACTCCCTTACCCCCCCAACCACATCCGCCCCCCCCCCCCCGGGTCCCGCCCTCCTCTCGGATCCAGTTCGCACGGCCTTCACGCCGCTGACGTCCATGCCTAATATCCGGCATTCCCCCCGAGACCAAATCACCGGGTTTGTTTGACGTCCCTCCGTGGTTGGCGACCTCTACTCCCTATAACGATAAACGCCTTATTAATGCCTGGCAGACTAATACCTCTGCCTGCCCACCACTCACGCAGGGCGAGGGGGGGGGGCGGTATTCACCCGCCGCTTGGCCGCACGCAGCCCCCCCCCCCCAACCCGCCGCCCCGAAGGGGGGGGGGGCGTGTCCCAACCCGCCCACCCCTGCCCACTGACCCCAATGCAAGAAGCTTTCTCAAGTTCCGGGGGTCACCTCTGAGGGGAGGGGGACACCATGGGGAGCGAGAGGGCCGGGGGGTGGGGGGGGCGGGGTCTCAGCGCTTTGGGTGGTGTTCAGTAGTTTAAAATCCCGCTCTCCAGACGCATGAATGACGGCGCGAATCGAGGGTTGTCATCCAGCGATTGCCCGCCTCCCCTCCGGCCACCCTCCGCACCCCTCCCCGCCCGCCTCCCCTCGGGCCACGCCCCGCCCCGCTCCGCGCCCGCCACTCCCTCCCACTTCCGACGCCCCCACTTGATAAATCATCCACCCTGAGCTCCAAGGTATATTACCCACCTTGACTCATTGGCCGCCTGAGGGCTGTTCCCTTTTTCTTCAAAAACCCCTTCGCGTTCCCAGATCTCTCACAAAATGTGACTTACGGCAACCTGGAGCGTTCCTGGCCACTCACAACTATCGAACCAATGGACAATGAACAGATGGCGTCGATATATACGACTTACATTGTCAATATTGTTCGCACTCTCGTCGCCGCGAGATTTGCGGTATGATGTTTTAGAGGGGCTGGCACATTTCCGTTTCCTTGTCCCTAACAGATACGTACTTCCAGAGGCTGAAGATGTGGTGCGCGGAAGGCGAACTTCTCACACCCTCAGGGAAGTCCAAAAGTTCTCTCATTGCCCCTGGAAAAGCTCACATTATCCGCTTGAGGCCGACAGAAGTACTTAAAGGACGTCTTATCAGCCTTTAATATAGGTCTGAATTATTTAGTCTCAAATGCCGACTAATTCTAGCCGGTCATTATAAGTGCCCGTAATCCCCAGATACCCCTGAGAGACCTCTCAGTATGTTCGAATGACTTTTCGGGGGCTCACATTGAGTTTATCGGAGTCCTTGGGTTTAAGGCTGCTTTCTTACAGATCTTTTGACAATCAAAATCTGTACATTCAATTTCAATATATATATATAGTCAATATGTATTCAATTTCAATATATATATATTCAATATGAATTCAATTGCAATATATATATATTCGAATTTCACCTGTCGTTTGCCTTTTACTGTGAACTTTACTTTTCATAATATATTACTATTATTGACTAAATTTATTTATTGATGTCGGGCGGGGGGGGGCGATGCATGGGTGGAAGATTCGTTTACGGTAGAGGTTGAGGGTCATATCGAGGGGTGGGAGGGGTGGAGGGTGGAGTCTCTTTGATCGGTCGCCCCAATAATATACGGGGCGAGTCCCACTTATTCCCTTAGTGGGCGTCACTCGGCCGTCAGTGGGGACATATCCAAGCGGTGTTGTGCACATATAGGGCTACCGGGAAGTAGCAATATCCATGCATTTGTGCCGTCGACATCCGTTACACAGGTCGGCCCTCCGCCGCTGATAGTCAACACACGGCTTATTCCGGGGGGCAAATGTCTGATGCCGAATGCAGCAATGTTGTAGACAAGCAGGGACAGGTTTGGAGAGGGTCGTGGCAGTTTGATGACCGATTGGTGGTGGGTCCGCAGGCCGCTGCAGCTCGAAGGGAAGCGTTCAGATAGCTCAGGCGGTTCTCCGCAGATGGTAACCGAGTTCAGCAATCATATGCAACATTTATCATCGCCGCTCACGTACGTTTTGCTGGTAGCACGATGGTACGGGGATGATGGTAATGGGTGGATATAACCCTGAGCAACTCCCACTGGATCCCACCCTCACCAAAAGGTGGGCAGCCCTAATGGTAAATGAGAAAAGCTAGCACTAAAATGCGGAATCCCTGCCATTAGGAGGAAAACCGCAGTTATATCAGCCCTCACTGGAACTTGGAAGGCTAAAGGTGGAAAGTCCATACTAAAATTTGGTGGAAAGGCTACACTAAAAGTGGAAAGGTTTCACTAAAAGTGGAACGGTTTCACTAAAATTCGAAAGGTTCTACTAAAGTGGAAAGGTTCCACTAAAAGTGGAATGGTTCCACTAAAAGTGGAAAGGTTCTACTAAAAGTGGGAAACCCGATGCTCAAAGTCGGAAGCTCCACAACATATGGGAAGACTGTACATAAAGTGTCAAGGTTCTGCGAACTATGGGAAAGCCGTACTTAAGTGGGAAGCTCCGTAAAAGGTGGGAATACATTACTTATATTGGACACTTGCGAAAAGAGGTAAACAATACGTGTTCGATGTGTCGAATTTATAATATCTACGTGATTTGTTGCAACCACGTTTTTAGCAAAAGCAATAATATGGCTTAAGAACTTAAACACTGTTTTGACTGGCCATTGCTCACGTATAGTGTATGCAATAAAAAAAAACATGGTGCTAAACCCTTTTTTGACCAAATTTTTGCAATTCCTGTGGGGAAATGTAGCTTTTTTGTGTACTATGTCATGAAAATGTGGACATTATGGCAGTTTTTTTTACCTATCAACATGTGATGACACATTTATTTCCCATTGGGTTAACTGTTGTCAGACAATGTTTCCAAAGTTTTTTTTTCCCAAACTATTCCAAAAACGTAAATGATAAATTACTGTATGAGCATCTTTAAAACCGGAATCTATATCTACCTTGCGAAACTTCGAATCATCGCCTCATCATCATCATCGACCCTTTTTATGTTATAGCGCGTCACACGGGATATATACTAATTCTGATTAATCAGACTTTACTTAGGTATCACCCCTACCCGACGGTGAGAAGAACGAATGGACTCGTCCAAGTGGAATCCCCATGACAACGCGGATTGTTTACCGATTAGCGTCAACCGCGAGACGATGTAGCGGCAGTTTACACGGGGGTTCACTTGACTCTCAACCACCAACGAAATAAACCACCTCCTCCACACCGCCTTCACTTTGCATCGACGCTAGTCAACAGGGTCTGAGCATAATTTCATGAAATGTCCGCGGATAATAGGGCATTAAGTTTAAGCAATAATAATACAGTAAGTCTTATGCAACTAGATGAGACGTGCTTACGAGTTATTTCAATATCGTATATAATTATTGTATCATTACGCCGTATTGTTATTAGTATTACAGCATATGCACGTGAATAATTTCAGAATTGTCTGCTGACAGGAGTTATTAGGTTATAAAATATAATACATGTTGAAATGTGATGACCCGTATTTGCGAGGCATATATATATCGTAAATAAAGATCTTTATATCACGTCTTATTGTAATTTGTATCTCGGCATATGTAGATCTATTAGGATAATTTCAGAAATATCTACTGAACTAAGTTATTAAGTTTAAAGAAATAATTCCTAGTAAACTATCATGATCCCTAGATCAGTGATTTCCATATTTGTACGAGGCGCTTGTCCCCACACCTTCCCTGCTATGTATGAAGGAAACATCTATTTTCATATAGCCTTTCATAAATATCCATAGTGGACTGCATAATGTGGTATATATATATATATCCAATAAGTATCATTAATATTTGCCTGTCTAACATCTGATTGCCACAGATGTGTATTACATTTAATTCTCAGTGGCAATGTGTTTGCCACTACATTTGTCATTAGCGATGTGTTTTCGCCTCACCATTTTGCTTGGCGATATGTTTTCCGCCAAATGTTTTTCCATTTGCGATGTGTTTTCCGCCACATGTATATTAGTGGCGATGCGTTTTCCGCCACATCTTTATTAGTGGCGATGCTGTTTTCCGCCACATTTTTATCAGTCTCGATGTGGTTTTTCCGCCACTGATAATCTTGAACCTTGTATTCTCGGCAATAAAGTTGTCCTATCCAACTACTTACATAACTCTTTGTGTTATTCCACAATGCAGGGAACGAGCGGCGGGCGAGCCAGCTATATCAGCCTTTCGTAGCGCAAGACATAAATAATAATATCAAATAACAAGAATATAGTGAGAGTCGTGCCTTGAAAGTCCCTATATGAACTGAACTTTAAGAGTAGGTATTTCATGCAGAGTAGTGTCCGCGCCTACGGCTCTTGGCATCCCAAGTTTGAGAACACCATGTAACACCATGTCGTTCACGACCATCGTTTTTGGAATAAATTTCGGCAACTGGAATAGCGTTGGTTATTTTGTAAGACTGACGTGGGTAACAATTTTCACGCAGCCCACTAGAACACCACTTTTTCGTTAAAGCCATAATGTCCGTATCTAAATGTCAGTGCCTAAAGCTAGAGCATCAGTAATTAAACGTAAAATTTCAATACGTGGACAGTCATTACGTGATTGAATTTAGACAGTCTCCATTTGGTTATATCTAGACAGTCAGTATTTAGTTACAAATAGAAAGTCAATCTTGGGTTAAATCTGGACAGACAGTACTTGGTTAAATAGACAGTCAGTACTTGGTGACATCTTGACATCTTATAATAGGCTCTCACGTGGACGGATCACTCAATGTGAGCGATCTAACCCACGCCGGCGCCCTTAAGACACGGCCCGAGGGTCCCATATGGTGGGCTTCCGTTGAGCTATTGCCCCTTGCCGTCCTCACGCGCCGCGCTGATGGCAGTTCACAGCTTATAACTCACGGCTAGATAAACCTTAGTTAAGGGGCTTCGAGCGCGGGCCAAGTCTCGGCAGATTGCGTCAACCACGTGACTCAATCAGTGTCTTCGCTAGGTCCAGAGCGATTGGTTGGTTGGTTAGTCAGGACGCTTTGACCACATTTGGTGGTCCAGAGCGAGGCTTGGTGCATATATATATATATATATATATATATATATATATGGCGTATTATTGACATAAGAAATATTATGTATATATGCTTGTCACGCCAAAGTAGCCTAGGCCGCTCGCACATGCGTGTAACAGGTTGCAAAATAAAGGGAGGATGATGAGGGAGGGGTGGGGGGGGGGGGGGTGCGGGGGGTGGATCCAAAGTTGGCATGTAGCACTAACTTAGCATTATCGTGGGCAATAATATCTGCAGTATCTGTAGATGAGAATAATGTTCATCTTATTATCACATGTTATTATCTATAATTAAAACGTATCTGACGTATACATGTTTCGGCATTTCTGGGTGGTTATTGTCGCCCTTAGTTAAAATTGGGTCGAACTAGCACTTTTGGGCTGGCACCTGAGAGTCATGACACCCTCCTCCTCGCTTAAACCAATCGGAGAATTTTTCGCAAATTAATTGATTTCTACCGGCACCAAAGATCATTTCTGCTGCATGGTAATGGACAGGGATGAACAGAGATGTTGAAAGGTAGGCTCTTACCAGGAGGCTGTCAATAGAGAGGCTATCGCTAGGGAGGTTGTTGCTAGGGAGGCTGTCGTTAAGGATGCTCTCGCTAGGGAGGTTGCTGCTAGGGAGGCTGTCGTTATGGATGCTCTCGCTAGGGAGGTTGTTACTAGGGAGGCTGTCGTTAAGGATGCTCTCGCTAGGGAGGTTGTTGCTAGGGAGGCTGTCGTTAAGGATGCTCTCGCTATCGAGGTTGTTACTAGGGAGGCTGTCGTTAAGGATGCTCTCGCTAGGGAGGTTGTTACTAGGGAGGCTGTCGTTAAGGATGCTCTCGCTAGGGAGGTTGTTGCTAGGGAGGCTGTCGTTAAGGATGCTCTCGCTAGGGAGGTTGTTACTAGGGAGGCTGTCGTTAAGGATGCTCTCGCTAGGGAGGTCGCTGCTAGGGAGGCTGTCGTTAAGGATGCTCTCGCTAGGGAGGTCGCTGCTAGGGAGGCTGTCGTTAAGGATGCTCTCGCTAGGGAGGTCGCTGCTAGGGAGGCTGTCGTTAAAGATGCTCTCGATAGGGAGGTTGTTACTAGGGAGGCTGTCGTTAAGGATGCTCTCGATAGGGAGGTCGCTGCTAGGGAGGCTGTCGTTAAGGATGCTCTCGCTATCGAGGTCGCTGCTAGGGAGGCTGTCGTTAAGGATGCTCTCGCTAGGGAGGTCGCTGCTAGGGAGGCTGTCGTTAAGGATGCTCTCGCTAGGGAGGTCGCTGCTAGGGAGGCTGTCGTTAAGGATGCTCTCGATAGGGAGGTCGCTGCTAGGGAGGCTGTCGTTAAGGATGCTCTCGATAGGGAGGTTGTTACTAGGGAGGCTGTCGTTAAGGATGCTCTCGATAGGGAGGTCGCTGCTAGGGAGGCTGTCGTTAAGGATGCTCTCGATAGGGAGGTTGTTACTAGGGAGGCTGTCGTTAAGGATGCTCTCGCTAGGGAGGTCGCTGCTAGGGAGGCTGTCGTTAAAGATGCTCTCGCTAGGGAGGTCGCTGCTAGGGAGGCTGTCGTTAAGGATGCTCTCGATAGGGAGGTCGCTGCTAGGGAGGCTGTCGTTAAGGATGCTCTCGATAGGGAGGTTGTTACTAGGGAGGCTGTCGTTAAGGATGCTCTCGATAGGGAGGCCCTCGCTAGGGAGGCTGTCGTTAAGGATGCTCTTGATAGGGAGGTCGCTGCTAGGGAGGCTGTCGTTAAGGATGCTCTCGATAGGGAGGTTGTTGCTAGGGAGGCTGTCGTTAAGGATGCTCTCGATAGGGAGGTCGCTGCTAGGGAGGCTGTCGTTAAGGATGCTCTCGCTAGGGAGGTCGCTGCTAGGGAGGCTGTCGTTAAGGATGCTCTCGATAGGGAGGTTGTTGCTAGGGAGGCTGTCGTTAAGGATGCTCTCGATAGGGAGGTTGTTACTAGGGAGGCTGTCGTTAAGGATGCTCTCGATAGGGAGGTCGCTGCTAGGGAGGCTGTCGTTAAGGATGCTCTCGCTAGGGAGGTCGCTGCTAGGGAGGCTGTCGTTAAGGATGCTCTCGATAGGGAGGTCGCTGCTAGGGAGGCTGTCGTTAAGGATGCTCTCGCTAGGGAGGTCGCTGCTAGGGAGGCTGTCGTTAAGGATGCTCTCGATAGGGAGGTCGCTGCTAGGGAGGCTGTCGTTAAGGATGCTCTCGATAGGGAGGTTGTTGCTAGGGAGGCTGTCGTTAAGGATGCTCTCGATAGGGAGGTCGCTGCTAGGGAGGCTGTCGTTAAGGATGCTCTCGCTAGGGAGGTCGCTGCTAGGGAGGCTGTCGTTAAGGATGCTCTCGATAGGGAGGTCGCTGCTAGGGAGGCTGTCGTTAAGGATGCTCTCGATAGGGAGGTCGCTGCTAGGGAGGCTGTCGTTAAGGATGCTCTCGATAGGGAGGTCGCTGCTAGGGAGGCTGTCGTTAAGGATGCTCTCGCTAGGGAGGTTGTTACTAGGGAGGCTGTCGTTAAGGATGCTCTCGATAGGGAGGTTGTTGCTAGGGAGGCTGTCGTTAAGGATGCTCTCGATAGGGAGGTTGTTACTAGGGAGGCTGTCGTTAAGGATGCTCTCGATAGGGAGGTCGCTGCTAGGGAGGCTGTCGTTAAGGATGCTCTCGCTAGGGAGGTTGTTACTAGGGAGGCTGTCGTTAAGGATGCTCTCGATAGGGAGGTTGTTGCTAGGGAGGCTGTCGTTAAGGATGCTCTCGATAGGGAGGTTGTTACTAGGGAGGCTGTCGTTAAGGATGCTCTCGATAGGGAGGTCGCTGCTAGGGAGGCTGTCGTTAAGGATGCTCTCGCTAGGGAGGTCGCTGCTAGGGAGGCTGTCGTTAAGGATGCTCTCGATAGGGAGGTTGTTACTAGGGAGGCTGTCGTTAAGGATGCTCTCGATAGGGAGGTCGCTGCTAGGGAGGCTGTCGTTAAGGATGCTCTCGCTAGGGAGGTCGCTGCTAGGGAGGCTGTCGTTAAGGATGCTCTCGATAGGGAGGTTGTTACTAGGGAGGCTGTCGTTAAGGATGCTCTCGATAGGGAGGTTGTTACTAGGGAGGCTGTCGTTAAGGATGCTCTCGATAGGGAGGTTGTTACTAGGGAGGTCGTCGTTAAGAATGCTCTCGATAGGATGGCTCTCGCTAGGGAGGCCCTCGCTAGGGACTATTGTTTATTCAATCATGATTAAAATAATATGAAATATGAATATAATATGAATATAATATGAATGTTACGCTAAGTCGTACTTCAGAATCGTGTTGTTCCTGTGTACAGCAGTCGTGTAAACACACAGGGCTGGCGTATGATAAGGATGAATATTCAGTTTCTTGAACTGCTAACTGTTGAATAACGTATGGCCAAGGAAGAAGACTCATCGATGTTTGGTCACAAGATGAATCAGAGTATCAACGTATAATAGACGATGCGTGAGTATTTCAGCGTCTTTATATATCATGTTCCTGCGTGCACAACAGAGGCATAACACACCATTCAATGTGATGTACGAAATGTAATGTGAAAATAGTGTATGGTGTAGATTATGTATCAGTATATAAAGTAGATTATGTATCAGTAAATGATGTAGATTATGTATCCATATATAAAATAGATTATGTATCAGTAAATAATGTACATTATATATCAGTAAATAATGTAGATTATGTATCCGTATATGATGTAGACTGTATCAGCGTATGTTGCAGATTATGTATCAATATATGAAGTAGATTATGTATCAGTATCTGATATAGATTAATTATGTGGCAGTATATGATGTATATTATGTATCTGTATCTGATTTAGATTATGTATCCGTATCTGATGTATGTTCTGTATGATAACATGATGTAGATTATGTAATATTATATGATGTAGCTAATATTATCTGGTTGCGCATTCAGAAAGCCAGCTACAGAGACTCATGGAAAGTAAATTGAATAACTTCCAGTTTCGTTGCTGGCGAAACATTTTGGGCATATCTTGGCAAGACAACGAATGCTGAACTGTTACACAGGGCGAACCTACCAAGTATTCTTGCTCTTGTGAGGCAAAGTCTTCGTTGGCTTGGGAACGTTCATCGTATGCAAGATGAACGCATTCTCACAGATGTGCTCTACGGTGAACTCGCCGACGGCAAAAGGCCAACTGGACGACCAAAGCTTTGGTTTAAGGATGTTTGCAAGGGTGACATGAAGGCTTTCGGCTATGATTCAGATTCTTGGGAGGATGTAGCATCCCAAAAGCGGTAATGGGTACGTCTCGTGCGTGAGGGAATGGCCCACCACGACGGGCTCTGGTTTGAGAAAATGGACTTTTGAGAAAAGAAATATAAAGCCGGCCACCAACTTCTGCTCCTGTGACCAATTTGCTTCTCCCGGATAGCCCACAGGCTTTCAGAATTTAAATTCCAGACAGAATATACTTATTTGACATGGGAAAGAGGTTGGCAATACAAAACTTATAGAATATATTGCTTTAAAGCAAAACAAAGATGCAAATCCATCGTCTTTTGCAGACGGACGGATGCCAACCGATATTATCGGTATATGATGCAGATTATGCATCAGTATATGATGTACATTATGTATCAGCATACGATGTAGATTATATCTCAGTATATGATGTAAATATGATGTAGATTATGTATTAGTATATGATGTAAATTATGCATCAGAATATGAGTAACACCATATGTAGATTGGGTATCAGTATCTGATTTATATTAAGTATCACCATCTGATTTAGAATAAGTATTCATGCATGATGTAGATTAAGTATCAGAATATAAGGTAGATTGTGTAACATTGTATGATGTAGCTCATATGTATCGGTATATGATGCAGATTATGTATTAGTATATGATGTAGATTGCGTATCAGTATCTGATTTAGATTAGGTATTAGTATATGACGTAGATTATGAATCAGTATATGATGTGGATTGAGCATCAGTATATGATGTAGATTATGCATCAGTATATCATGTAGATTATGTATCATTTTATGGTGTAGATTATGTATCAATAGATAATGTAGATTATGAATCGGTATATCATGTAGATAATGTTTCAGTATACAATGTAGATTATGTATCAGAATATGATGCAGATTATGCATCAATATATGATGTAGATGATGAATCAATATATGATGTAGATTATGTATCAGCATAGGATGTAGATGATGTATCAGTATACGAATGTAGCTTACGGAGAAGACGGGGACGCACATGACTCCACATTAAGAACACCAGCGCGTGTTGTTAATATTTCCCCCACAAGGCGGCAGCAGCGCATGGGGCTGGAGCGTTTGGTTACCTGCCTCGCCAAGCAAAAACAAGGCCAGGCAGCGGGCGCGGAAGTGTTGCCAATGGTAACGGTGACAGACCGGAAGTTACTCCCAGCTCGGGATGACGAGTGTCCCCTGTTTAGTGCAATATTTCTTTTGGCAGAAATGTCGTGCAATTCTGAATCTGATGTGGCATCTATTCATTCTGCGCGAGTCGTGGTTTCGGTGTGTCAGAACGCAAGTTCGGTTTGTTTATCGACTGTACGCTGCTGAACATTTTACATTTGGATCAGAAACAATAACCTACATTTACGGTGACACCAGGTGTGATCGAAGATAATTAAGCCGTTATCTAGCATTCGTGGTCTGAATGAATCGGTATTTGAGGCTACCTGTCTACCCACTTGGGCCAAACCGGGCCCATAAATCCTCGGTCATAGAATCATGATGTGATTAGTAATGAAGGTGGAAAACAGATATCCAGATTGATATACCAAACATGATGGAAAATTGAACTAAGGTTTCTTTCTTCTAAATAGATACCATTTGATGGACCGTCCATATCTCATGTTAGACACCATGCATCAGCCTAGAATGTCTAAAGTTCATTGGGATACCACCTGATGGACCGCTCATATCTCATGTTAGACAACATGCATCAGCTTAGAATTTCTAAGCTACACATGGTCTCTCCATGTCTTTATTACATGAATAAATAATAAACACCAGAAATAATCAGAAAACTCGCGCAGCTATCCATCTGAATGTCAGAAGATTCTGCTTTTGCGTGTATCACGTGACCAGTTGCATCTGTCCTTTGTCACGTAGATGGAAAGTAAATCCGACAATTGTTTTTACCAAAGTGACGTTGTCAGCCGCTGCATTGATGGCAAAATGCTGCTTGCGTAGGATTGTTTTTTAACATGCGACTCCAGGGCATTACCTACCAACCAATCCATGCAGCCATTAGGCCTACTACCCCTAATTATCTGACCAATAGCCCTACTAATTAATGAACAGATTGCACCTGAATGCATGTTGATCGGCCGGGTGTTAACTAACCGCCCTCATGACGTGTTGGGTCATTGTATCGGTGTTTCGAGGGAGTGGATGTCCTGCTGGTTGGAATGGCGGAACGCATTGCCGTGTTTGCCACATGGTGCATGGAGGTGTCCGCTGGCGAGGTTGCTTGCCAGTTGGGTACACGGATGGATAATTATTTAGTAATATTTATGCAACATGTCAAGTGTATAACATTTCAAATGACCAGGCATCGCTGATATGCATACCGGGACGATCACTTGCATTCCCTTGCCAAATTCCGTAGACCGTATACTACGATGCCGCCCTCTAACGTTACTACCGAAGCCAAGACAAAGTTACTAACTCAAACCTACAAGGGCAGAAGTTTGTGATTATTACGCCTGGGACATTGCTTCACCCGTTGGCCACACTGGTCCACGTGGTTTTTACGGCATGCGGCACCAAAATAAGAAATCCGTATCGTATGAGAAGAGTGATTTATGGGTTAATGCATCTCGTGTGTCCTGATTTATTGGTGTTGACTCGCTGTCAAGACGACCTGTATCGAGGCCATATGCCTGTAATTTGCGATGGCGACTTCGCATGA
This sequence comes from Arenicola marina, assembly GCA_964019135.1. Taxonomy (NCBI): domain Eukaryota; kingdom Metazoa; phylum Annelida; class Polychaeta; family Arenicolidae; genus Arenicola; species Arenicola marina. The sequence goes on from OZ025251.1 coordinate 1,611,082, forward strand.
GAGTCGATGTGAAAATAATTGGTTTCCGACTCTGGAATCTGTGGCGAATAGTACACATCTGGGCATGCATTCTGGGTGTGTCGTGTAAGGAGACAGCTGGTCTGCCAAACCCATCAGTGAATGAACCTCTTTTGCCACGAGAGTTTGCCGCAAGTTGTTTTTCAGAACTGGTTCCGCCATTCGCCGCCAGGTGATGAACGAGCCGTAGACAGACACGTACGCACTGATTACTTCAAGCCGATTTCTCTGGCTGATTCCCGGTCCATCACTGGCTGGTTCCCGGTCCCAGCTCGATACGTAGATTAAGCTGGTTCCGCCTATGGAATTTCGCAGCTGAACGAGACTAACCGACAGAGACAGGCGATAGTTGTAAGCGTGAATGTGTGCCGTGAAAAAACAACTTCTGTTGAAGCTGACGGTCAGAGGAAGTTAACGCGATTCGCCATCAATGCACAGATAACTGAAGCTTTATTGATTCCCACTGGCTTCCACACGTCCACTCCCTCGCACGTACTTTCATCAAATAGCACGAACAACCGGTGTGAACAAACAGCTTAATATAAATATCAGGTCATCATCACAATAATCAAAGCTAAAAATTGAAATTAACTGGACACCTTAAATGCGAGCGAAAACACATGATCAATAACGTCCGATTTGGGGCTATAGAATATCCCTCAATGTCAATCTGAACTCCCATCTCCTGTTCAGCTGTTTGTCGTAAGAAACCGTAAAAGCAATAGACTCGATTGATTCACGTGATTCAGTGAAGGGATTGGGTTCCTTGTCACGTTGCGCTCGGTACCCGGAGACGATACACTCAGCTGGGAAGGTATGGAAGTGCTGATCCATAGTGATTGACGTGCTAGATGAATATAAAGTATAACCCGTCTAACTGTGTAGTGCCATGCACCATAGCGAGGCAATATCTGAATATAGCCACAGGTGCGTTCGTTGTGTAGAACCATTGGACGGCTACTTATATTTAACTATGGTTATGCCAACACTGGTATAACCATAGGATCATTAGGTTATACTACAATAGCCACGCGAACTGTATACAGCCATAGCCGCTTTTTATCCATGGCCACGCCAACTTCATATAGCCATGGTTACGATAGTTGCATAACCATGCATCGCCACGCCATTTGTATATAACCATAGGCACGCCATTTGTATATAACCATAGGCACGCCATTTGTATATAACCATAGGCACGCCATTGGTATATAACCATAGGCACGCCATTTGTATATTACCATAGGCACGCCATTTGTATATAACCATAGGCACGCCATTTGTATATTACCATAGGCACGCCATTTGTATATAGCCATAGGCACGCCATTTGTATATAACCATAGGCACGCCATTTGTATATAACCATAGGCACGCCATTTGTATATAACCATAGGCACGCCATTTGTATATAACCATAGGCACGCCATTTGTATATAACCATCGCCACGCCATTTGTATATAACCATAGGCACGCCATTTGTATATAACCATAGGCACGCCATTTGTATATAACCATAGGCACGCCATTTGTATATAACCATAGGCACGCCATTTGTATATAACCATAGGCACGCCATTTGTATATAACCATCGCCACGCCATTTGTATATAACCATAGGCACGCCATTTGTATATAACCATAGGCACGCCATTTGTATATAACCATCGCCACGCCATTTGTATATAACCATAGGCACGCCATTTGTATATTACCATAGGCACGCCATTTGTATATAACCATAGGCACGCCATTTGTATACAACCATCGCCACGCCATTTGTATACAACCATCGCCACGCCATTTGTATATAACCATGGGCACGCTATTTGTATACAACCATCGCCACGCCATTTGTATATAACCATAGGCACGCCATTTGTATATAACCATAGGCACGCCATTTGTATATAACCATAGGCACGCCATTTGTATATAACCATAGGCACGCCATTTGTATATAACCATAGGCACGCCATTTGTATATAACCATCGCCACGCCATTTGTATATAACCATAGGCACGCCATTTGTATATAACCATAGGCACGCCATTTGTATATAACCATAGGCACGCCATTTGTATATAACCATAGGCACGCCATTTGTATATAACCATAGGCACGCCATTTGTATATAACCATCGCCACGCCATTTGTATATAACCATAGGCACGCCATTTGTATATAACCATAGGCACGCCATTTGTATATAACCATCGCCACGCCATTTGTATATAACCATAGGCACGCCATTTGTATATTACCATAGGCACGCCATTTGTATATAACCATAGGCACGCCATTTGTATACAACCATCGCCACGCCATTTGTATACAACCATCGCCACGCCATTTGTATATAACCATGGGCACGCTATTTGTATACAACCATCGCCACGCCATTTGTATATAACCATGGGCACGCCATTTATATACAACCATCGCCACGCCATTTGTATACAACCATCGCCACGCCATTTGTATACAACCATGGGCACGCTATTTGTATACAAGCATCGCCACGCCATTTGTATATAACCATGGGCAAGCCATTTGTATACAACCATCGCCACGCCATTTGTATATAACCATGGGCACGCCATTTGTATATAATCATAACCTGTATGCAACGACCAGTCGCATATAGCAACCAACTCTTAATGAATACGCCCTGTGTTTAGTCTAGTTTTATGAAGCGAGCGCACACAACACACTGCTGTAGCCATAAGTTCTTCGTAACGCTAGCTATAGCCAGGTGTATATAGCAGCCATCTGTCTGTAACGGCCACCTACATATGTAGCAACCACCTGTATTTAGCGACCACCAACATACATATTTACCCTCCGCGACCATCACTATATGAAGTGATTAGCGCTATATCGCGGCTAGCTTATCACCAATAGCAATGTTCGCGTTCGTCACATTTACAACCATTGCCTCCGATCTTCGTGAACAACAAGGGGCAAGATTCAGCATCCATTGCCCCGTAAAGAGCCGCCCGCCATTGCACTCCTCGGTGAGACAGAAAAACTCAGTTAAATAAATCCAAATGATCAGTCTGTATATCCGTTATTTAACTAATTGGACAATGAAAGACTTATCTATAAATCATTAGCCTGGAGTCACACATGGTATGGGGGCTAAAGTCAACTGCACATGTCTTTATAAACAATATGGGTGCACCAGTCTCTTCACCAGTGAAGTAAGTGTCTTTCATCCTATTATAATATATGGCAACCCTTATTACCTTGGTCACTTCAAGTTTCAGCTGAGCACGAAATAGTGTCGACTTATCACGAGTTGCAGAGAGGCCAGCCTAACGGGGCGGACAGAAAGCATGCAGGAACAAGTTCCAAATCATTTCAGAAGGGCACGACAGAAAATAAACGCGGGCTGTATATCAATTGTTGGCGTCAAATCGATAGGAAATAAGGTTAGCAGTGACATGTTGGCAAGCAACCTCACGACAAAATGAGGTGCGTTACGCGCAGGTGGATTTAAAGCCATGTGAAATAACGTAAGCTATGCACCTTTGTGGCTACGCACCTTTGTGATTACGCACCTTTGTGACTACGCACCTTTGTGGCTACGCACCTTTGTGGCTACGCACATTTGTGGTTACGCACCTTTGTGGTTACGCACCTTTGTGGTAATCCATCTAAATCCAGAGAACACGCACATTTGGTAGTGCAGACAAAAAGCATAACGTAAGGCGCACACACTCGGGGGCAAAGCCAGGGGAAATATTAAGGTTAAGTTGCGCCCATCTAAACTTAAAGTATTGATTACATAAGCCCACAAATGGTCCATAAAACCAAGAAAGATACGTTCAAGTACGCGTGCATGGTGCTAAAGCCATGGAAATACGCACACATTAGTAACAACGGTGAGCGCACGTGCCGATTGAGCGGTGCGCTCGGGATAACAACTGTTACAATGAACGTGTGTGTCACCAGGAATTAACATGAACTCACACGCAGAGGGAGAGGTAAAATCGGGTCAATTTAACAATGAGGACGTTAGTAATTTTGCAACATATCTTTCACGCTTGGGTATAGGTACAAAAACTTTTGGCATTGATTGGAGTGGGAAGGCGAGGATGAGAGGCAACTAGCTACATGTCGGCAGTCAGCGGTGACAGCGAGACCCGCAGGTGCGGAGGACAGCAGTAACGACGCAATACGACAACCAGTCAAGTTGAGATGCCGCTGGCTCCCAGAGAGAGAAACAGAGAGAGAGAGAGAGAGAGAGAGAGAGAGAGAGCTGGAGGAGTGTTTAATAAAGACGGGCTGTTAAGATGGGGGGACATCTAATTAGAGTCGGCATTATATCTGTCAAGGCCACGAGTTACACAACCGATTTACATACACACCCGATTTGTCCGAACTTGAAGGCTGGGATACACCGACGTCTAAGGGGTCCGCACTCATCAACGGGACGTTGGGCGATAATGGGGAAAACCAGACCACGTGCTCACGCTACGGGATGACATCCCAGAACGCCAGAACGACCCGCACAAGGGAGCGCGGGGAGGATTTTAGGTCAGGGGAGGCGGGGGGATTGCCGTATGGATGAGGTTTTATCCAACACACTCAATAGGGCCCGACCATCCAATCTATTAACACAAAGTACACCAATAGATCCGTTAATGAAGGCTAATATTATAACACTACCATTTAATTACACCACGCTCACTTATATAGAGACCATCTTTACTAGCTGGATAGCCTTCAGAATATATATTTCTTTCTGAAGATCATGTCATTTTGCAGGCGGAACAAGGTGGATATATCTCATATATATATATATTAATATATCCATATATTATGCAGTTTTATTTACAACATATGCCTCTGTTTTGGTAACAATGAAATGTTAGGATTGCTCTCCATGCCAGATCCAGTTAAACCAACACGAGGACGCTTCCCTTTACAATACACCACGATATAATTATACAGTTTTATAAAACTTGGCCTTCACAAAGACCGCAAGACTTATATGTATGTAGAATAAATAAATATTATATCCAGGCCTTGTAAAAATTAGTGCGTATATACGATGAATTGCTTACTTTATGCTCAATCATGTCAATATTAGAACCCACATCCCCAAACAAATTCTCGTTAAATAAACTAAAAAGTTGTTCGCGCCTGATGTCAACATTCAACTACCCTGTTAAGATCTACAGAAGGAAGAAAACATGCAGTATGTGCGCGAGTATTGAAGGTACCAGCTGCGTAACGTCATCGATGACGTCACAGTGTTTGCTGTGAAACAGGTCGTCCCGTATCCTCGCCATTTTGTTTTCAGGACCAGATTCCCCCCTCCTGCAGGGACTGGCGCAAGCTGCGGCAAGCCATTTATCTATCTGCGTCTGTTCTTTTAACACATCATCATCCTCAACCACATTCGGCGATTTTATTATTTTTTGTCCTTGCCGTGAGTTGATCGGGCTATATACATTAATCCTAGACAGCTGGTCAATCAATGAACCGTCAATTATTTGTGTCAACCGCGAGGAGATCCATCCACGTGCACGCGTCTCCCTTTCCAAGGTCACCTTCACTATTTGATGGAAGACCCACGCCGAAAGTCAAGGACTCAAATGCGACGCGTTCTGCCACTACATGACACCACCGCTACCGCTCCCCATCCCTTACCATACACCCACCCTCACACCCCACTCCGCGCGCGCGGGACAAATCCTTTAGTGATGGCTAAGACGCAATGATGTATAATTCATTACTAAACAATACCGCAGATTAATATCTAGTTGGTAGGGGGTCTGGTGCTTTCCTTGTGGCGCTCTCGCGAAAGCCACCAGCGTGAGGCGGGGTGGGGGTTGGGGGATTATGGTGGAGTAAGTATATTTTAAATATATACATGAAAAGGACAGGGGGTGGGGGGGGGGTCTTGGTAGGGGGTTCGCTAAGGGCTGACGCAGCTTGCTGTGTGTGGATCCTTGACTGCAGTGAATGCCCCGGCTGGACAGGGAGTACGTTGGGAGTCAGGTCGGCGCTGGACGCCGTTCACCCAACGTTCAGTTCGCAGCGCCTGGAGGAACAAAGATCTGCCATTTCCGGTATTGTTGTGGCGACGGTCGATGTTTTATGCCGGCTGCTGGTGGCGGTGGGGGTGAGGGAGAGGCGGAGGAGTGGGGGGGGGGGGGGGGGGGCAGCGGGTGCGGGGCGCGGGGTGCGGGGTGCGGCGACAGGAGTATGTGCGGTTGGAGAATCTGCTAGCGGCTGGAGTGGTGGTGGTGGTGGTGGGCGCGGGGATTAGGTGAATGGGGAGGGGAGGGGGTGGGGGGGGGTGGCGTTTGGAGTACTGTTTGGTGGCGGGGCTGGCTGGATGGATGGAGGCGGGCAGGCTCTAAAAACGATATGCTGGGAGCCTGAGCCTTTGTCGTCAGTGTGATTGGCGGCGATGGTCTGATTGTGGCGCGCTGATGGCGACGATTGTCAACCGTCCGCATATCCCACAGATTGAGGTCGCCTTGCACCCCGCCCCCTCCCCCTGCCCCTCGTCCGCCATACGCTCCTCCCCTTCCCGCTTACAGCCACCACCACACCCCCACCTTAATATGCTCCTCCACACCTCCCTCACAGCCGCATTATCTCCCCTTTATTCTCCATCTCCCCCACGGCCCCACTCTCTCCCTTATTCGCGACCTCCCTCAGAGCCACAGCCCGTCTCATTGTTACCGACACCTCCATCCCTTCCAACCCCCCCCCCCCCCACCCCCGCCATCTCTCGCTGCCCCCGGTTGGCTGCCTCGGTCTGTGCTTAGTTTCATGATTCGCTGAAAGGGCCTCTGTGTGTGAGTGAGGCCCGGGGAGCGGGGATGGGGTGAGGGTGATATAGGGGTGTAGGTGGGGGATGGATGGGAAGGGTTAGTATTGGTCGGGGATGGGGAGGAGGTGGAGGGCGGTGGGGGTTGGCTTGGTCTGGTCCTAGACAAAAGGAAGGTGGTCGGAAAAAAGGCCGCTGTAGCAGGAGATCGTGCGCCTGATCCACTCCAACAATGGTGGCTCCCCCTGGCGATTCCGCCAGATGACTTTATCCAGACAGAGACGCGGACAATGAGGAGATGAGCGAGGTTGAGGGGCGGGGGGAGCGCAGGGGGGGGGGGGGGGGAGGGGTGTGGGTTGGGGGGGGGGGGAGGTCGGCGAGGGGGCGGGGCGGGAGGGCGGTAGGCGACCCTCCATCCGCCAAAGGAGCCAGCGTTATCACGTGAGGCCGTGACGTCAGACGCCGTGACGTCAGACGCCGTGACGTCAGACGCCGCGACGTCAGACGCCGTTGGAGTTGATAGCTGTGGACCGCGTCTCGAGGCCTCGCGCGTTCGTGCGTTCCATTTCGACCTTGACGGGCTGGAAGTTGCCGTAGCAACAGAGAAGTTTTCGAAAACTCTTTCTGAAGTTGTCCGACAAGAAGGCGTAGAGGAACGGGTTGACGCAGCTGTTCATGTAGGCCAAGCAGTTGCAGGCGATCTTGATGGCCATGGCCGAGGTCGTCTCCGGGTAGGAGTCGAAGACGTGGACCATCATAAGGATGATCTGAATGGGCAGCCAGCTGAGGGCGAAGATGAGGACGACGATGACGACCATCTTGGTGACCCTCTTCTTGCAGCGCATGCTCTCTGCCGACTGGCACCCGCCGGGCACGACCCCGTACAGGAGCCGCTTCACCATGAAGCCGTAGAGGACGCACACTGAGAAGAGCGGCAGAAGGAAGGCGAAGCAGAAGAAGCATGCGTAAAACAAGGCCATGTGGAAGTTGTCCTCCGTCACCTTGATATGGAAGCAGCCAGAGCGCTCCTCGCAGTAGTGATGGTACGGGATCTCCTCATACAGCAGGATGATGTGCACATTGCAGACGAGGATGATGGCCCAGGAGGCGAAGATGACAATCCACGCATTGCGTTCAGTCCGTATGGTCATGGATCGGATAGGGTGGACCACGGCCAGGTAGCGATCCAGGGACATAAAGACCAGGGTGTAGACGCTGGCGTAGGCGGTCACGTTGATGACGTATTGGTAGATCTTGCACCAGATGCTGCCGAAGGGCCAGACCGGTACGGCGTAGATGGCGGCCGTGAAGGGCACGCAGATGATGATGAAGAAGAGGTCGGCCACGGCCAGGTTGATAATGAGCACGTTCGTCGTATTCCGCATCTGCTTGTTGCACACCACCACGATGATGACGAGCAGGTTGCCTAGGAACCCCGTCAGGGCGATGATGCCGAATATGATGGGGACGATGTAGGCGACGACGCGCTCGAAGGAGGCGTTCGGGGGTCCCTCGGTGCAGTTGAGCACCGTCGTGTTGGAGGTGAAGTTGTGGGGCGCGCTGCTGTTGAGCCATGCGCTCACCTGCGATCCGAACCCCACACCGTACGGCGCGGAGCTAGGGGTCCAGGGTCCGAGGGTGACCGCCATGGTAACCAAGTCGTAGTAACGGATGAAGGCGTGTTTGCAGCTGGTGCAATGGCCTTCAGTGGTCTCCGGGGCCGAGGGAGAAGGTGGGGTGGAGGTGCTCTTCCCACCAGCCTGCGGAAGGGTACAGCGGCGACGTAACCGGTGAAATGTGCTGGTTGTGAAAGTTCCTGACCCCTCAGAGTCTCATGTGTCACTCAGGCGTGCTGCAAGTAAAAACATAGCAGGTTAATTTACATTGTTTATATGCTTTCTAATACAGTTACCCATAAGGTATGGTTACATACGGTAATATGGTTATCTGGTTGCATAGATATAATTAAGGTTTTTCAAATATATGTTTTTATAATGAAATAATGTATTTGAGGCTTGTACTTAAATTGAACGGTTATACTTTTGCATATATGCGAGCTGTAGTAGTCATTCAGGTATATGTTAAAAGACACATCTATATGGGAAACCGGGGTTCATTATTCCTGAGCGTTTTTGTTATTTCATGTACCGTTATATATATATATATATATATATATATATATGATACTGGTAAGATTTGTAAACTGAACCCCGTGCACATAACTCTATTGTCTCCTTCCCCCTGCAAGTCCAATAACATCATTGATGATTATTATCATGTGGTGATTAGGTATCATAGCTCATGTTTCGCTCAGGCCTGGTTGTCTGAGGATACAGCGCCGCACAATAATGAAAGTTTCACTGGGGCCCCGACTGAAAACGTCTCCAATACATAATTCTAAAATTGGCCTCGATGCTTTTATGCGCGACGGCCATTAAGGTAGGTGGGGGTAATTATTGTGGACGACGATGGGGTGGGGGAGGGGGGGGGGGCTGGGGTTCTTCCACAAGTGTAGCTGATACCCTGAGTGTCTCATTGTACTTTGTCCCAATTAGCTCTTCACCCCCGTTCTCCACTCCCGAACCTCCCGAACCTCCCTCTCCACCCCCCTTCTCCACTCCCCACCTTCCCTCTTCCGTCTTACAAGAAAAGATGACGAGGTTGATGCTCCTTGTAGCATCATGGCTGATGCGTGGGTGCCGTTTTATCGATTCTTCATTACCGAGCTAAACGCGTGTCTACCCGAATGCACGGTTTACGGTGATTAGCGCTCGCGTAGGAATACAGCTTCGTGCGTTACTGGGGAACTCGTTGGCGAAGCGAATGATGCGTTCGCTATGTTGGTGTCTATGGGTATCGCGGGACGTCTATGCAACCGATACAGGGAGAGCTTTGTGGGCATCATAAACAGAGCAACCAAGCAGGGTGCCTGCCTAAAAACACCGCTAACTAATTAGAAGTGCTTGATTATTCCCGGCGACATAGAGGCAATCGCAAGATATTCTGCAGTGACGAAGGCCTGGACGGTACCGAAGCACGCGGGTGGTCAAAGACCTTTCGCCCGACAGAAAAACATAAATACTCTAAATACCGACGAAGAAAAATGCGGCAGATCTAAGTTACGTGCGGTGCCGGACCTGGCCTTTGGGACAGAGAGAGGGGAGAGATAGAAGGTGTGAGAAAAATGGGAAGGAGTGGACAACGGTGAGAGAGAGAGAAAGAGAGTGAGAGGAAAAGGGAGAGGCTGGAGAGGGAGAGAGGGAGAGAAAGACTGAGAGAGGGAGAGACAGAGACGGACTGACTGGAAGGACGAAAAAAGGATAGAGGGAGTAGAGAGGCGGTCTGACAGTAGAGAGAAGAGAGAGGGAGAGAGGGAGAGAGGGAGGGAGGGAGAGAGGACAGCGGAAGTGGAGAGGACTGCATAGCGCGGCGACTTCTGCCCCTGTCACCGGATACCGATCCAATCTGCCATATATGGGCTTTACAACTTCTAATGCGCTCGTCTGTAGCTTAATAAACGTTGTTAGGGGGGGAAAGTACCCTGCCTAACGCCGTGGAACACGCCGCCCGCCCGGCTGGAGGCGGCCAACCCCTGTAGCACGCTGCTGGTCAAATTTGCGGTGACAAGCGACGTCCGAAGGAATTACCGATGGGATACAGCTGGGGACGGGGGGGGGGAGGAAGAGGGAGAGGGAGGGGGAGGGGTAGTCAGGGCAACGAAGGGCACGAGAAAGCGATGAAGAGGAACTAGGGGATAGACAGATAGTGAAGAGGGAAAGCATACGCGAGGGAGAGAGAGTGCGAGGGGGAACATGGAGGGAAAGAGAATGGCAGAGAGAGGGAGAGTGTGAGGGGGAGGGGGGGGGGGTAGAGGGAGAGACACGGGGAGATAGAGAGATATAGAGAGAGAGAAGGAGATGGAGGGAGATGGAAAGATGTTGAGAGGCCTAGAGAGAGAGAGAGAGAGAGCGACAGAGAGAGAGAGAACAATGGAAGAGAACGAGAGGGCTGACCGAAGGCGAAAGCGAAGCGGAATCAATTGTTAGAACGAAAGATACAATGATAAGAAAGGATAGGCTGTGATGGTGTAGTATGATACCACCTTCACCTTATCTTAAAGTTATATCACATGAATATTGAGTCGGAGATAGATAAGCAAGAGAGGGAATTTAATCTAAGTCATGTACTGAGCGATTCAACTGAGGGCGACGGGCTGCTCTTATGGGACACAACAGAAGAGAAGAACGACATTTGTAACTGGACAATTAACGGCTGTGTCATGAGCAAATGGACGGTTATAAAAGCTGCAATATCTAGTGGAAGAATACTGGGATGACAAAATGGATTTGGCGTACAAAGAGGGAAGGGAAGGTACAGATAGTATTAGCGGGGAGGGAAGGTACCAGCGGTACTATCTGTGCTATAATGGTACTATAACGTTAATTAAAAAGTGTCAATGGACTTTTGAATTTAATTGCAATCCAATAATTGGTTCATTGCCCTGGTGATTCTAATGTAAGCAATATTACTATAGCATTGATATGTTCAGACAACCGACAATCAATAAAGTCTATAACGATCATCTTCTCCCTCGTCACAAATTCTAGGCACAGATCATTGGCATGGCGTGTCAACAAACTGCCAAGGAACTCAATGATACACTTAAACATTTGTCACGCATATTTAAGAAAAAAGAATGTTTTCTTTCCGCAAATGTTTCTGATCAGTCAAGTTAGGGTAGTTTTTTATTTTGTATAAACTTAATTGATTAAGGGTATGTTGAAGCAATAAGCGACAATGGTAGTGAAACAATGTTAAAAGTATGTTATAATTTCTTTATTTCACCACAACACTGAGCATCAACGTACATCCAAAATCAATAAGTAGCAGAAAACATCAATATATTTTGAGGTTCATTGAAAAATTACGCACTCTTTACCCCACAATAATGCCGCGCCAAAAAAAGGTGATAAGGATGTTTTGCCGGAGACATTGCTTCCGTGACGCAATCTCTCTCGAGACTCGAGAAAAAATGGCCGCACAATGAATTACTGACGGGAGAGTGACGTGTTCGTGTGAGTCGCCGAGTGCGCTTCCACGCCTTACCGTAAACCGTCGAGGGGCCACTCGCGCGTTACCGTAAACCGCCGTGTAATGTCCATATAATAGCTGGAAACTGCAAGATGTCATCGCTTGGAAGCCCAAGACAAGGAAGTATTTCATCATATATTACTCTCCATGTGCTTGTTGATGAAGGTTATCAGGAAAATATCCTCGTTTTCACGAACGCCATGATTAATCCGTAAATATCGGACGGGTTGACGCAGGAAGTCACGTTTTTGGCGATAATACGAAAGTACATTACCGCTTCTATTAACCGTGATATTTGGACCTTCACCAACTATGATTTAGTGATGGCACCGGGGCGGTACATAGGGCGGGCAACTTCATTACTTGCAATTTCACAAAGAATGGCTTTAATAATGGCAAAATCTTGCAAATTTTGTTTATTTTTTCGCCAAAGCGTTCCTTCGTGGTTACGGGGATTTGACAAGCCTACTTTCCCAGGGACTGAAATTACACTGCTATCACGTGCCCTGGAGGACGCAAATCGACATCACTAGACAGCGAAGTCCGCCTGAAGGTCACGCAAAGGCGGTGAAATAGACAGCCCAGGACTGGGGATTTATTCGCTGAGATCCTAGCGGTGTTAACCACACATGAAGGCGAGTGATTACCCTAATCTGAGACCCTGGATCGCCCCCAGTGGGGACACGAGAGTTTTCATCCGAAATAATTAGGTATGCCTGTGTGGCGAGCTGAGCGGCAAAATTTACACCTTGCCTGGTTGAAGCCGGCTCTCCGCATTGTCACGCAAAACACGCGATACCCACCTGCCTAATACACTCGCGAACGCTTTCCACGTTACGTCCACTTTACGTGCTGCAAGGAAACTGCCATATGCATGCAGACTCCTAGATCACGGCGGTTGAACAAAGAATGGCAGGCGTCTCGCAGTTAATAATCGGCCCGACGAAAGACAATTGACACGTAACCGAGAACGTCAAGCGTAGCTTGAGAAGGGAAACGAAAATCTGGGGAAGATAAGTGCAACTGGAATATATATAGCGAGTGCCGACTATGTACATGCATAACTGACGGAGTATAGGCCGAAATGTCCGCGCGCCGTGAGTCATTTGGCGTATCGAAGCTTTATAATGGGATCGGCCATATTAAAAAAATTTGTTTTTTTTTGGCGTGCAAAGCACTGGTCTGATTTGAATGGTATTTGGCACACACGATGTCAATAATATTGGTATCCACGACATTCCAAAAGTCTATCTGCATTTATGTAGGCACAGCGATTTTTCTCCATTTTTATTAGGGTCAAATTTAACCATCTAATAGCTCAAAAACTATAAATGTGAGGTGAAATCTGAGACCACAATTCTTTTGTGCCTCTCTCAGAAAAATACTTTGAGACAAACCGCGGATCTCTAGAGCCAATATTAACGGAGCTACAAAGAAAAACATGATTCGTGACCTTGACCTTGTTGTGACCTTGACCTTGGATGCATGACCTCGGTGAATATAGTCATTCGCGTCCAAACACTAATGTCATGTATTACGTAAGACACCGTTTGTCTGACTTGTCCCCATCACGGAGAAATGGAGGGGTATTTTTCCCGCCAAAATTCTCTCATAGGGTGCCATGTTAAAGTTTGGGAATTTTTTGCACAAAAACTATACGGGCGATTTCTAAATTTTAAAGACCGTATTCAAGGTACCCTCAGACCCAATACGTGAAATATTCTGCAGTGGGATTAAATGTAAATAATGTGAACGCTATAGCTATTTTTTCTGACTTTTGGTCCTATCTCCCAATGGTTAAGCGAATTTCAATTCGGTTCATATTTGACCATCGAATAACTCGAAAACTATTAACGAGAGGTGAAATTTGAGGGCACATTACTTTGCGTATCTCTCTGAAGAATACTCTGAAACGAATCGCGAATCTTTAGACCAAATATTAACGAAGTTACGCGGGAATACATGTTTCGTAACCTTGACCTTGATGTGACCTTGACCTTGGAAGCGTGACCTTGGTCAATATAATATTTTACGTCCAAATACTAATGTCATGTCTGACGCAACGTGTCGTTTGTCTGACATGTCCCCTTCATGGAGAAATTAAGGAGGCCTGATTCCCGCCAAAATGCTCCCATAGGGTCCCATGTTAAACTATGGGAATTTTTTGCAGAAGAACTATGCGGACGATGTTCAAAATTGAAACACCGTATATAAGGTACCTATGAGCCCAATACGTGAATTAATTTTGAGCGTCATTAAGTACAAACTCGGAACGCTATAGAGATTTTGCCGATTTTTGTTCCTATCTATCAATGGTTAAGCGAATTGAGAAAAATTCCTGTGACCTTGACCGTTGACCTACATAGCCCATCTACGAACTTAGCCTGACGATTGCACTTTCCGCATCTTTTTGTGAATTTGGAAGTCGATAGCTTAAGGCATTCGAAAGATAATGCGTTACGTTACAAACGGACAGACACAAATACAGACAGACAGATTCACCGAACACACCGACATAAGACGAAAATTGGAAATTTTCGTCTTAACAAACACACCGACATAAGACGAAAATCTACGATTTTCGTCTTATGTCGGTGATCTATCATGGTGAACTCACTCGTGCTTGCTGTGTCAGCCTTAAGTTTTCATTGATTTGAATATGACAATAGCGCGAGTTTGCGGGGCGTTAGGCAATTTTATTGGCCCGACATCAAGCTGTAGCAGCCGCAAGGCCGAGGGCGGATAATGAAAATGTAGGGCTGCTACAGCTTGATGAAGGGCCTATAAAATGCCTAACGCCATGCAAAACTCGCGCTATTACTATTATTACGAGTTGAATTTAAATTTAAGGCGTTGATTGGCTCTGCTTCTTTGGTTTAATTTCCGCGTGCAACGACAAAAGTAAAGCATTTTGGGACTGCAAATCGCAAGCCTTTCCACATATAGTTGGCCAGTCGCCTTTTCATACCATATATATCGTTGCCAAGAAACATGGCACGGGCAACTAGGCAACTAGGCATGTAAGCGGGCCATTTAAAGCTATAACTACAATTCTTTCGTGCGTGACGTCATGTTTCATTGTTTTATGCAGTGTCGCTATGGCAACGATTGTCGTTTGCATGGGCAACAGGGCGGTTCGGGTCAGAATACAGCATTTTAGCGGCCTTCAGATGTAATGCTATTGTACTAGTTAACATGACCACCAACTCGTAATAATCATCCTTATCGGCGGTCATGAAGGAACACTCCTTTCCTCCTTATTACGCATTCATCATTGAATTAGGTAGATCTATCAACATCACTGCTTGAATCGTCAAGGAAAGTTGCACGGTAGACTAAAGCACCCCCCAAACACGCAGATGCTGATGTTATCAATGACAGTAATGTGACAATTCTGACTGACAGACTGAGTTATCATTCAATGGGAGTGGCACGCCTCAGCGAAGTCTTCCCGCGTGGTATGATGACTCTCTCATTATTAATTATTAATTCTGATTATCATTCTACTATTCATCATAATTAACGTTTCATCTGATTGGTATATGTGATCCTGTGGCAGTAGTGCTGCATTGCGTACCGATATGGGGTGGGGGCAGCGAGGGGGGTTGTCAGTAATGGCATAGGGGTGCTTCCGCCAATAAGGCGGCATATGCGTTTGACAATAAACAATAGCGATTGAAGGAGGGTGGGCGAGGGTAGGGGTGGGGGGGGGGCCAGGGGCAGAGGCATATTTGGCGACACGGCGTATTTTTCCTTCCTCCCCTCCCTATCCCACCATTACCAACAATCTACACGGCCGAAGCGACGCGTACATTGATTACGTCTACATTGACTTTTTACGTAATCATACGGAGGTTGAATGTAATCACATTAAACGTCAAATTACGCAATTACTTCAGCTCTCTCCTACGGTACTTCTATGATGGTATGTAGCGATAACTACAAAAATGCACGTCGTCAATCAAACGGCGACAGTACGTAACAGAACCATATTCGTAATATATGGTTGATGTATATCGTTAATATATATATATATAAGCTTAAGGATTGATTTTTATTGATGATTCTCTCGCGAAATGACCTCTAGTTGTTGCTATTTCGCTTAAACGTGGGTTTCACCACAAATGTTTTTTTGGTTTTATCTCAAGACATTCCACCCCGTAATAATATCCGATTAATTTGTTCAACCCAGTTACATGTGGTAAGCGCTTGGTCCATTTCCAATGGTAAATATTCTCTTTAACTATCGGCAAGACATCGTTTAAGAGTCGACCAAAAGCTAGTAAAATCACCCCAAATATCATATTCCTTTGTTTCATCGATCAAATATTTCAATTCTTCCCACAATGATGGTCCAACTAATAGACAGCCGTAGAGAAGGCGATCAAGAGTTCCTAATTCATTACGACAGACATAACATTTATCCGAACTGACAAGCTTACACATATATAAATACTGATTCATAAAGCACAGAGGGCGGGAGTGGCTACGTGGGCGCTCATTGGCATCATTAAAGCAATATATTCTGTAATTTTTATTTTACCAATATGTTTTCCATGTCAAGTAAGTATATTTTGTCTCGAATTTAAATCCTGAAAGCCTGTGGTCTATCCGGAGAGAAACAAATTTGTTCACTAGAACAAAAGTTGGTGGCCGGCGTTATATCCCTGCGCGCCTGTTCGCTGTTCGGTATTCTGTGTGATGTCGACCGCAGCTCGCTGAGACGTCCGCGTGCGATAAACTAGCCCGCGCAGTTTTATGTTGAAATTGTTATTTTACAGACTCAACAAGATATAAAATATATATGCATCATAATTTTTAGATACTTTTAGTCTTGATTCTAAAATGTAAAAAAGATGGCGCATGTAATCAGGCTGCTTTAACCTGCGCAGATGATTACGAGGGCCAGGGGAAGAGAAGAGCATTGAAACCCAACACCCCAACTCTTTTCGGAGATGGACATGCAAAGACATCTGCGTGATGAGGCGGAAACCTCCAGGCCGGCACGATGTCTGCCTGGCCTCTCTGTTAGAGGAAGTTACCCACCGCAGAGTGTCATTGAGGCGAGAACGCCCCAGCTGTACCCCCATGATAACGCGTCCACGGACAGAAGAGAGTTTTAGGGCCACGCGTCCATCATTCAACGAGTTATAACACTGTTTTTCCTCCTCGTCCTCATTATGCGCTTGTCTAATAGAGGATAACATTTGCTAGCTGTAAGAAGTCATACCCAGTGGGACGGTACAGACATCATTGGGCTATGGAACCATTGCCATTGAGTCACAGATATCCTTACGCAAGTCAGCGCTAAATCCTTTCAGAATATAGATAACATTGCATACTTCAGACTTCAGTGTTCTCTTATTTAAAGGCCGTAAATATCATGGCGTTCCTCAAACTTCAGTGTTCCCTCCTTTAAAAGCCGCAGATATCATGGCGTTCTTCAGACTTCAGTGTTCCCTCCTTTTAAAGCCGTCAATATCATGGCGTTCCTCAGACTTCAGTGTTCCCTCCTTTAAAAGCCGCAGATATCATGGCGTTCTTCAGACTTCAGTGTTCCCTCCTTTAAAAGCCGCAGATATCATGGCGTTCTTCAGACTTCAGTGTTCCCTCCTTTAAAAGCCGTCAATATCATGGCGTTCCTCAGACTTCAGTGTTCCCTCCTTTAAAAGCCGCAGATATCATGGCGCTCTTCAGACTTCAGTGTTCCCTCCTTTAAAAGCCGCAGATATCATGGCGTTCCTCAGACTTCAGTGTTCCCTCCTTTAAAAGCCGTCAATATCATGGCGTTCCTCAGACTTCAGTGTTCCCTCCTTTAAAAGCCGCAGATATCATGGCGTTCTTCAGACTTCAGTGTTCCCTCCTTTAAAAGCCGTCAATATCATGGCGTTCCTCAGACTTCAGTGTTCCCTCCTTTAAAAGCCGCAGATATCATGGCGTTCTTCAGACTTCAGTGTTCCCTCCTTTAAAAGCCGCAGATATCATGGCGTTCCTCAGACTTCAGTGTTCCCTCCTTTAAAAGCCGTCAATATCATGGCGTTCCTCAGACTTCAGTGTTCCCTCCTTTAAAAGCCGCAGATATCATGGCGTTCTTCAGACTTCAGTGTTCCCTCCTTTAAAAGCCGTCAATATCATGGCGTTCCTCAGACTTCAGTGTTCCCTCCTTTAAAAGCCGCAGATATCATGGCGTTCTTCAGACTTCAGTGTTCCCTCCTTTAAAAGCCGCAGATATCATGGCGTTCTTCAGACTTCAGTGTTCCCTCCTTTAAAAGCCGTCAATATCATGGCGTTCCTCAGACTTCAGTGTTCCCTCCTTTAAAAGCCGCAGATATCATGGCGTTCTTCAGACTTCAGTGTTCCCTCCTTTAAAAGCCGTCAATATCATGGCGTTCCTCAGACTTCAGTGTTCCCTCCTTTAAAAGCCGCAGATATCATGGCGTTCTTCAGACTTCAGTGTTCCCTCCTTTAAAAGCCGCAGATATCATGGCGTTCTTCAGACTTCAGTGTTCCCTCCTTTAAAAGCCGTCAATATCATGGCGTTCCTCAGACTTCAGTGTTCCCTCCTTTAAAAGCCGTCAATATCATGGCGTTCCTCAGACTTCAGTGTTCCCTCCTTTAAAAGCCGCAGATATCATGGCGTTCCTCAGACTTCAGTGTTCCCTCCTTTAAAAGCCGCAGATATCATGGCGTTCTTCAGACTTCAGTGTTCCCTCCTTTAAAAGCCGCAGATATCATGGCGTTCCTCAGACTTGAGTGTTCCCTCCTTTAAAAGCCGCAGATATCATGGCGTTCTTCAGACTTCAGTGTTCCCTCCTTTAAAAGCCGTCAATATCATGGCGTTCCGTAGACTTCAGTGTTCCATCCTTTAAAAGCCGTCAATATCATGGCGTTCTTCAGACTTCAGTGTTCCCTCCTTTAAAAGCCGCAGATATCATGGCGTTCCTCAGACTTCAGTGTTCCCTCCTTTAAAAGCCGCAGATATCATGGCGTTCTTCAGACTTCAGTGCTCCATCCTTTAAAAGCCGTCAATATCATGGCGTTCTTCAGACTTCAGTGTTCCCTCCTTTAAAAGCCGCAGATATCATGGCGTTCTTCAGACTTCAGTGTTCCCTCCTTTAAAAGCCGTCAATATCATGGCGTTCTTCAGACTTCAGTGTTCCCTCCTTTAAAAGCCGCAGATATCATGGCGTTCCTCAGACTTCAGTGTTCCCTCCTTTAAAAGCCGCAGATATCATGGCGTTTTTCAGACTTCAGTGCTCCATCCTTTAAAAGCCGTCAATATCATGGCGTTCTTCAGACTTCAGTGTTCCCTCCTTTAAAAGCCGCAGATATCATGGCGTTCTTCAGACTTCAGTTTTCCCTCCTTTAAAAGCCGTCAATATCATGGCGTTCTTCAGACTTCAGTGTTCCCTCCTTTAAAAGCCGCAGATATCATGGCGTTCTTCAGACTTCAGTGTTCCCTCCTTTAAAAGCCGCAGATATCATGGCGTTCTTCAGACTTCAGTGTTCCCTCCTTTAAAAGCCGCAGATATCATGGCGTTCCGTAGACTTCAGTGTTCCCTCCTTTAAAAGCCGCAGATATCATGGCGTTCCTCAGACTTCAGTGTTCCCTCCTTTAAAAGCCGCAGATATCATGGCGTTCCTCAGACTTTAGTGTTCCCTCCTTTAAAAGCCGTCAATATCATGGCGTTCATCAGACTTCAGTGTTCCCTCCTTTAAAAGCCGCAGATATCATGGCGTTCCTCAGACTTCAGTGTTCCCTCCTTTAAAAGCCGCAGATAGCATGGCATTCCTCAGACTTCAGTGTTCTCTCCTTTAAAAGCCGCAGATATCATGGCGTTCTTCAGACTTCAGTGTTCCCTCCTTTAAAAGCCGCAGATATCATGGCGTTCCTCAGACTTCAGTGTTCCATCCTTTAAAAGCCGCAGATATCATGGCGTTCCTCAGACTTCAATGTTCCATCCTTTAAAAGCCGCAGATATCATGGCGTTACTCAGACTTCAGTGTTCCATCCTTTAAAAGCCGCAGATATCATGGCGTTCCTCAGACTTCAGTGTTCCCTCCTTTAAAAGCCGTCAATATCATGGCGTTCATCAGACTTCAGTGTTCCCTCCTTTAAAAGCCGCAGATATCATGGCGTTCCTCAGACTTCAGTGTTCCCTCCTTTAAAAGCCGCAGCTTTCATGGCGTTCCTTAGACTTCAGTGCGCCATCCTTTAAAAGCCGCAGATATCATGGCGTTCCTCAGACTTCAGTGTTCCCTCCTTTAAAAGCCGCAGATATCATGGCGTTCTTCAGACTTCAGTGCTCCATCCTTTAAAAGCCGCAGATATCATGGCGTTCCTCAGACTTCAGTGTTCCCTCCTTTAAAAGCCGTCAATATCATGGCGTTCCTCAGACTTCAGTCTTCCATCCTTTAAAAGCCGTCAATATCATGGCGTTCCTCAGACTTCAGTGTTCCCTCCTTTAAAAGCCGCAGATATCATGGCGTTACTCAGACTTTAGTCTTCCATCCTTTAAAAGCCGTCAATATCATGGCGTTCTTCAGACTTCAGTGTTCCATCCTTTAAAAGCCGTCAATATCATGGCGTTCTTCAGACTTCAGTTTTCCCTCCTTTAAAAGCCGTCAATATCATGGCGTTCCTCAGACTTCAGTGTTCCATCCTTTAAAAGCCGCAGATATCATGGCGTTCCTCAGACTTCAGTGTTCCCTCCTTTAAAAGCCGTCAATATCATGGCGTTCCTCAGACTTCAGTGTTCCCTCCTTTAAAAGCCGCAGATATCATGGCGTTCCTCAGACTTCAGTCTTCCATCCTTTAAAAGCCGTCAATATCATGGCGTTCTTCAGACTTCAGTGCTCCATCCTTTAAAAGCCGCAGATATCATGGCGTTCATCAGACTTCAGTGTTCCCTCCTTTAAAAGCCGCAGATATCATGGCGTTCCTCAGACTTCAGTCTTCCATGCTTTAAAAGCCGTCAATATCATGGCGTTCTTCAGACTTCAGTGCTCTATCCTTTAAAAGCCGCAGATATCATGGCGTTCCTCAGACTTCTGTCTTCCATCCTTTAAAAGCCGTCAATATCATGGCGTTCTTCAGACTTCAGTGCTCCCTCCTTTAAAAGCCGCAGATATCATGGCGTTCCTCAGACTTCAGTGTTCCCTCCTTTAAAAGCCGTCAATATCATGGCGTTCCTCAGACTTCAGTGTTCCCTCCTTTAAAAGCCGCAGATATCATGGCGTTCCTCAGACTTCAGTGTTCCCTCCTTTAAAAGCCGCAGATATCATGGCGTTCCT
The DNA here is from genome assembly GCA_964019135.1 of Arenicola marina. Classification (NCBI taxonomy): domain Eukaryota; kingdom Metazoa; phylum Annelida; class Polychaeta; family Arenicolidae; genus Arenicola; species Arenicola marina. The sequence goes on from OZ025251.1 coordinate 1,632,280, forward strand.
CAGAATTCAGTGTTCCCTCCTTTAAAAGCCGTCAATATCATGGCGTTCCTCAGACTTCAGTGTTCTCTCCTTTAAAAGCCGTCAATATCATGGCGTTCCTCAGACTTCAGTGTTCCCTCCTTTAAAAGCCGCAGATATCATGGCGTTCTTCAGACTTCAGTGTTCCATCCTTTAAAAGCCGCAGATATCATGGCGTTCCACAGACTTTACTGTTCCCTCCTTTAAAAGCCGCAGATATCATGGCGTTCCTCAGACGTCAGTGTTCCCTCCTTTAAAAGCCGTCAATATCATGGCGTTCCTCAGACTTCAGTGTTCCCTCCTTTAAAAGCCGTCAATATCATGGCGTTCCTCAGACTTCAGTGTTCCCTTCGTTAAAAGCCGTCAATATCATGGCGTTCCTCAGACTTCAGTGTTCTCTCCTTTAAAAGCCGTCAATATCATGGCGTTCCTCAGACTTCAGTGTTCTCTTATTTAAAGGCCGTAAATATCATGGCGTTCCTCAGACTTCAGTGTTCCATCCTTTAAAAGCCGCAGATATCATGGCGTTCCTCAGACTTCAGTGTTCCCTCCTTTAAAAGCCGTCAATATCATGGCGTTCCTCAGACTTCAGTGTTCCCTCCTTTAAAAGCCGTCAATATCAAGGCGTTCTTCAGACTTCAGTGTTCCATCCTTTAAAAGCCGTCAATATCATGGCGTTCCTCAGACTGCAGTGTTCCCTCCTTTACAAGCCGTCAATATCATGGCGTTCCTCAGACTTCAGTGTTCCATCCTTTAAAAGCCGTCAATATCATGGCATTCCTCAGACTTCAGTGTTCCATCCTTTAAAAGCCGCAGATATCATGGCGTTCCTCAGACTTCAGTGTTCCCTCCTCTAAAAGCCGTCAATATCATGGCGTTCCTCAGACTTCAGTGTTCTCTCCTTTAAAAGCCGTCAATATCATGGCGTTCCGTAGACTTCAGTGTTCCCTCCTTTAAAAGCCGCAGATATCATGGCGTTCCTCAGACTTCAGTGTTCCATCCTTTAAAAGCCGCAGATATCATGGCGTTCCTCAGACTTCAGTGTTCCATCCTTTAAAAGCCGCAGATATCATGGCGTTCCTCAGACTTCAGTGTTCCATCCTTTAAAAGCCGCAGATATCATGGCGTTCCTCAGACTTCAGTGTTCCATCCTTTAAAAGCCGCAGATATCATGACGTTCCTCAGACTTCAGTCTTCTCTCCTTTAAAAGCCGCAGATATCATGGCGTTCCTCAGACTTCAGTGTTCCCTCCTTTAAAAGCCGCAGATATCATGGCGTTCCTCAGACTTCAGTGTTCCCTCCTTTAAAAGCCGCAGATATCATGGCGTTCCTTAGACTTCAGTGTTCCCTCCTTTAAAAGCCGCAGATATCATGGCGTTCCTCAGACTTCAGTGTTCCATCCTTTAAAAGCCGCAGATATCATGGCGTTCCTCAGACTTCAGTGTTCCATCCTTTAAAAGCCGCAGATATCATGGCGTTCCTCAGACTTCAGTGTTCCATCCTTTAAAAGCCGTCAATATTATGGCATTCCTCAGACTTCAGTGTTCCATCCTTTAAAAGCCGCAGATATCATGGCGTTCCTCAGACTTCAGTGTTCTCTCCTTTAAAAGCCGTCAATATCATGGCGTTCCTCAGACTTTAGTGTTCCCTCCTTTAAAAGCCGTCAATGTCATGGCGTTCCTGAGACTTCAGTGTTCCCTCCTTTAAAAGCCGTCAATATCATGGCATTCCTCAGACTTCAGTGTTCCATCCTTTAAAAGCCGCAGATATCATGGCGTTCCTCAGACTTCAGTGTTCTCTCCTTTAAAAGCCGCAGATATCATGGCGTTCCTCAGACTTCAGTGTTCCCTCCTTTAAAAGCAGCAGATATCATGGCGTTCCTCAGACTTCAGTGTTCCCTCCTTTAAAAGCCGTCAATATCATGGCATTCCTCAGACTTCAGTGTTCCATCCTTTAAAAGCCGCAGATATCATGGCGTTCCTCAGACTTCAGTGTTCTCTCCTTTAAAAGCCGCAGATATCATGGCGTTCCTCAGACTTCAGTGTTCCCTCCTTTAAAAGCCGCAGATATCATGGCGTTCCTCAGACTTCAGTGTTCCATCCTTTAAAAGCCGTCAATATCATGGCGTTCCTTAGACTTCAGTGTTCCCTCTTTAAAAGCCGTCAATATCATGGCGTTCCTCAGACTTCAGTGTTCCCTCCTTTAAAAGCCGTCTGTGACAGGGTCAGTTTTTATGGTATTTCGGATTTGCAGAGGTGACACCTAGTGGTGCTCTGTGATAATATGTTGCTTAAAAGTGTCGCCATCTATTGGCATCCTCTTTTTTGTTATGTGCTGCCATCTGGCGAGGCACCGCCCGTGAACATCCGTTTCCGCCTAGAGAGATGCCCTTGGTCTCAAGTTGCTCGACGAGCAAGACGTGTTTTGCTTAGAGACTCGCATCAACAGTTTTAGCCATTTGTCCATTTTGCCGTCACTCAGGTTAGTTTGTGGTACATTCCAGACGACGTTATATCACTCGTTATAGCTATTTTGAACTGTATTTCTAATATTAAAGACAATTCTTAGTCAGTTTTAAGCGTGGAAATATACCACGTGGGTATGCCGCTTTAGGTCTCGAGCATTTGACAAAGCCGGTTGATTTAACTTTTAGGTGTTACATTTAGATTTTTGTTCAGTTCTGCTACGAATATATCAGTGTTATTTTGGTGATATGTGTCACTTATCTAAGGTAGTGACTTATGGTAAAAAAGGAGGGTATTTTTAAAAAGCGATATGACATTAGCATTTCAACAATTTGACACTTGTTGTAACTTTATGGTTTAGACCTTTAATTTAATGCCTATGGCCATGACTTGTCAGTCTTGTGTTCATTTATATATATACAGACTGCACTTTACTTAAAGTGTGAACATGGTAATTCATGTGGCTTGTGGTTCGTGGCAAATGGTATTTTGGGTTTATGTAGTAGTATTTTGGTCAAGTTTGTGAATGCCATTTTATCCTTGGGACCAAGGCGCCAATGATAATCCTGTCCCGGAATGATAGATGTCTATGGTATTTCACATGATGTATTACACACATTTACAGAGCTGTGGTGCAGCAACGTGCAGCAGTGTCAACTTTAAATTAAACACCCGCTGGAGATGCGGTAAGTGACATAATATCACTTTAGTTTAACTATGTCGAGTATTTCATTTTTATGTTATTTTATGGAGGAGTAATTTCCATAATAATGCGGTTATCAGGGTATGGGATTACTACATTTATATTATATTGTGTATGAGAAATCTCCAGAATTGAGTGGTCTCTATCAGCGTTGGTTAATTTTATGTGTCGTAATATGAGAATATGGTTCTGTTTAATTTCATTCTTAAATGGAGAATGCTCTTTGTAAAATTAAGCATTTATATTGCTTCATTCATTACTTTAGGGATATTGATACTGGCTTTTAAACTAGTATGTCTGATGATATAGATTATATCTGGACTTTGTTGTAATGAATAATTTGCATCAGTTTAATTTGAAAATTGATTATTTCGTACTTAATATATGCATTGGAGAGCGATGTCATATAACGTTGTCCTGCTACAATACAAATTAAATTGTATAATACAGCAGCTAATTCGAACCGGATCTGTTGTGTTTTAAAGAGTTTTGATTATATCGTAATTTCATTTGTTCATTCATCCTTTTTATGTAATCATCTCGTCTTCGAAGCTCACTGCCAAAAGTTGTTAATATTCATTGAAATTAAGCTTCTATGTGTATGTTTTATTGATTTTGAATCCTGTCTTTACAGGGTGTTTGGTTTATGTTACAAATAAACTCCGGAACTGTCCATTCTGTTGATTCTCTGATGTCAGCGCCCTCGCACATGCACTCTGTTACAATTTGGTGTCAGAAGTGGGGTCAGGGCGTTGGCAGGTGACAATCACAGTTAATTTGGAGGATGGCGGAACATCAGACCATATGACCGATGACAAGCAACGACCAGACGTTGACAGGATGATGATGGGATCAACAATCAAGTGCCAGCCAGACGTCATCATTGACATCAACAGAAACGAAGCCGTTCAGCTGTAGGATGGATCGCCCGACCCAACATCAGATCAACCGACAGATGAAGATAAGGCTGAATCCCGTGAGCGTCGCTTACATATTCATACTGCCCCTGGTTTAATGTTACTGTTATGTCACGTTGTTGATGACATCGCCTGTTTTATGTTGTCGCATTGTTGTTGACGTGACCTTTACTTGATGTTAGCCTGTTTCCTGTCACCTTTGTTGTTGTCGTCGGTTTAGACAAGGTACCTACTTATTGTAAGTGTCTAGGCATGTCTAGACATGGGGATGACGTGGGTGTGGAGGAGGAAGAGGTTGTTGCTCCTGGGGCAGGAGAGGATGGAGTTGCAGGCGAAGGTGCGGCTGTGCCAGAGGCTGATGACCAAGGCAGGGAGGATTTGCTACGACAGCTGGCCGACCTACGGAGGCAGATGGGAGCGATGCATGTTCCACGACCCTTCCCGGAACAGTTTACCAGGGTGGTGTACGCGCCCAAGAAGGTTTCTAAGTTCAGCGGGGACCCTGCACGCCTGGAAGATTGGGAGATCGAGATCCACGCAAGCCTCGAAGCCCAGGGTTTGGAGGATTTGATCGCAGCTGACTTCATGATGTGCCACCTGGAAGGAGCTGCGAAGCGAGAGGTTCGGTATGCGGATCCAGAAGAAAGGTCTCACCCGGAGGCCATTTTCAAGCTGCTGGAAGAGGCCTTTGGGGAGAAACGGACCGCTGCGCAGCTGCTGGATGCGTTTTACGCCAGACGGCAAGAGAGTCGGGAGACACTCCAACAGTTCTCACACGCGCTCATGGAGCTTCTGGATAAAGCCCTTCAGCAAGACGACACTTGCCTCCCCAACCGCGACAGGGCTTTACGGGACACCTTCGCTGAGAAGGTGCGGGATGGCTCTCTCCGTCGTGAGCTGAAGCGACGGATCCGTGACCATCCAAGTACCACATTCAGGAGCCTCAGGAGGGAGGCAGAGAGATGGGCGGAGGATGACCTCGGAGCTTCCGGATCGAAGGGTCAAGGGAAGATTGGTCAAGCTACGGTGAACGTGGTACAGCCGAGCGAGCTCGAATCACAGACCAGTAAACTGACCTCTATGATGGAGTGCCTGCAGCGACAACAGTTGCAGCTGAATGAGCAGCACAAGCTGATCCTAGAGCTCACAGAGAGAAAGCGACCGGACGGAAGGGAGCGACGCTGCTTCTTTTGTGACAAGCCTGGCCATTTTCGCAGAGATTGCTACCAGTGGAAGGCGCAGCGGAACAAGGAAACCACTGGACCGCCGGGTATTGGGTCACGCGAAGCTGGACAGTCAAGACCGCCCCCAGAGAATCCCAGTTCTGATGCACGCCGGTTCAGTGCCAATCGACCCCCAAACGAGATTCACCCATTGCAGTGAGCCATGAAGTGGGTGCCACAACTGACAGAGGCTCAACCGTACCCGTAGTGCGCCTAGTGGGAAGCCGCCCGACAGTCGAGATCCAATTAGGTGGCGTGGGATTGATAGGTCTTGTGGATACCGGATCGATGGTGACAACCCTGTCCGAGAGCGCTTTCAGAGAATCGGTGGTACCCACGGGAGTCCTATTGAAGCAAGCGGCATGGTTTTCTCTTACCGGAGCTAACGGTCTGGACATACCCTACATCGGTGCCATACAGAGCGACTTACAGATTGGCGACACCTTCCTCAAGAACGTGACCATCTTCGTGGTGAAGGACACGAAGGCCACAGAGGGTATCCGGCAAGAGGTCCCCATGTTAATCGGCACTAACGTGCTGGAACACCTACCCTCATTTGCATCTTTGCTGCGTCGAGAGGAGCCGACCAGAAAGAAGATGACAGGCATCGCTCGTGTTCCCGGCCCTTGGCCACTGATGATCCCTGCACAGAGTCTCACCCCCGTGAAAGTCGTTGGTCCCCGACAAGGATTGACTTTGATGGAACCACTACCAAGACCACCCCATCCGGGTATACGGATAGGGCGGACTGTCGTGGACGCCTCAAGTGGAGCAGTGTATGTCCAAGTAATGAACGGAACGGACTCAGACATCCAACTGAGATCGGGCACCCCCCTTGCCACTTTCAAACCCGCCTCTGATGTGTGCTGCAATGAGATCCAACTGAAGGTCCATTCCAACCGGATAACTGTCACGTGTGATACCGGTGACCGGGTTTCCGCCGTTCCTGCCGCAGGAGCGAAGATATATTCAGCCGAAGGATGCGTGAGTGGGATAAACCTCGACAACTTCCCTGGAACAGAAGAAGAACTGCAGAGAGCGAAAGACATCTTCTGCAAGTACCGTCACGTGGTTTCTCAAGATGGTGACGACCTGAGCTGCACTGGTTCTATCAGACACAGTATTAAGACTATGGATGACGTGCCTGTCCAGCAGCCATACAGGAGGATTCCACCGCAGGATTGGAAGGAGGTCAAGACTCACCTTCAAGACCTCTTGAACAAGGGAATAATCAGGGAGAGTACTTCCAACTATGCGTCCCCGACCGTTATCATACGCAAGAAGACTGGTGAACTGCGCCTCTGCGTTGACTACCGCAGATTAAACTTGAAGGTGAAGAAGGACTCATATCCCCTGCCAAGGATCGAGGAAGCCCTGGAATCCATGGGTGGATCAACCTTGTTTTCAACCCTGGACCTCACCTCTGCATACAATCAAGTGGAAGTTGAGGCCACCGACCAGCACAAGACCGCCTTTGTGACACCTATGGGTCTGTTCGAGTATATCCGGATGCCGTTTGGACTGTCCAACTCGCCAGCCACGTTTTCGCGACTCATGGGACACGTGTTTCGGGATGAGGTGTTCGAGATACTGTTGGTGTACTTAGACGACATCATTATATTCAGTCGGAATATGGAGGAACATCTCAACAGACTGGAAATAGTACTGTCCAGACTGTCCCAGCATGGACTCAAGATTCGTCCTGACAAGTGCCATTTCTTCAAACCTGAAGTGTCCTTTGTGGGTCACCGAGTGTCTGCCCAAGGAGTTAAGACCAGCCCAGAGAAGGTCGCTGCCGTAGCGGAGTGGCCTGTACCTATGACCCTGAAACAGCTGCGAACCTTCGTAGGATTTGCCGCCTATTACAGGAGATTTGTCCAGCACTTCAGCTCCATCGCGGCGCCTCTGCATGAGCTAGTAGGGCGTATCATCAGGGAGCAGAAGGGACGCCGGAACAAGTCAGCCCCCCTCAAAGACGAGTGGACTGATAAACACGACGTGGCCTTTACCCAGCTGAAGGACGCACTGACAGCAGCCCCAACACTGGCCTACCCGGACTTCCGCCTGCCATTCGTTGTGGAGATCGACGCCTCACACGATGGTCTCGGAGCCGTGCTGAGTCAGATCCAGGATGGGAAGAGAAGGGTAATTGCGTACGCCAGCCGCGGTCTGCGCCGTGGTGAAAGGAATCTCGACCGTTACAGCTCCAAGAAGCTGGAACTGCTTACCCTGAAGTGGGCTGTTACTGAAAAGTTCACGGAATACCTGAGGCATCAGAAGTTTACCATCGAGACCGACAATAACCCCTTAACCTACCTTATGACCAAAAGACAGCTGCCGGCGCTGGAGCAACGCTGGGCCTCGGCCTTAGCAGGGTTTGACTTTGAGATCAAGTACAAGCCAGGTCGCAACAATCAAAATTGTGACGCGCTCTCCAGGCAGGAACAGCGTCCCTGGGATGTCAGTGAAGATGAGGTCGCCGATACCTTCGCCGTCGTGCTGCGACATAGTGATCTTCCAGCAGAGCTGCAACTTGTTGTCTGCTCAGAGTTACTTCGCGACGACAGCATCCAAGGAGAACCGGAGGCTTGTCAGCTGCCGCGTGTCTCGAACGAGGAGCTCAGCAAAGTGCAGGCGAACGACCACATCGTGGGAAGAGTGATGCACTTCATGAGGGAGGGGAAACCTAGCCGCCAGCGCCGGAAGGATGAGTCCAGCCACGTACAACTCCTTCTGCGCCAATGGGACAAACTAAGCATTAACCAGGGAGTTTTGGTGCGCCTGGTGCAAGATCCCGTCCAAGGAATGATACGACAAGTGGTGCTACCAGTCTCGATGAAAGATAAAGTGTTGGAAGGACTTCACGACAACCAGGGGCACCAGGGCGTCGACCGAACTGCAGCTCTGGTCCGGTCACGATGCTATTGGCCTGGGATGTACAAGGACGTCGAGAACTGGATTGGCCGCTGCAACCGATGTCTCCTCGCCAAGGTAGAAAGAGTTAAGACACCGTTGGGATCACTCCTGGCAACCAGGCCTCTGGAAGTCGTCGCCATGGATTTCACAATCCTCGAAAAGTCAACAAGCGGACACGAAAATGTACTGGTGATAACTGATGTCTTCACGAAGTATAGTGTGGCGATCCCGACTAAAGATCAAAAGTCTACCACCGTTGCCAAAGTGTTGGTGAAACACTGGTTTCACAGATTCGGACCCCCTCTCCGGTTACACTCAGATCAAGGTAGAGACTTTGAGTCTCGTCTGATCAAGGACCTATGCAACTTGTACGGAGTGAAGAAGTCTCGGTCCACCCCTTACCATCCGATCGGAAATGCCCAGTGTGAGAGGTTCAATCGGACTCTGCATGACCTGCTGCGAACTCTCCCTCCGTCAAAGAAACCGAAGTGGCCCGACCTCATAGACTCACTGACCTTCTGTTACAACACTACGCCTCACGCGAGCACGGGATTCTCTCCTTTTTATTTGATGTACGGAAGGGACGCCCGTCTGCCAACAGACGCTCTGCTCGGTGAGATACGGGAGGAACCAGTCCAGCCTGATTCCTGGGTTGCCATCCACCAGGACAGACTGAAAGAAGTTTTTGTCCACGCTAACGACAAGTTGGAGCGTGCAGCGGCCACTCGAAAGCAGGCGTACGATGCCAGTGCGCGCGACATGCCCTTGTCCATTGGACTGAGAGTCTACCTCCGGAACCGCGGCGTACGAGGACGCAACAAAATGCAGGACTCCTACCGACCCGAACCCTATCGTGTGGTAGCGCGAATGGAAGACAAGGCAGTGTACCTCGTGGAGCCAGCGGACGGGTTCGGAGTGGCGAAGTGGGTCAACCGCACTGAGCTGAAGTCTTGTCATAACGCCCGGACCCCGGAACCACATCCCATAGCAAGAGCGCGCCCACCAAGACTCTCTTCTTCACACTCGTCTGGATCATCATCCGACTCATCTGAGGCTGATTTCGTCGTCACCAGGTCCCGGAGACGTGTACTTCCGGCAAGGTTTCTCTCTCGAGAGGAACCGGAGCTCGAGTATCTTCGGACGGAAGACCGTGGTGTTGTACCCGTTGCTTACCAGGGACGAGACTCTCCGACTGTCCAACCTGACGAAACTGGGGTTCAGACTCCCCAAGTTGCACACCCGGAAGACCGTGGTGTTGTACCCGTCGTTAACCAGGGACGAGATTCTCCGATTGCCCAACCTGTGGAAACTGTAGAACGCGAGGTAGACGTAGAGTCGACTCCCGTACTTCGGCGAAGTACGAGAACTACGGCTGGGAAACATGGTAACCCTCACGGCGAACCTCGATCAGTATTAGCATTGAATGAAATTTTTGTCTAGAATGTTCGGTATTACAGCTAAGGTTATTGCTGTTATGCGTTAAATGTTACCCGTTATTTAAGCTGCGAGTAATACGTAAGGTTTGCTTACTTAACGCCTTAAGTAAACAAAAAAGAAGGGGTGGGTGTGACAGGGTCAGTTTTTATGGTATTTCGGATTTGCAGAGGTGACACCTAGTGGTGCTCTGTGATAATATGTTGCTTAAAAGTGTCGCCATCTATTGGCATCCTCTTTTTTGTTATGTGCTGCCATCTGGCGAGGCACCGCCCGTGAACATCCGTTTCCGCCTAGAGAGATGCCCTTGGTCTCAAGTTGCTCGACGAGCAAGACGTGTTTTGCTTAGAGACTCGCATCAACAGTTTTAGCCATTTGTCCATTTTGCCGTCACTCAGGTTAGTTTGTGGTACATTCCAGACGACGTTATATCACTCGTTATAGCTATTTTGAACTGTATTTCTAATATTAAAGACAATTCTTAGTCAGTTTTAAGCGTGGAAATATACCACGTGGGTATGCCGCTTTAGGTCTCGAGCATTTGACAAAGCCGGTTGATTTAACTTTTAGGTGTTACATTTAGATTTTTGTTCAGTTCTGCTACGAATATATCAGTGTTATTTTGGTGATATGTGTCACTTATCTAAGGTAGTGACTTATGGTAAAAAAGGAGGGTATTTTTAAAAAGCGATATGACATTAGCATTTCAACAATTTGACACTTGTTGTAACTTTATGGTTTAGACCTTTAATTTAATGCCTATGGCCATGACTTGTCAGTCTTGTGTTCATTTATATATATACAGACTGCACTTTACTTAAAGTGTGAACATGGTAATTCATGTGGCTTGTGGTTCGTGGCAAATGGTATTGTGGGTTTATGTAGTAGTATTTTGGTCAAGTTTGTGAATGCCATTTTATCCTTGGGACCAAGGCGCCAATGATAATCCTGTCCCGGAATGATAGATGTCTATGGTATTTCACATGATGTATTACACACATTTACAGAGCTGTGGTGCAGCAACGTGCAGCAGTGTCAACTTTAAATTAAACACCCGCTGGAGATGCGGTAAGTGACATAATATCACTTTAGTTTAACTATGTCGAGTATTTCATTTTTATGTTATTTTATGGAGGAGTAATTTCCATAATAATGCGGTTATCAGGGTATGGGATTACTACATTTATATTATATTGTGTATGAGAAATCTCCAGAATTGAGTGGTCTCTATCAGCGTTGGTTAATTTTATGTGTCGTAATATGAGAATATGGTTCTGTTTAATTTCATTCTTAAATGGAGAATGCTCTTTGTAAAATTAAGCATTTATATTGCTTCATTCATTACTTTAGGGATATTGATACTGGCTTTTAAACTAGTATGTCTGATGATATAGATTATATCTGGACTTTGTTGTAATGAATAATTTGCATCAGTTTAATTTGAAAATTGATTATTTCGTACTTAATATATGCATTGGAGAGCGATGTCATATAACGTTGTCCTGCTACAATACAAATTAAATTGTATAATACAGCAGCTAATTCGAACCGGATCTGTTGTGTTTTAAAGAGTTTTGATTATATCGTGATTTCATTTGTTCATTCATCCTTTTTATGTAATCATCTCGTCTTCGAAGCTCACTGCCAAAAGTTGTTAATATTCATTGAAATTAAGCTTCTATGTGTATGTTTTATTGATTTTGAATCCTGTCTTTACAGGGTGTTTGGTTTATGTTACAAATAAACTCCGGAACTGTCCATTCTGTTGATTCTCTGATGTCAGCGCCCTCGCACATGCACTCTGTTACACGTCAATATCATGGCGTTCCTTAGACTTCAGTGTTCCCTCTTTAAAAGCCGTCAATATCATGGCGTTCCTTAGACTTCAGTGTTCCATCCTTTAATAGCCGCAGTTATCATGGCGTTCCTCAGACTTCAGTGTTCCCTCCTTTAAAAACGCAGATATCATGGCGTTCCGTAGACTTCAGTGTTCCCTCCTTTAAAAGCCGCAGATATCTTGGCGTTCTTCAGATTTCAGTGTTCCATCCTTTAAAAGCCGTCAATATCATGGCGTTCTTCAGACTTCAGTGTTCCATCCTTTAAAAGCCGTCAATATCATGGCGTTCTTCAGATTTTAGAGCTCCATCCTTTAAAAGCCATAAATACAATGGCGCACCACTACGGTAACCCCTCTAAAAGCCCAGTTTCCGGTCACACTGGTCCCCGGATTTATATAGCGACTGGGCCAGACGGGGACTCGGAACCCCGCGGTTTGATTGGTTAACAGGCTGGTCGCCTCCAGGGGGGTCAATTTGTCATTGCCACCCTAATCCTAAATGGGATTCAATCTCATCCCGGGGCTTATCCGCCTCTCACCAGATGGCGCTGCGCACCGGTCTAGTCCGCTGGGAGGATGTGACGGGACGGTGTAAGGGGAGGAGTTGGGACTGATCACCGACACGCCTCCATCCCCTGCCCAAACCCCGCTTCCCCTAACCCGCCATCACCCCTGGAGGGGTTGGGTGTTGGGATTGACCACCAACACACCCCGCCCTCCCCCCCCCCAGACCCCGCTATGCGTATCCTGCCATCACCCCTGGAGGGGTTGGGTGTTGGGACTGACCACCGACATCAGTCCCCCGCTACCCCGCCGTCAAACCCCTGCAGGGTGATGTGTGAGGAATCCCGGGGGTTGATGCCCACTTGCGTCTGACTGTCAGTCAGGTTTATATATATACATAAATTTATATATATATATATAAAGCCTTTCGCTTTCAATCTGTTTCGGTCTTTCCCGTGTGAGGCATGGTTAGTGCTGCCAGCGGCAATGATCTGTACATGCACAATGTGAGTTAGTTTTTTATGGAGGATTTAGAGGGAAAAAAAACCGTTGACATTAATCTGCCGCGGACATTATATGGGCATGCGTCGAGCAGCAACAACAAAAAACCCTGTCCAAGCCGTGGTGTAGATAGAGAAAGGAGGATGCACATCACTTGCTTGAGGCCAGATCGATGCGCGAACAAGAGACGGATACCAATTACAGCGATGAAGACGAGGCGAAAAGGATGAAGTTGTAAGATGAAAGAAGACGCCATGAGGTGCAATTCATGGCTTCCGCATCAGCCATCGGTCGCCCCAAGAACCCTTGTACCCACCGGATAGCCAGGATTTAGGGGAGACATCAGGGAGGGGGTGGGGAAAGGGTGGGGTGGGGTGGGGTGGGAGAGGAGGTGAGGGTGGGGGCGATTCCAGGCCTCACCCAACCGACGTACAAGAGACGCATAAATAGCTCAAATGTTAGCACAGAGACTATTGACTCCCCTGGGGGGTGGGGGGGGGGGCGGAGGGGGGCTGCAGGGTGGCGATCTCTTGGGGATGGAGGAGGAAGAGGGGGGGGGGGGGACACTAAGGGGTGACCAAGGCGGGCTTGGGGGAAGGAGGGCTGGGTGGGTAAGTCGGGGTAGTTGAAGGAGGAGTGTCGACTCGGATATGGAGAAGAAGGAACGGAAGGGGTGGGCGGGGAGGGGAAGGGGCAGGGCGAGGTATGCAGGGTGATTTGTCTTGCAGTAGCCGGTAATTGAAGCGCCCAGAGCCACCTAGCGGACGGGCGCTGACACCAGGTGGCGCTGGTCCCTCAAGTAGCCATTGGTTTGTGGCGCCACGGTCATTAGGGGGGTGATAAACGAAGCCACTGACCAACCGCCGTGGTTGAGAGGGTGGACGGGGGGGGGTGAGAATAATGGATGGGAAGGGGTAGGGTGGACAGGGGAGGGAGTATCGGCGACACAAATATAATCAATGAAATGTCACATGGCGATAATGACGTCACTATGCTGGTAATGACGTCACTATGCTGGTAATGACGTCACTATGCTGGTAACGTTCACATTACCAGGCATTAGTTGAATCTTAGACAGTGCCGATCTCCCGGCAGAGGGCGTTTACGACATAGTTCCGCTGCCCCAGTTTGGCATCAAATACACCACTGTATAGCATTTACTAGGAAACGGGTACCGTACAGGACGAAGTCAATCGACTTTGAGCAATTAGAGGTCATGCTAACTTCGAACTTCGATGTTTTCGACTTCGATCGAGGTCAAATGCGTGAGTTGTTTGAACGCTGACGCCGTGTTATTTTGAACTACAATCTGCTATAAATCTTACATTGTAATCGAACTATAACGCAATGTTTATATTCTTCAAATTGTGGATGGAAAATAATCAATTCAAACTGAGCAACCCTCTAAAAAAATTCGTGACCCCAGCACCGTTGAGGTTCATCCTTGATGTTGGCGTTTGTTAGGTGGGGCAGAGGTGCTGCACGCTGGCATAGCGAGACACTGCAACACCGAGAGATCCGCACAATGCCAAAGTCACAATACATTATTAGCACTTTAGTTTAGAATTTACACTGCATAAAAAGTGAACGTTACACAAGGTAAAGTGAACGATGTACGTGGTAAAGTGAACGTTGTACGTGGTAAAGTGAACGTTGTACGTGGTAAAGTGAACGTTGTACGTGGTAAAGGGAACGTTACACACGGTAAAGTGAACGTTGTACGTGGTAAAATGAAGGTTGTACATGCTAAAGTGAACCTTGTACGTGGTAAAGTGAACGTTCTACGGGGTAAATTGAAAGTTGCATACCGTAACGTGAACGTTGCACCGTTTAGACCGTGGACAACAGTTACACAGGTCAATGTACACAGGTACACAGGTCAATGTACACCGATGTAAAGGGCAATGTACACGCAGGTCAATGTTCAACTTTACACAGATCAATGTGCACCGGTACACAGGTCAATGTACACCTTTACACAGGTCAATGTACACCTTTACACAGGTCAATGTACACCTTTACACAGGTCAATGTACACCTTTACACAGGTCAATGTACACCTTTACACAGGTCAATGTACACCTGTACACAGGTCAATGTATACCGTTGTACAAGTCAATATACACCTATGTACAAGTCAATGTACACCGGTACACAGGTTAATGTGCACCGGTACACAGGTCAATGTACACCTTTACACAGGTCAATGTACACCTTTACACAGGTCAATATACACCGGTACACAGGTCAATGTACACCTTTACACAGGTCAATGTACACCTCTACTCAGGTCAATGTACACCGGTACACAGGTTAATGTACACCTTTACACAGGTCAATGTACACCGGTACACAGGTCAATGTACACCCAACGATATATCCCACCATCGGGGGGGGGGGGGAGGGGCGACGAGGGGAGGCATACAGTCGCCCTTGAATTAACACCCTCAACATCAATAAGTGCCTGGAGTCACGTGGCGGGCAACTTGTGCTTGTTGTTGACACCTGAGTGGGGGCTTGGGTAGGGTGTGGGGGGAGAGGGGTGAAGGTGACAATCGGACAGACAGAGCAGGGCCCCCTGGGGGATGCTGTTCCAAGCTGGACGTGCCAGCCAGCCAGCCAGCCAGCCAGTCAGCCAGCCAGCCAGCCAGCCAGCCAGCCAGCCAGGCAGCCTGCCATCCAGCCAGCCATCCATCCAGCCAGCCAGCCAGCCAGCCAGCCAGCCAGCCAGTCAGCCAGCCAGCCAGCCAGCAAGGCAGCCTGCCATCCAGCCATCCATCCAGCCGACCAGTACACCAAGTAGGCAATCGGTATCAATCGCTAGCTGTTGGAGGGAAAGGTGCGGATGGCGCTAAACAACTTGTCCCTAAAGCCCCAGTCCCACTTTCTGACAGCACAGTTGAGAACAATAACCTCGTGTCTTTCTGTCTGTTGCGGCCCGTTCATTCCCTGGAGCGGCTCCATGAGTGATCGGCTGGCCGCCATATTGGACGTTCTTCATGGAGCACACGTCTCCCTGCTTGCGGGATTGATGGGTGCCTTCCAGGCCGGTGACAGTATCGCCGGAGGTCATAAGGACGACACCATATGGCCTTATTGTTCTCCCCACCCAGCCTACCTCTTGAGGTGTTTGCGTAACAAATCACCATCGCGTCGGCGGGCAACGGGGGGGGGGGGGAGAGGCAATTGGCGTCCAGTTATCCATAAGCCAGGTCGTGACGCACTACATCCGCCTTGCTTTACCACCAGAGCCCCCCTCCCCCGCGACCTCCGCATCCCCTATCCCCGCGCCACTACCCCCCACCATCCCCCACCCACCACCTCAAACTCACGTAGCCGGTGTGTGTGTTGCCATATTGACGCGCCGCTTCAGACAGTCACTGGGTCGAACGTACTTCCACTTAAAGACATGCGCATGCCGCTTTATAGTATGTGAAATTGTTTAGGCTGATTACGTATCCCGCCTAAGATAATTAGACATGTCTACCAAAATAACTGACTATTATCATTGCATTTCTATCCGTGACCTTTCTGATTCTGATGAGATGATATATATACATATATGTAAATATATATCACAACGGACTTGCACAAGCATTTTATCAAAGATTTTATCTGAAGAGAATTAGACCTGTCTGCTCAGAATAACTGACATTAAAATTACATTTCTGTACACTTCCGAGCGGGGGGGGGCATTGTAAAAGCATTGGAACCCGCCAGCATTGGAACCACTGAGCCCTATCCAGTCATGCCCGGCTGTTTGCCCATCGTGGAGGAATCCGAGGTCGAAAGCGTCCATTTAATTTTGTTGAAAGCGAACAAAATTAAATGTTTATATGACTTGAGTATTTACTGACAACATACGACGAGTGACGACATCCGTATCCTCAAGCACAAGCGCCATGACCACCAAGATCGCTAGCTTATTATTTTGACTATATATCAAAATATAGCTAATTGAGCTGATAAAGGTCTCGGCCTATATTGAGAAATGAAATGTTGGCGTTTTAAGCCCCTTTGATGCAAAGATAGGCTAAATTAGGACGAAGAAAACTCCCCGAACAGCGGAATATTGGGTGAAACGTGCATCAGATTCAGGCGCCAGGCTTCGAGCACACGAGAGGCCGCCCCGGTAGCTCAGTGGGTTAGAGCGCTCGCCTTGAGTGTTTTGGCCACCTGAGAGCCTAACCACACGTAGATCGGTGGTTCGCGCCCCGCTGTGGCCATGTCTGTGTGGTCGCAGGACCATGGGGGCATGGCTCCACTCTCCCGTCATTCTCCCATTGATGCGATATGACCAAACGTGGTTAAGGCGTCCTGAATATACAACCAACCAACCAATCGAACACACTACCTGCACGGGCCGTATTCATAATCCCCTCGTAAGTTACGCACGAAAAGTACAATTTCGTCTTAGCCTCACCGGCTCGCTGAGGTGGTGTTCATGATTAAGAGATCTTCGTTAATATAATCGTAGCACTTTCTTAAGTCAGAAAATCCACTTCTTGGGTGAATACTTATGTATTTTAAACCCGATAATCGCTCGACAAATCTTCCACTTAGCGCTAAGTCTAGTGGCGTAGCCTAAGTGGCGATTATGAATACGGCGCCTGGTCTGTAGCTGGTCTGTAGCTGGTCTGTAGCTGGTGTGTAGCTGGTCTGTAGCTGGTCTGTAGCTGGTCTGTAGCTGGTGTGTAGCTGGTGTGTAGCTGGTCTGTAGCTGGTCTGTAGCTGGTCTGTAGCTAGTTTGTAGCTGGTCTGTAGCTGGTCTGTAGCTAGTCTGTAGCTGGTCTGTAGCTGGTGTGTAGCTGGTGTGTAGCTGGTCTGTAGCTGGTGTGTAGCTGGTCTGTAGCTGGTGTGTAGCTGGTCTGTAGCTGGTCTGTAGCTGGTGTGTAGCTGGTCTGTAGCTGGTCTGTAGCTGGTCTGTAGCTGGTGTGTAGCTAGTCTGTAGCTGGTCTGTAGCTGGTCTGTAGCTAGTCTGTAGCTGGTCTGTAGCTGGTGTGTAGCTGGTGTGTAGCTGGTCTGTAGCTGGTGTGTAGCTGGTGTGTAGCTGGTGTGTAGCTGGTCTGTAGCTGGTCTGTAGCTGGTGTGTAGCTGGTCTGTAGCTGGTCTGTAGCTGGTGTGTAGCTGGTGTGTAGCTGGTCTGTAGCTGGTCTGTAGCTGGTGTGTAGCTGGTGTGTAGCTGGTCTGTAGCTGGTCTGTAGCTGGTCTGTAGCTAGTCTGTAGCTGGTCTGTAGCTGGTCTGTAGCTAGTCTGTAGCTGGTCTGTAGCTGGTGTGTAGCTGGTGTGTAGCTGGTGTGTAGCTGGTCTGTAGCTGGTAGGTAGCTGGTGTGTAGCTGGTGTGTAGCTGGTGTGTAGCTGGTCTGTAGCTGGTGTGTAGCTGGTCTGTAGCTGGTCTGTAGCTGGTCTGTAGCTGGTCTGTAGCTGGTCTGTAGCTAGTCTGTAGCTAGTCTGTAGCTGGTCTGTAGCTGGTGTGTAGCTGGTGTGTAGCTGGTCTGTAGCTGGTGTGTAGCTGGTGTGTAGCTGGTCTGTAGCTGGTCTGTAGCTGGTCTGTAGCTGGTGTGTAGCTGGTGTGTAGCTGGTGTGTAGCTGGTCTGTAGCTGGTGTGTAGCTGGTGTGTAGCTGGTCTGTAGCTGGTCTGTAGCTGGTCTGTAGCTGGTCTGTAGCTAGTCTGTAGCTGGTCTGTAGCTGGTGTGTAGCTGGTGTGTAGCTGGTCTGTAGCTGGTCTGTAGCTGGTCTGTAGCTGGTCTGTAGCTGGTGTGTAGCTGGTCTGTAGCTGGTCTGTAGCTGGTCTGTAGCTGGTCTGTAGCTGGTGTGTAGCTGGTGTGTAGCTGGTCTGTAGCTGGTGTGTAGCTGGTCTGTAGCTGGTCTGTAGCTGGTCTGTAGCTGGTCTGTAGCTAGTCTGTAGCTGGTCTGTAGCTGGTGTGTAGCTGGTCTGTAGCTGGTCTGTAGCTGGTCTGTAGCTGGTCTGTAGCTGGTGTGTAGCTGGTCTGTAGCTGGTCTGTAGCTGGTCTGTAGCTGGTGTGTAGCTGGTGTGTAGCTGGTCTGTAGCTGGTGTGTAGCTGGTCTGTAGCTGGTCTGTAGCTGGTCTGTAGCTGGTCTGTAGCTAGTCTGTAGCTGGTCTGTAGCTGGTGTGTAGCTGGTGTGTAGCTGGTCTGTAGCTGGTCTGTAGCTGGTCTGTAGCTGGTCTGTAGCTGGTGTGTAGCTGGTCTGTAGCTGGTCTGTAGCTGGTCTGTAGCTGGTGTGTAGCTGGTGTGTAGCTGGTGTGTAGCTGGTCTGTAGCTGGTGTGTAGCTGGTCTGTAGCTGGTCTGTAGCTGGTCTGTAGCTGGTCTGTAGCTAGTCTGTAGCTGGTCTGTAGCTGGTCTGTAGCTGGTCTGTAGCTGGTGTGTAGCTGGTCTGTAGCTGGTCTGTAGCTGGTCTGTAGCTGGTCTGTAGCTGGTCTGTAGCTGGTCTGTAGCTGGTCTGTAGCTGGTCTGTAGCTGGTCTGTAGCTGGTCTGTAGCTGGTCTGTAGCTGGTGTGTAGCTGGTGTGTAGCTGGTCTGTAGCTGGTCTGTAGCTGGTGTGTAGCTGGTCTGTAGCTGGTCTGTAGCTGGTCTGTAGCTGGTCTGTAGCTGGTCTGTAGCTGGTCTGTAGCTGGTCTGTAGCTGGTCTGTAGCTGGTCTGTAGCTGGTCTGTAGCTGGTCTGTAGCTGGTCTGTAGCTGGTCTGTAGCTGGTGTGTAGCTGGTGTGTAGCTGGTGTGTAGCTGGTCTGTAGCTGGTCTGTAGCTGGTCTGTAGCTGGTCTGTAGCTGGTCTGTAGCTGGTCTGTAGCTGGTCTGTAGCTGGTCTGTAGCTGGTCTGTAGCTGGTGTGTAGCTGGTCTGTAGCTGGTCTGTAGCTGGTCTGTAGCTGGTCTGTAGCTGGTCTGTAGCTGGTGTGTAGCTGGTGTGTAGCTGGTCTGTAGCTGGTCTGTAGCTGGTCTGTAGCTGGTCTGTAGCTGGTCTGTAGCTGGTCTGTAGCTGGTCTGTAGCTGGTGTGTAGCTGGTCTGTAGCTGGTCTGTAGCTGGTCTGTAGCTGGTCTGTAGCTGGTCTGTAGCTGGTCTGTAGCTGGTCTGTAGCTGGTCTGTAGCTGGTCTGTAGCTGGTCTGTAGCTGGTCTGTAGCTGGTCTGTAGCTGGTCTGTAGCTGGTCTGTAGCTGGTCTGTAGCTGGTCTGTAGCTGGTCTGTAGCTGGTCTGTAGCTGGTGTGTAGCTGGTGTGTAGCTGGTGTGTAGCTGGTCTGTAGCTGGTCTGTAGCTGGTGTGTAGCTGGTCTGTAGCTGGTCTGTAGCTGGTCTGTAGCTGGTGTGTAGCTGGTCTGTAGCTGGTCTGTAGCTGGTCTGTAGCTGGTCTGTAGCTGGTCTGTAGCTGGTGTGTAGCTGGTCTGTAGCTGGTCTGTAGCTGGTCTGTAGCTGGTCTGTAGCTGGTCTGTAGCTGGTCTGTAGCTGGTCTGTAGCTGGTCTGTAGCTGGTCTGTAGCTGGTGTGTAGCTGGTGTGTAGCTGGTCTGTAGCTGGTCTGTAGCTGGTGTGTAGCTGGTCTGTAGCTGGTGTGTAGCTGGTGTGTAGCTGGTCTGTAGCTGGTCTGTAGCTGGTCTGTAGCTGGTGTGTAGCTGGTGTGTAGCTGGTCTGTAGCTGGTCTGTAGCTGGTCTGTAGCTGGTCTGTAGCTGGTCTGTAGCTGGTCTGTAGCTGGTCTGTAGCTGGTCTGTAGCTGGTCTGTAGCTGGTGTGTAGCTGGTGTGTAGCTGGTCTGTAGCTGGTCTGTAGCTGGTCTGTAGCTGGTCTGTAGCTGGTCTGTAGCTGGTCTGTAGCTGGTGTGTAGCTGGTCTGTAGCTGGTCTGTAGCTGGTCTGTAGCTGGTCTGTAGCTGGTGTGTAGCTGGTCTGTAGCTGGTCTGTAGCTGGTGTGTAGCTGGTCTGTAGCTGGTCTGTAGCTGGTCTGTAGCTGGTCTGTAGCTGGTCTGTAGCTGGTGTGTAGCTGGTCTGTAGCTGGTGTGTAGCTGGTGTGTAGCTGGTGTGTAGCTGGTCTGTAGCTGGTCTGTAGCTGGTGTGTAGCTGGTCTGTAGCTCAGTCTAACTAGGGGGGGCTCCATCGTCTCCATGTGGCTGCTGTTCAAGTAGGACCCTTTAATGTATGTCCTATCGCGACAATGGAAGGGTCAAGATAGAAAGGAGCCATGTCTCCGCTCCGGTGGTAGCCCCCTACTCTTTGTGGGGGCTCATGCACTTTGTTTGTTATCCTATTTGTGTTCGGTAGCATTTGTGATTTGATAAGAGGGGATTATTCACATTTGTATTTCGCTGTTGGAAACCTCGGACAAAATCAGCGACGGATCATAGGGGTTTAACACCCCCCCCCCCGTTAAGCAAGACGATGTTAAGGACGGCTAAAGTCTAATTTGTTAATGACCCATTTTGAGGAAGAATTGTCCTTGTCCAATGCAGAATCAAGCGTTCTGAGCTGATTCCTCCCTGTCGTTGTCAGAGTTCTAGATCCGCTCCTAAAAATATACGGTTACAAAAAAAGAGAAATAGACATTCTACGCAGGTGGTGCCTCTGTAAATTGACTTACCTCGATAGTAAAAAAAAATCGAACATGTCACATTGCCTCCTTCAGGTGTCATTCAAAAGATGTATTTATTTGCTTTGCATGGCGACTATGATAGCCTATGTATCACATTCTGCCCTGGAATTACCCGGGCTGACACGTATTTACGCTAACCAAGGTTGACCAGATGGTGCCGACTCGATCCACCCGTTCACTGGTACTAGAGTCACCTTAACGGGTCTAGATGTCACCGTAAATTAAACCCGTTGATTACCTTAGATTAATGGCCCCACAGCAGTGTCTACCGCTGATCGCGTTTGATCTCAATACAGAGACACAGACAGCTCCCATCAGTTAATTGAAATTGAATGCCAGGGCGATAAAATCTGAGTAAGTTTACGACTATCTGCACTGATCGGTGATAGACGGCGCCCGCGGGGACCGGTTATAGCCAAGCGGCAGCAGGCAGAGGCCGGGGGCAGAGGCCGGAGGCAGAGGCCGGGGCAGAGGCCGGAGGCAGAGGCCGGGGCTGAGGCCGGGGGCAGAGGCCGGGGCAGAGGATATGTACTCGTCACAGCTGTCACAGGTACTGTGCTCGTCTGGCTGCGTATATAATGCGGCGTCTGGCATAATTGGGATGGGGATATATATGGAGACATAGTATATTGCATTAATCTCATGTGGTATGGCAGTCTAAAGCGTTCGATACGATACTGTCCCCCTTCTCGGGTGACTAACCGTCATGGTTGTTTGAGCGAGGGACCCGACGACTTCAGATTGCCTCACCGTGAGGCGCCACTGCATGAGGCATACATGTCACGTGTTATTTAGTCTCAATATGGCGTAAGCACATGGCAACACCGTGTTTAGAATGTAGACAATGTGATCTTTCAAACAGAGCTTTTTTCGAGCCATAAATATGCAACCTCATTAACGGTATTAATTACTTAATTATTTTTTATTAATTCCATGTCATCACACTCGAACAATTTGAAATGACTACCGTAATATATTTCCCACTCATTTGCGAAGTCATTAAGCCACATAGGGAGGGGGGGGGGCACATAGTACCGAGAACAGCTTTCTCCAACAGCCGATTACTGTTTAATACTAAAAGAGTTTAAAAAGTTCCGGTTGCCAGCGGTATTATAATTACAACTATCGAGCACGATACGAAACTAGTCCTTGCGAAAACGAACAGTCATGCGCCAGCAACGTCAATGTACGCTTAACAAAAATGCAGAAATACCAATCACCGTACATCAAAATAATGCGTTGATTATTTGATGGATACCCAAACAGGTCGATTAGTGAGAAGTTGACAAATGACAAAATTACTGATGCTTAAGCCTTCGTAAAAATCCCACTTCATTTATCCTAGCTTCACAAGCGCGTAGGCAGGGACTATACAGATCTATACACAAGTGAAGTAATGAGGTACAACAATATCGTCAAAAATAACACAAAGGGATTTAGATTGACGCTTGCAGAAAACTTCCCACTATGGAAGGATTGTTTTACAGGACATGTTACAGCGCCAATTCTGTATGAGATGGGATTGGCTGTAACGTGTGAAGCCCCCACCCGCCCCCCGCCCCCTCCATGCATCCTCCTCCCCCTCTCCGTCGCCTACCTAAGTTAACCCTCATTGCACGGGAATAAACCTTGCGTGTTGCCAAGAACAAGTGTTCATTTGCAAATATTGATAAAAGCAGGCGGGGAAGTACACAATTAGAGGCAGTGTTTGGCACGAGGCGAGGGTCAGTGGTCATCTACCTTTGCTCTGCGTTGCAACCACTTGCGTTCAGCAAATATCTGTGCAGAAGGAACATGTGAATGCACATGTCACGTGTTTGGACAGGCCATGCGGACAAAACACACCACGTGGTTGGACAGGCCAAGGGGACAGAACACATCACGTGGAAGGACAGGCCATGTGGACAAAACACACCACGTGGAAGGACAGCCCGCCCCTGGCGCCCGCCCCTGGCACCCCCCCCCCCTGGATCCACCACTGATATGAACTGAATAAACTGAAATATACCGCATGATATGAAGCACATCACATAAACTAAAATATACCACATCAACTGAAATATGCCACATCGACTAAAATATACCACATCGACTGAAATAGACCACATCAACTGAAATATACCACATTAACTGAAATATATCACATCGACTGGAATATACCGCATCAACTGAAATATACCGCATCAACTGAAATATACCACATCAACTGAAATATACCACATCAACTGAATTATACCACATCAACTGAAATATACCGCATCAACTGAAATATACCGCATCAAATGAAATATACCACATCAACTGAAATATACCGCATCAACTGAAATATACCACATCAACTGAAATGTACCGCATCAACTGAAATATACCACATCAACTGAAATATACCACATCAAATGAAATATACCACATCAACTGAAATATACCGCATCAACTGAAATATACCACATCAACTGAAATATACCACATCAAATGAAATATACCACATCAACTGAAATATACCGCATCAACTGAAATATACCACATCAACTGAAATGTACCGCATCAACTGAAATATACCACATCAACTGACACACATGATATGGTCAAGAACACACTGCATGGATACGAACACACCACACGAACTGCAACGAACCTAGATGACAAAAACACACTACGCAAAAAGACCACGGCGACAGATACTCGAGAAATGTGGGGAGAGAAAATCTCCACCTCCATCGCCAATGAAAAGAAGACCTAATGTCCCAGTAGTTTTCCGGCAAATATGTGAATAATTAGGCAAAGCGGAAGCAGTGACGCCGTATTCCGGGCAGTTCATTTATTGTTGTCGCTGAAGTGCAGCGCCATCAGCGGCCGATTATGTCCCCTGATAACTACACGGACAGTTTTCGGATTGTATGGGAAGCTTTAGTTGTCGTTTTACCCTGCGAGGAAGCGGATGCGGCGCAGAAGAATCATTTGCCGACATTCCTGCCTCGAAATCACTGCCGACCGGAGGGCCACCAATGACCGGTATCCATGGCTGAATTGGCGCTAGTTGAAAGGGTGAGGCAGGGTCCCGGGGGGTTGGCCTTTAGCCTAGGGGGGTGGAAAGGTCCCCCTCTCCACCCCACCCCCCCTCCCCGCTCCTCCCCCTCGCCCTCGCCTCTCCCCACACACATCCTAACGCTGTCACCCACTTCCACTTTCAACCCCAACACCGCCGCCCCCCGCCCCAGCCACCACCCCCAACCCCCCCTGCCCCCGTATTTTTTTGACCACCGCTCTGACTATTCGGCCCTCTCCCCCTTGGCTCATAACCCCGAAGACCCGCCACGCGTTCTGCCGCCACCGTCACCTGCCCAGGGGCGACCCCTAGTGGCCTGGCTGCCACCTGCCTGAGTGACTGCCTGACTGCCTGGCTGACTCGGTGAGTGAGTGAGTGACCGGCTCCCCAGTGATAAGCCCTTCACCAGCCGGCGAGCAATCTGATCACTGTTATTTGCGGGTTTTGTTGCCTCCCTCGTGGACAAACACAGGATCACGTGCTTCCGAGGCAGCCTACACCCCCTCCCCCCCTAGCTCTCCCTTAACCCCCACCCCCTTTAACCCCTTAACCATAACCCACAAGACAAAGGAGCGGAACCACCAGCCTCCCCCCGCCCCCCGAGCCAGGGGAGCGGCACACCCCCCCCCCGTCCCCCCGAGCCAGGGGAGCGGCACCACCTCTCTTCTCCCGCCCCCCGAGCCAGCGGAGCGGAAACGCCTCCCTCCCCCCTCCCCCCGAGCCAGGGGAGCGGCAGCCCCCCCCCCTCCCCCGAGCCAGGGGAGCGGCACCCCCCCTTTCCCCGAGCCAGGGGAGCGGCACCCCCCCCTTTCCCCGAGCCAGAGGAGCGGCACCACCCCCCCCCCGAGCCAGCGGAGCGGAAACGCCTCCCTCTTCCCAACCCCGCGAGCCAGGGAAGCGCCCCTCCCTCTTTCCCCGAGCCAGGGGAGCGGCACCCCCTCCCTTTCCCCGAGCCAGGGGAGCGGCACCCCCCCCCCCCCGAGCCAGGGAAGCGGCACCCCCGCCCCCTCGAGCCAGGGGAGCGGCACCACCTCTCTCCCCCTGAATCAGGGGAAGGGCACCACCTTCCTCCCACGAGCCAAGGGAGCTGACGCCAAACGAGCGCCTTTGTCGACCTAATCACTTTGCTGGGCCGGGCGATGGAGTCAGTCCCTTATTATCCGCGAGTTCGCCCCCTCTCTCGCCCCTCCCCTCCCCTACCCTTCCCTCCCCTCACCCGATACCCCCAAGACCCCGAGAGAACCCGAGACCCCGTGCCCCCAGATCCCAGACCCTTAAACCTCCCTGGACGCCCAGGTCAACCACTCTGGCTTCCGCCGTTTCAGAGGGGCGATGCGGTCGGGGTCAGGCCCCTGAAGGCGCCACCGCCTGCATGCGTGCAGAGGTCGGTGCAACTGAAGCAAAAGGGGGTGATAGCGCTGGGGGGATGGGGTGGGGAAGGGGTCGGGAAGGGAAGGGAGTGGAGGGGCAAGGAGTGATGAGGGAAAGAAAGGGTCGAGACCCCAGGTCTGAGGGGGTATAGACAAGGGGCGCATGCCCTTAGGGGTGGAAGCGCCCCCTAACGTGGAGCGAGCGGAAACCCCAGCTAAGGAAGGCTCTGTTTAAATCACTAATCCGCCTGGACCTAAACATCGCGACTCACAGATTTATTTGCTCCAGCCCAGGCAGTCGCCCTACTACCTGGGTGTAAATATGCCCACACCTTACCCTCGACCCCCCCTCCCCCATCCCCTCAGCCAACCGCCCGACGCCTCTCCACCATCCTCGAGTGATTTACGGGAGTCACTAGAACATTTGTTATTTGAGCCGCAAGTTAAATGCGACGGACTCCGCAAATAACCAGACCATCAAAGTTGAAACGGCTGCCAATGAATCCCGCAGCGATCGGTAAAATGTTATGGCTGTGCTTTGGCCACCCGCCAGATGCCTTTGAATTTCGAACATCCAATACGGTATACATATCTACCGCCAAGCTATAAATGGCAAACTATGTATTTGTGGTTGATGCGCGGGTGCGGAAGGGGAGGAGTGGGAAGGGGGGGGGGGGGGGGGCGAGGGCGGGAGGGGGGGTATTCATACTGCCATTGTATATATATGTATACCAATGTCGCTCAGTAAGCTCTCTATTTCATAACTGTTTGGCTTTATCCCAAGATATTTTGTCTGGAAAATTCATTTCAGACTCTTCAGATTTTTTTTCATTTGCATTTGCATCAATCCCATCAAACTAATATAACGGCGGCGTGACCTCCTCCCTATTCCCACTTCCGCCATCCTCCTCCCCCCAGACGCACATCACCGAACCACCCCCTCCCCTACGGATTTTACCACGTGGTTTCATCACATTTAAAGAGTTATTATCACAACACTGGACCAGGTGTTGAATAAATTAATGTTAAAGGAGAGATCATAAACTGTAACAATTGGGACAGGATTTTGTTCGATTATTGTACATATTAAAAAAAGAAAGATGCTTACATATAACAGATCTTGCCTCAACAAGTTTCTGAATAATGAATAGAGAATAGCATATTCTTCCTCGAGTTTGATAAATTCCTTATAAGGAAGGTATTAAGTGTATAGCAGCAGCTTCATCTAGATCAGTTAACATAATGTCATGCAAAGTGATCTTTTTATCAAATGTTAGCTAGATACTTTGCAAGAACGGACATATATCACAAGGAGGGTTCCCTGTTAAATACAACCTTTGTATATCCGCCGCTAGAGCTAGGGACAGCTTGTCAAACGATAACCCCGGTATAACGGCCAACCGAGTATAGCGAAGGGAGCATAGTCAATCCAGTCACTCATATCTGTAACTCAGTCTGCCCTGTATAAACACTGTGTACAGCGACCACCCGTTTATAGCGACCACCCGTCTATAACGACCACCCATATTTAACGACCACCCATCTATAGCGACCACCCATCCATAGCGACCACCCACCCATAGCGACCACCCATCTATAGCGATCACCAATCTATTGCGACCACCCATTTATAGCGACCACCCATCTATAGCGACCACCCATCCATAGCGAACACCCATCCATAGCGACCACCCATCTATAGCGACCACCCATCTATAGCGACCATCGATCCATAGCGACCACCCATCTATAGCGACCACTTATCTATAGCGACCACCGATCCATAGCGACCACCCATCCATAGCGACCACCCATTCATAGCGACCACCCATCCACTACAACCACCCTCAATTGGTGGCCTCAGCGGGTCATGGCATATGGCGAACTGCAACACATCGACAGAAAAATTCCATTCCGGGATATAGTGATAAATATGTCAAAGAGAAGAACGTTCACACACACACACACACAAAACACAGTTCCCACAGAAAAGAAGCACAAGAAGACAGATTAAAGTCACGTTCTAGAGAGATTATTTACTAGTCGAGCGATGTCGGCTGAATCGGCATTTACGACTCGCTTTCACCGACTCTCAAAGCGGATGTAGCCAAGCTTGTGAGCCGTATTAACTGGTTCTAAAGCCACCGGAAGGTGGCGCCATCAATTAACGTCGAAGGGATGCGACGAGTCGGGGGTGGGCTTCGTCGGGCTGATGGGTCGTGTATGGCCGGCTGATTGTATGTAGCCGACGTGGCCGAACGCTAACTCGCTAACAGTTCTTTCCTCTTCCTTTTTTGAACGGTCAGTACATGTTAAGTTATGGTAGAGGAATGACGCATTAATATTGGAAGGAGGAATGACACATTAATACTGGCCGGTGGAATGCCGCATTAATACTGGACGGAGCAATGACGAATTAATACTGGAGGGAGAAATGATGCAGTGACGCATTAAGAATGTATAAAGGAATGACGCATGACGAATTGATGAAGGTAATTAATAAACCAACTTCCTACTGACCAAAGAATGACGCCATATTGTTCATGACGAAGGAATATCGCAATGACCAAACTGACCAAGGAATGATGCCTTCTAACGGAGCTATGACGTAAACACCAACTCCATATGAAGAATGGAATACTCCCTATCGACGTTGTAATGAAGTGAACGCCAGTTCCCTACTGACGAAGGAGTGACGTTGAGACCACCCGACTTGACGTTGATGGCACGACGGACCGATATATAACAGAATCATCACGCGAAAAAGCATTCGCTTTAGGAAGCAGTTTATAGAAACTTAGCCACCAAATGCCAATTAAAACTTTGATTTGACTCGATCGTTGCCAGTTGCATTGATCAGCGATCAACGGCAGAGAGTCACTGTTGATTTTATTGGAAATTGCGCAGCCGGGTGGCAGATGGCGCTGTCTACCAGCCACTGATCCCTTCATGATTAAGGGGTGATTATGCAAAGGTTGACGCCATTTTGTTTTACGAGTCGGAGAGCTATAGCATGACACACGAATCAATTTAGCTATTGTATGTCTGTTATTGTGGATGAGGGCATAGGTTGTGGGCTGAGGGTATGGAGGGCAGCGATTGGTTGGCGGGTGTTGGGTGATGAACTCGTGTGACAGGGGCAGACTTATATTAAGAGATATTTAGGGTATGGCGGCAGTGACACGCACGAAGACACGATTTGGGGGAGGGGATGAGGGTGGAGGGTCGGTGGTGTTGGTGGGGAGATGTGCGGGGGAAGGGAACACCTTCGCGTCGGTATCAATTTGAAGACCATGCATCTAACAGCGTCCTGCAATTGCAATAATGACATGCGTCGATGTGAGGTTTGGTGGGGGTTACAGGATGTCTGCTACTTTATTCCACAGGCTATTGGGTGCTGGGTAGAGGGGGGGTGGGGGGGGGGGCAGGAGATGCGGGCGTGGTCAGGTGCCCGTAATAAAACCCACCGCCTTCCCCGTGTATCCTATACTTGGCCTTACTGTAGTCTCCCCCACTTCCTCCGAATGCCTCTTGCCCTGCCCCCAGCGCTGCCTTGGTCGTCCCTTTACCTTGTTTTCACTTTCTCTTAGCCCTCACCGTATCTTCCTACTTCCTTCCCTTTGGCGTCGCTTTACCTCCTCTTTGGCTTCATTTGTTCTCCTCTTTTTCCCCTCTAGCACCTTCCGTTCGCTCTCAACTTACCTTCCTTTAAGCTCTCCTTACCTTCCCTTGGCCCTCTCCTTACCTTCCCTCTGCCCTCTCCTTACCTTCCCTCTGCCCTCTCCTTACCTTCCCTCTGCCCTTTCCTTGCGTTCCTTCTGCATTCATTTTGCACTCTAGCCCGTTACATTTTGTTTCTGTGCCCTCTTCCTGCTTGTCTCCTGCCCCCTTACATTACATCAGCCCTACCCTTGCTGTCCTTCACTTTCCCTTTGCCCTGCCCTTATCCTCCCCGTGCATTTCCCTTGCCCTTGCTTACCTTCCATCGGCCTTACCCTTGCTTCCTTTCGCCCTCCGCTTACCCATGCTTTGCCTCCCCTTGCCTCCCCTTATCTTTCCCTTGTCATCCCTTTATGTTCTGCCGCTTACCTACCTTCCATCTGCCCTCCCCTCTGCCATCCGTAACCTTCTCTTTGCCACCCTCTTTGCCCTTCCATTGCGCTCCCTTGCCTTCAATCTGTTCTCCCCTTGCCTTCCCCTCATTTTCCCTTACCCTCCCCTTGCCCTCCTTTACCTTTCATCTGCCCCCCCCGGCCTTCATTGCCATCATTTACGTTCTCTTTGCCCTTTACCTTCTCTTTTCTTACCGTCTCTTACCTTCCATCCGTCTTCCTCTTGCCCTTCTTGTGCACTCCGTTATCTTCCCCGCACCATTCAGTTGCCCTTCACCCGCCATTCCATTACTCTTCTTTACCCTCTACTTGCCATTTCCTTGCCCTCCCCTTGCTATTTGCCCTTTCTTACCTTTCATCTGCTCTCCCCTAGCCCTTCCCTTGGCCTGCTGTACCTTCCATCTGCCCTTCCCTCGCCCCCCCCCCTTCCCTTACCTTCCATTTGCCATCCCCTTTGCATTTTATTACATTACTCTTGTCTCTTCCATACTCGATCCTTTGCCTAATATTTTCATTCACCTTGCCATTCCCCTGCATTTCCATTGCGCCATACCAATGGAAGCATGTCTAAACGGAATCGCTTCAGTAAAAAACAATCCTTGTATGCCAATAAACGAGGTAAAACTGGAACTAGGCTATTGTAATGAACTGATCAAGCGACAAGTGGACGTAGGACATTCAGCGGAATCCACGGATATTAAGTTTGAGAAGAACACCAGTATCTAATTGGGAGACCATGACTCGTGCAGGGCGCTAACGATTGCCAGGCTTTTTGCTCTAAGTGGCAGGCGAAGATGGATTGGACCCCCCCCCCCTATTGTCCCCACGGTGGTCGCCGTGCTGCCGCTAGCTATGGTAATTACTCCAGCGATCAGATATGCTTCGCGTGTGGCCGGCGATTTAAGCCGGCACAGACAGGTGGTTGGTCACGTGTCATGTCTGGAGACAATACGTGGGAAGCTTCCGGTTGAGATTCTAGAAACGGTTGCTGCAAACTAGACAGACATTAAGTTGTCTAGTGTA
Source organism: Arenicola marina (assembly GCA_964019135.1). NCBI lineage: Eukaryota > Metazoa > Annelida > Polychaeta > Arenicolidae > Arenicola > Arenicola marina. The sequence continues at coordinate 1,662,942 of OZ025251.1, forward strand.
GGATTTCATACATATCATATCAATATTTTGAATACTATATAGCTGCGCTGAACCTCATGGGCCGGTGATTAACGAAAGCCGCAAATTTAAAAGTTTGGCGATATACTATGGGTGCTGGAGAGGAGCGGGGGATGGGGGGAGAGGGGGCGGGGGGGGGGGGGGGAGGAGGTAACGTCTTTTTAGTATCGTTATTAACCCACAATTATTGCGTTATTAGCAAATCTAACACATCAACAAAAATTAGTCACGACAAAAATAATATTGAACGGCGGCGAAGTGAATACCCTTGAAAAGGATCACAAATAGCACACGACAAAATAGGTTAGCACTATTAATACGTGAAGGCACTGAAATTTAGCATAGTTAACGAGTGAAGACAATGTGATAACTAGTACTTAGATTAACGCATAGGAATATACTGATAAATGTTAGTATGATAATATCGTGGTGATATATACAGTGTGCGGGCCTTGACGTCATAGCCATCGGTTACGCTGGGAGTTATTATTGTACAGTGTATACGACTGATAACCATTGACGTAGGCAGATGCGATAGTTATTTATTACAGACGTAAATCCCTCGGTTAACCCCTGATGATACCTATTGATCAGACGGCAGTAAGGGTATGTAACCTGACATATTGGGAGCAGTTCCGTTAGGATTATTTCTATTAGGATTTTAGGATTAGTTCCATTAGGATCAGTTTTGTTAGGATTAGTTTCATTAGGATCACTTTTTTTAGGATTAGTTTCATTAGGCTCAGTCCCATTAGGATGTTAAGTTGTTTTCCATTAGGATTTTAGGATTAGCTCCACAAGGATTAGTTTCATTATGATTAGTTCTATTAATAATAGTTCCATTAGGATTAGTTTCATCAGGAGTATATGATTAGTTTCATTCGGATTAGTTCTATAAGGATTAGTGCCATCAGGATTGGTTTCATAAAGATTAGTTTCACCGGATTAGGTCTATCAGGATTAGTTCCATGAGGATTAGTTCCATCAGGGTCAGTTCCACCAGGATTGGTTCCATGAGGATTAATTCCATCAGGATTAGTTCCATCAGGATTGGTTCCATGAGGATTAGTTGCATCAGGAATAGTTCCATTAGGATTAACTCCATCGGGATTAGGATTAGTTCCATCAGGATTAGTTCCATGAGGATTAGTTCCATCAGGATTAGTTCCATCAGGATTGGTTCCATGAGGATTAATTTCACGAGGATTAGTTCCATGAGGATTAGTTGCATTAGGAATAGTTCCATCAGGATTGGTTCCATGAGGATTAATTTCACGAGGATTAGTTCCATGAGATTAGTTGCATTAGGAATAGTTCCATAAAGATTAGCTCCATCGGGATTAGGATTAGTTCCATCAGGATTAGTTCCATCAGGATTAGTTCCATCAGGATTAGTTCCATCAGGATTGGTTCCATGAGGATTAATTTCACGAGGATTAGTTCCATGAGATTAGTTGCATTAGGAATAGTTCCATAAAGATTAGCTCCATCGGGATTAGGATTAGTTCCATCAGGATTAGTTCCATCAGGATTAGTTCCATCAGGATTAGTTCCATCAGGATTGGTTGCATTAGGAATAGTTCCATAAAGATTAGCTCCATCGGGATTAGGATTAGTTCCATCAGGATTAGTTCCATCAGGACCAGTTCCATTAGGTTTAGTTCCATCAGGACTAGTTTCATTAGGATTACTTCATGCACACGTAAATGGCAGATCCAGACACCAGATTCTCCAGAAATGAATGGGTGTTCCGGACTAAGGCGTCATCTAAAGCAGGACATGGGGACCTGCTGGGGTAATGCGAATGGTATGAGGACGGGGCTGCTAAGGATGATCACAAAGACAGCGACCTTTGATCGGGCAAAGACGTGTGGTCATCAATCAGCGAGTCAATGGACATGTGAGTCGTGTAATGCACAAGTGACGTCAGCATGCATCCAGAGAGAGAATTGGGTGCGTGCTTACGCCGGAAATATTATTTCCTGTTCTTGGAAGTCGTTCATCTGCGGTCAAATTTTATAAATTTTATTGTTTTTCCCGCAGGAGAAAAGTGCTATATCAAAAGCCCCATCCTATCCCCCCTCCGATCCCACTCCCCGCCCTCTCTGGTATAGACTTGATGCTATATAACGCAGTGTGGTATATAGTTAATTATATTATAACGCAGGGGACAAAAACGATACTTTTTGACATTTCATGTGGTCTGACCTCGTTGTCATAGGGGACTTTGACAAGGGGGTTGACAGGCATCCATACATCCAACCAAATATCCTCCCTCTGGCCCCGCACCCTCCCCTACCCCCCGCCCCCCCCCCGTCCTCCCCGACCCCCCGGGGGAGACGGCTGGAGACAGGGGCATGACACCCCACACCTGACCCCCGGCGAACCTACCTTACTTGGTGTCCTCCGCTTGTTCCATAAGACAGAAGAAGACGAACGAAGAATGCCAAAATAGCCAAGTTTCGCAGACATTGCTATCCCCAACCACCGCCAGTAATGTCAGGTACGTGCGCGATGTACTACTAAACGAGCTGGTTAGGTCGTTAGGTAGGTAGGCAGGTAGTTAGTTAGTTAATGGCAGGTGGGTGGCGCCGGTAACTGTCGGGGTGGCGCGGTGGCGCAGTGTGGTGTGGCGCGCTCTGCCTGGCCCGGGCCTGCCTAGCCTGGCACGCAGAGGTCGCGAGGTATCCGAGGGTGCGAATGACTACGGGAGACGGGGAGGCACTGAGCCGACGGGGCGGGCGGTTGGGGACCCTGCTCGCTGGAGCTGGGCGGCGGGTGGTGGCAGCTGGACCACTTCCTCGGCCTGAGGCCTCTACCTCGGCGGCTGGCGCGGCGGGAGTGTGCGTGCGGGTGCCTCGCTCGATGTGTCCTCGTGTGCCGCCCGCTGCCCGGCGCCGCGACTGCTCTTGCTTCCTGGTTGGCTGGATGGCTGGATGGCTGGGTGGCTGGCTGCCTGGCTGGGTGGCTGGCTGGCTGCCTGGGGGCCCTCCTTCCGTCGTCGTCGTCGCTGCCGCCTGTTCAAGCCTGCCGTTCCGCCGGTCTCACCGAACCTGAACCGTCTCTCTCAGCCCTCTCGCCAGTCCGCCCGTCCGCCTGCCTGCCCACCCACCCCACCGTCACTCCGGGATTGCCACTTTCGCGGAGTCCCCCCCCCTTACACCTCCGCCCTCCTCATTGGCTACGCACCCTCGATGACGTCATAAGTTAGCCCTCTTGCGGCTTGTAGTCGACGTGTTAGCGGATTTCACCGCGACGGAGACACGGTTGCGGGCGCCCCCGTGCGGATGTTGTACTATGTGGCCGCGCATGTGCGATGCAGGTCCTTCATGGGGGGAGGTGGGGGGGGGGAGAGGGGTGTGGGGTGTGGGAGGAGAGGAGCCGAGTGGAGTGGTTGAGACGCTAGAAAACAGAAGGGAAATGGATGAAGAACGAACCAGGGGGTGTGACTGGTACGGGAAAAGGAAGTGGGGGCGGGGGTGGGGGGGGGGGGCGACAGAAGTGAGCGATTGCGAAAGGGTGAAGTGCAGGAGATGGCGGGCAAGGAGCGGGGGTGGGGGGGGGGGGAGGTTGAATGTAGGTGTGGGGTCGCGTGGAGGGTGGATGCGGTCGGGGTAGGGGGTGACGGTCACCTACTTTTCCTTCCACTGCGAACGACGGCAAACTTGAGAAGACAGGCGAAGATCAATAGCAATATGAATACACACAGTGATGCCCAGAAAGGCCAAGGTGTGTGCGGGTAGGTGCGCGGGGGAGAGTGGGCCCCCCCACCCCACCCCACCCGACTCCGCCCCGCCCCGTCACCCACCACCCCTCCCCTGTTAGCCAGCCAGCCAGACACCTGCACTTATTAAAAGGCTGATATGACCGAGGCGCCATGTTAGCGGAATGCTAAATCTCCGCGACGCTGGTTGCCAGATATTGCAGCCGCTAGAGGGCGCCACGTCAGGCCTATCGGGAGGGGGCGCCACTGGTAACACCGACGGTCGTGCGTGGCAAGTGGGACCGCTGCAGAACACTCATATATATATATAAGATATACATGTATTATATTTATATATATAGAGAGAGAGAGGGGGAGACAAATATATATAATTATATATATATATATATATCATTTATATAAATATATATTATATGCTTTTAGGGCGTCCTACACGTCAATACAATACTCACTCTCAAACTGAAAAATGAGTAATTTGCTGCCAGCTACGAACAACATCGACTGCATTCTCCGTCACTCACCCCCCATCCCCAATCCAACACTCCTCCACCCTCCCAACCCTTCCCTCCCCACGGGGGACGACGGGACACATTTAATGTCCTTTGACCCGCATTACTAATCTAGACGTGGGTACGGGGAAGTCAGGCGGAAGCTGTTTGTGTCAATGAATCATTAATTCAAAGCCATTTGCCCTGTGGGGGGTGGAGGCGTGGGGGAGGGGTGGGGGAGGGGTATGGGGGGGGGCGCCGTCAGCGCGAGGGAGCCGCACCTTTTCCATATCGCCGCAACCGGGGGCCGAGGGACAACTGGGCATCAGTCGGACCAACCCGCCATAATGGGGTGCGCATGGGCGTGACCGCAACTTCCGGTTCCGCCCTAGTGGCGCGCTGACCAGGCAGAAACGGTCGTCATGGCGCGCGTCATGGTCTCCGTCGTCACGGCCTCCGTCGTCATGGTCTCCGTTGTCACGCTCTAATTAACACAACAGAAAATGAAGCTGGTACCGCCGCTACATACCGTATCTACTGAGCGTGCGAAGTTGGGGCCGCGGAACCAGGCTAAACAGAAACAATGTTCGCAATCACCCCCCACCCCCCCCCCGTGGGAGAGGGCGCCACCGTCACTTTGATGGCCCAAGACTCCCAGATAAACGGGGCCGTAGTTGATCACGTTTAACGCCTACTTCGTCGGATTTAAAGAAGTGGATATATAACCAGGTAACATTATTACGTATTCGACTGCGCACCTGGCGATATGATGGACCAAATTGCTACACTCACCTAGCCACGGCGGCCGGCCCGGGAGCTCAGTGGTCTAGAGCGCTCGCGTTGAGTGCTCTGGTCACCTGAGAGCCTAACGGCACGTGGATCGATGGTTCGAGCCCCGCTGTGGCCATGTCTGTGTGGTCGCAGGATAAAGATCATATGTCGTTCTTCGCAAAGAGTAGGGGGTTACCCCGGTGACGTGGCTCCACTCTCCCTTCCTTTTCCCATTGGCGCGATATGACCAAAAGTGATTAAAGCGTCCTGAATATACAACCAACCAACCAACCTACCTAGCCACTGTAACATAGTCCCTCAACTCCCATCCTTCGCATACTAATATTCTGGTGTTAAACGTCAACAGTGGGTTAGAAAGGAACGCTTTAATGGCATCAGTGGTGAGAATCAAGGGTGGAACTGAGCCACGACCCCGGGAGTCGCAAACCCCTTACTCAGAGAGAAGCAGAAATGGTTACTTCAGATGGTGGTTTGGTTTCCTGACACTGAATTGATCATGATGTTGGGGACGTGTAGGGGTGCTTATTACGACTGTCCAAGTGGTGTGTATGTTTCCATGGAGTCATTACTTAATAGTGGAGGTGGTAGATAGATAGATAGTTTATTGATAACTTCAGGCAACAAGCACTAGGCTGAACTTGTTTTCATAAATATTGAATGTTTTTTGCATAAGTCTTGTTTAGTCTGGCACTATACGATTAAGTCATACTGGAAAAATAAATACACTTTGAAGGGTAGAGACACCCAGTTAGTATTTCACGCAGACCTCCCAAGGGTAAGACATGAAATGTTGGTGTTTCAGACCAGTTTTAGCGGACGTTAACTAAATTGGACAAAGAAACCTCCTGGACAAGACGGAGAAGGAGATGGTACATGGTCCAGATGTAGGCTAAGTGCCATGGAGTGAACCCGTTGGCCTGTTAACTTGGAGATCTAACCCATGTGAGCTCCCCTCCCGGACAAAACAAGAGAGTTAGTGCCAGCCTCCAGGCCAGTAACACATAACGACTGGCGTTAGTGACAGCGGCCACCCAAGCTGTTAGCGCCTTTATGTGTTATTATTGCGGGTGCCGCACCTGTTAAACAGCGGCAGTGGTTATATTGTGTCCGTGTCAGTGTCCTCTCTTCAAAAATGACGTATCCCTCCCACAGGATGGCGTATTCCTCACCCAGGATGGGGTATTCCTCCCACTAGATGGCGTATTTCTCCCACAGGATGGCGTATTCCTACCACAAGATGGCGTATTTCTCCCACAGGATGGCGTATTTCTCCCACAGGATGGCGTATTCCTACCACAGGATGACGTATTCATCCCACAGGATGGCGTATTCCTCACCCAGGATGGGGTATTCCTCCCACTAGATGGCGTATTTCTCCCACAGGATGGCGTATTCCTACCACAGGATGGCGTATTTCTCCCACAGGATGGCGTATTCCTACCACAGGATGACGTATTCATCCCACAGGATGGCGTATTCCTCACCCAGGATGGGGTATTCCTCCCACTAGATGGCGTATTTCTCCCACAGGATGGCGTATTCCTACCACAGGATGGCGTATTTCTCCCAGAGGATGGCGTATTTCTCCCACAGGATGGCTTATTCCTACCACAGGATGACGTATTCATCCCACAGGATGGCGTATTCCTCACCCAGGATGGGGTATTCCTCCCACTAGATGGCGTATTTCTCCCACAGGATGGCGTATTCCTACCACAGGATGGCGTATTTCTCCCACAGGATGGCGTATTCCTACCACAGGATGACGTATTCATCCCACAGGATGGCGTATTCCTCACCCAGGATGGGGTATTCCTCCCACTAGATGGCGTATTTCTCTTACAGGATGGCGTATCCCTCTCACAAGATGACCTATTCCTCCCTCAGGATGGCGTATTTCTCTCACAGGATGGCGTATTCCACCCACAAGATGACGTATCTATCCCATAGGAAAAGGTATTTTCGTATCCGCCCCCACCATATGAGGTATTCCACAAAAGTTTTCTTCCCCGAAGTCACCCCATACTGAGCGCATTTCTTTGGTAACCCGGGTGTATCCCTACGGTGGACCGAATACGCACATTATGCATCGATTTACCGCCCGCCACTGCTTTCACCCGGGTATGGGTGCGCGCGCATCCATTCGGTACGCCGATGTGGCCCGTTCACAACAGCACATTTGATAGAAGATGGCGGCGGATTGAAAGGTGATGAGAGTAGGTTGGTGCCAGTACGCCTACGTTCACCGGATGTAAACGGTGTGTGGATTTCATTGGAATAGGCATATCCCTATCGGCACATCCGGAAGTTCCATGTCACGTGCTGCGGGTCCCGGACGGGATACCGAAAGTAGCCCAAAGAAATGAGCCCGATATCCCTACAAGGCGACTTATTCTCACCACAATATCGTGAATTTCCCGATATGGCGCCCATTACATCTTCTTCACTACCGTGAATCGAAAAACGACGTAACTATGATTCGTAGTTCCCATTAGCTATGTTTTGCTCCGAGAAGTCAGTTCTAGTTCCATGTTCAAACAAACTCGTGTGGATCAAGTGAACCCACCGGCCGATCCGGGCAGTGACGGTGCAATGTAACGAGGTGATTAGCCGCCGGAGGTTCTGAAGGCTGGACACGTGATCGCGCCTTGTAATCTCGTCAATGTTTTCTGCATCACGCGCTTGGCGAGATCTACATATCGACGTATAAATACGGTGGGGACTGCAGGGAGTATTGTTATCGAGGTTACAAGCGTCGATCTCAGCTGCAAACTCTGAAATGATTTGCTGTTTACTAGCATAGGGAGTGAAATATTTGTCTCTCATGCCATATTTATGGTCATGAGGGCTTAAGAGTGCCAAGAAAGCCCCCGGGACAATGAAATGATGCTGAAACATGCTGCGCGAATCCAGGACCAGTGTTCATTTGTAGCTCAGCATGCTTGCAATGTGAAGAAGGTAATTCCTCGTGGGATATCTACACAGTTCAGTGTAGCTCAGCATGCTTGCAATGTGAAGAAGGTAATTCCTCGTGGGATATCTACACAGTTCAGTGTAGCTCAGCATGCTTGCAATGTGAAGAAGATAATTCCTCGTGGGATATCTACACAGTTCAGTGTAGCTCAGCACGCTTGCAATGTGAAGAAGGTAATTCCTCCTGAGATATCTACACAGTTCAGTGTAGCTCAGCATGCTTGCAATGTGAAGAAGGTAATTCCTCCTGGGATATCTACACAGTTCAGTATAGCTCAGCATGCTTGCAATGTGAAGAAGGTAATTCCTCCTGAGATATCTACACAGTTCAGTGTAGCTCAGCATGCTTGCAATGTGAAGAAGGTAATTCCTCCTGAGATATCTACACAGTTCAGTGTAGCTCAGCATGCTTGCAATGTGAAGAAGGTAATTCCTCCTGAGATATCTACACAGTTCAGTGTAGCTCAGCATGCTTGCAATGTGAAGAAGGTAATTCCTCCTGAGATATCTACACAGTTCAGTGTAGCTCAGCATGCTTGCAATGTGAAGAAGGTAATTCCTCCTGAGATATCTACACAGTTCAGTATAGCTCAGCATGCATGCAATGTGAAGACGGTAATTCCTCGTGGGATATCTACACAGTTCAGTTTAGCTCAGCATGCTTGCAATGTGAAGAAGATAATTCCTCGTGGGATATCTACACAGTTCAGTGTAGCTCAGCATGCTTGCAATGTGAAGAAGGTAATTCCTCCTGAGATATCTACACAGTTCAGTGTAGCTCAGCATGCTTGCAATGTGAAGAAGGTAATTCCTCCTGGGATATCTACACAGTTCAGTGTAGCTCAGCATGCTTGCAATGTGAAGAAGGTAATTCCTCGTGGGATATCTACACAGTTCAGTGTAGCTCAGCATGCTTGCAATGTGAAGAAGGTAATTCCTCCTGGGATATCTACACAGTTCAGTGTAGCTCAGCATGCTTGCAATGTGAAGAAGGTAATTCCTCCTGAGATATCTACACAGTTCAGTGTAGCTCAGCATGCTTGCAATGTGAAGACGGTAATTCCTCGTGGGATATCTACACAGTTCAGTGTAGCTCAGCATGCTTGCAATGTGAAGACGGTAATTCCTCGTGGGATATCTACACAGTTCAGTGTAGCTCAGCATGCTTGCAATGTGAAGAAGGTAATTCCTCGTGGGATATCTACACAGTTCAGTGTAGCTCAGCATGCTTGCAATGTGAAGAAGGTAATTCCTCCTGGGATATCTACACAGTTCAGTGTAGCTCAGCATGCATGCAATGTGAAGACGGTAATTCCTCCTGGGATATCTACACAGTTCAGTGTAGCTCAGCATGCTTGCAATGTGAAGAAGGTAATTCCTCCTGGGATATCTACACAGTTCAGTGTAGCTCAGCATGCTTGCAATGTGAAGAAGGTAATTCCTCCTGAGATATCTACACAGTTCAGTGTAGCTCAGCATGCTTGCAATGTGAAGAAGGTAATTCCTCCTGAGATATCTACACAGTTCAGTGTAGCTCAGCACGCTTGCAATGTGAAGAAGGTAATTCCTCCTGAGATATCTACACAGTTCAGTGTAGCTCAGCATGCTTGCAATGTGAAGACGGTAATTCCTCGTGGGATATCTACACAGTTCAGTGTAGCTCAGCATGCTTGCAATGTGAAGACGGTAATTCCTCGTGGGATATCTACACAGTTCAGTGTAGCTCAGCATGCTTGCAATGTGAAGAAGGTAATTCCTCCTGAGATATCTACACAGTTCAGTGTAGCTCAGCATGCTTGCAATGTGAAGAAGGTAATTCCTCGTGGGATATCTACACAGTTCAGTGTAGCTCAGCATGCTTGCAATGTGAAGAAGGTAATTCCTCCTGGGATATCTACACAGTTCAGTGTAGCTCAGCATGCTTGCAATGTGAAGAAGGTAATTCCTCCTGGGATATCTACACAGTTCAGTGTAGCTCAGCATGCTTGCAATGTGAAGAAGGTAATTCCTCCTGAGATATCTACACAGTTCAGTGTAGCTCAGCATGCTTGCAATGTGAAGACGGTAATTCCTCGTGGGATATCTACACAGTTCAGTGTAGCTCAGCATGCTTGCAATGTGAAGAAGGTAATTCCTCGTGGGATATCTACACAGTTCAGTGTAGCTCAGCATGCTTGCAATGTGAAGAAGGTAATTCCTCCTGGGATATCTACACAGTTCAGTGTAGCTCAGCATGCATGCAATGTGAAGACGGTAATTCCTCGTGGGATATCTACACAGTTCAGTGTAGCTCAGCATGCTTGCAATGTGAAGAAGGTAATTCCTCCTGGGATATCTACACAGTTCAGTGTAGCTCAGCATGCATGCAATGTGAAGACGGTAATTCCTCGTGGGATATCTACACAGTTCAGTGTAGCTCAGCATGCTTGCAATGTGAAGAAGGTAATTCCTCCTGGGATATCTACACAGTTCAGTGTAGCTCAGCATGCATGCAATGTGAAGACGGTAATTCCTCGTGGGATATCTACACAGTTCAGTGTAGCTCAGCATGCTTGCAATGTGAAGAAGGTAATTCCTCCTGGGATATCTACACAGTTCAGTGTAGCTCAGCATGCTTGCAATGTGAAGAAGGTAATTCCTCGTGGGATATCTACACAGTTCAGTGTAGCTCAGCATGCTTGCAATGTGAAGAAGGTAATTCCTCCTGGGATATCTACACAGTTCAGTGTAGCTCAGCATGCTTGCAATGTGAAGAAGGTAATTCCTCGTGGGATATCTACACAGTTCAGTGTAGCTCAGCATGCTTGCAATGTGAAGAAGGTAATTCCTCGTGGGATATCTACACAGTTCAGTGTAGCTCAGCATGCTTGCAATGTGAAGAAGATAATTCCTCCTGGGATATCTACACAGTTCAGTGTAGCTCAGCATGCTTGCAATGTGAAGACGGTAATTCCTCCTGAGATATCTACACAGTTCAGTGTAGCTCAGCATGCTTGCAATGTGAAGAAGATAATTCCTCCTGAGATATCTACACAGTTCAGTGTAGCTCAGCATGCTTGCAATGTGAAGAAGGTAATTCCTCCTGGGATATCTACACAGTTCAGTGTAGCTCAGCATGCTTGCAATGTGAAGAAGGTAATTCCTCCTGGGATATCTACACAGTTCAGTGTAGCTCAGCATGCTTGCAATGTGAAGAAGATAATTCCTCGTGGGATATCTACACAGTTCAGTGTAGCTCAGCATGCTTGCAATGTGAAGACGGTAATTCCTCCTGAGATATCTACACAGTTCAGTGTAGCTCAGCATGCTTGCAATGTGAAGAAGGTAATTCCTCGTGGGATATCTACACAGTTCAGTGTAGCTCAGCATGCTTGCAATGTGAAGAAGGTAATTCCTCGTGGGATATCTACACAGTTCAGTGTAGCTCAGCATGCTTGCAATGTGAAGAAGGTAATTCCTCCTGAGATATCTACACAGTTCAGTGTAGCTCAGCATGCTTGCAATGTGAAGAAGGTAATTCCTCCTGGGATATCTACACAGTTCAGTATAGCTCAGCATGCTTGCAATGTGAAGAAGATAATTCCTCGTGGGATATCTACACAGTTCAGTGTAGCTCAGCATGCTTGCAATGTGAAGAAGATAATTCCTCGTGGGATATCTACACAGTTCAGTGTAGCTCAGCATGCTTGCAATGTGAAGAAGATAATTCCTCGTGGGATATCTACACAGTTCAGTGTAGCTCAGCATGCTTGCAATGTGAAGAAGGTAATTCCTCCTGGGATATCTACACAGTTCAGCTGGAAATTATCAATATCAATTGCATAGTTCATGGCTGATTGTAGGTCCAAAATTCATTCGAATTTTACTTTCACTATTTACAAATGAAATATAAGCGCAAAAACAGTGCAAAAACATATACTCCAGCTAATGTTAACGTCCCATGAGATATTTTTTTTGTACGAAAATAATTGTTTGGTATAACCGAGACGCTAATTCCATAAATATCATATTTGCGTGTCAGATATTAGAGATGTATTTGGCTGTACTGAAAATATATTTCTCTATGATAAAAATGTACAGTAAATTAAAATTAACTATATTAAAACTTGCGGCCGATTTGGCATCATATATTCACTGATAGACAATGCAATTAATTATACTTCTAATACAGCATCGTTTTGCTAATATTGATAAATGGCGAATATGTTCGCACACATATAAGCGAGGCTCGGCGTCCTAATGGATGGATATAGGAGCTGACAAGAGTCCAGTTTTTCGCCTACGTGTGTGCCGACCTGATTTGGGTCTCTGGGTTTCGTCTAAAGGACCCTGAGCGGGAGACAACGGGAAAAAACGTACCACGGATGAGGCAGCTACAGCCTGCCCAAGACCTGGCCACGTGAGTCTGGGTCCGGGGGGTCACACCATTTGATGAAGAGTAGCAGTGGCGGGGTGTGTCGGGGGAGGGCGAGGAGGAGGGGGAGGGGGAGGGGGAGAGGGAGGAGGAGAGGAAGGGTGAGGGGGGAAGGGGGGGGGCGTGGGTACATATGATCCTGATGTTGTGGATGTTGGGTTCATGAACATTTACTTGAAGGGGAGTGAGCGATGGTTGCATCAGTGGGGCTATCTGTACCTGAGAAAGTAATCAAGCTCGTGTAATGTATACACTCACTATAAGGTAGTCAGGTTATGCATAGACTATACGGTAGTCGTGCTATATATACACTATAAGGTAGGCGTGCTATAGTACACACTATGAGGTAGTCGTGCTATATATACACTATAAGGTAGGCGTGCTATAGTACACACTATGAGGTAGTCGTGCTATATATACACTATGAGGTAGTCGTGCTATGTATACACTATGAGGTAGTCGTGCTATAGTACACACTATGAGGTAGTCGTGCTATGTATACACTAAAAGGTAGTCGTGCTATAGTACACACTATAAGGTAGTCGTGCTATGTATGCGCTATAAGGTAGTCGTGCTATGTATACACTATAAGGCAGTCGTCGAGCTGACCTCAACATGTGAGAAGGAACATGGCGAGGGGAGGACTTGTACGTAGGCCACTGGCGGCGTAATCGGGTTTATCCTACGTCAGTAATGGGGCAAGCTTATTGCCACCCGCTAAACCTTTCATTAGTCATTTAGTGCTGACTTAGCAGTATGTGTGCCTTACGCGTGCAGCGAACGCCAGGAGAAATAATATCCTTTTTTGTCCGCGTGTCATTCCTCCGTCACCCATGTATGTTGCATGTCGATGACTGTACATAATGCAAGCGGTACCATCTCTCCCGACTCGTTCGGCAGTTCGACAGTCCAGCGGACATAGTCCAGTGGACCGTTGAGGTGTGTGCAATAGACCGATCCAGGCTGTCAATAATTCATTGACGTCACTGTTGTGTTTATCCGATCATATCTCGACAAAAGGTTTTCCTCGTGCGTTATGTCCGACAAACAAATCCGGCAAACAAAGCAGCATGTCACTTTCTTGTCAGTTTCAGACATGAATACTTCTCACTTGTACCTACCATAAGCCATGATTGCCAATTTCATACTCACGATTAACGAACAATGACTCCTGAGCGGAGCTAAGTGCCGGAGGATGGATCCGTCTATTGTTTTAATAATCACACTATTAATCATAAGCGACGCCCTACTTCGTTACCTGACAGGCACCACTTTGGGGTCATTCTCGACATTGGATGCGATTGCCGTGGCGGCCATTTTTGCAAATGGCTGCCATGGTCTTAGCAACACTAATCGTTGTGCTGCGTTAAATATGTTGTGTTCAGTTAGCTGCAGATCAATATGACGTTATAGCTTTCCACTTTCGGAAGAATATGTCAGAAACAATGCATAACAATCTGTGAGATTTGCTGTATGGAGTGCAAGGGCAGGAGAACATTTGTGGCGCATTTGATTTAGTGCATTTGATTTTGTGTATTTGGCAGTTGATGCGAGTAGCCGGTGTCTCGCATACGAGTCCACCACATGAAAAAATCATGTAATGGAATCTGAAAGAGAGGGGGACTAAACGAAAACTAAGTAACTTCTGTTTTATATATTATACAGTCGTCCTTTGCGTTGCCAATGAAGGCATAATCTCGAGAATAAATAAAAGGATACATCTGTAAAGTAAGCTGTCTGTACAAAGAGCAGCGGCTGGTTGCTGAGACAGATTTTGAATTGTGGTTCATATGATGAACGTGTATACAGCTGCCCCACCACCACCCACAACGTGGCAGGGTGCCAATGCATTTCGCACTATCTAAATTTATCATCAGTGTTTATTGCCTTAATTGTGTATAAGTGACAAAAAGGTTGACTGAAGAAACCCACACATTCGAAGTCAAACAAATATACACCCGTTCCCGTTGTCGTCTCGCACTCACTCACGCGGTGATGACGCCACGTGACTCGGACCGTGACGTAAGCGCGCACAGTGATCATTTAGAAACTGAATAGGTCATATTTAACACATGTAACCGCGCCAGAGAGGCAATAGTTATACGGTACGACAAACATCTTTTCGAACATATTTACGAAAGTTGTCACAATGCATGAGGTTTGTCAAGTGACAGACGATTTGATAATAATGCACAGCTGTGATACGGTACGGCAGTGATACGGTACGGGAGTGATACGGTACGGTAGTGATGCAGTACAGCAGTGATACGGTACATCAGTGATACGGTACGGCAGTGATACGGTACGGCGGTGATACGGTACATCAGTGATATGGTACGGCAGTGATACGGTACGGCAGTGATACGGTGCGGCAGTGATACGGTACGGGAGTGATACGGTACGGTAGTGATGCAGTACAGCAGTGATACGGTACAGCAGTGATACAGTACAGCAGTGATACGGTACAGCAGTGATACGGTACAGCAGTGATACGGTACAGCAGTCATATGGTACGGCAGTGATACGGTGCGGCAGTGATACGGTACGGCAGTGATACGGTACAGCAGTGATACGGTACGGCAGTGATACGGTACGACAGTGATACGGTACAGCGGTGACACGGTACGGCAGTGATACGGTACGGCAGTGATACGGTACGGCAGTGATACGGTACAGCAGTGATACGGTACGGCAGTGATACGGTACGGCAGTGATACGGTACGGCAGTGATACGGTACAGCAGTGATACGGTACAGCAGTGATACGGTACATCAGTGATACGGTACGGCAGTGATACGGTACGGCAGTGATACGGTACGGCAGTGATACGGTACGGCAGTGATACGGTACAACAGTGATACGGCACGGCAGTGATACGGTACAGCAGTGATATGGTACGGCAGTGATACTGATACGGTACGGCAGTGACACGGTACAGCAGTGATACGGTACAGCAGTGATACGGTACGGCAGTGATACAGTACAGCAGTGATATGGTACAGCAGTGATACGGTACGGCAGTGATACGGTACGGCAGTGATACGGTACAGCAGTGATATGGTACGGCAGTGATACTGATACGGTACGGCAGTGACACGGTACAGCAGTGATACGGTACAGCAGTGATACGGTACGGCAGTGATACAGTACAGCAGTGATATGGTACAGCAGTGATACGGTACGGCAGTGATACGGTACGGCAGTGATACGGTACAGCAGTGATACGGCACGGCAGTGATACGGTACAGCAGTGATATGGTACGGCAGTGATACTGATACGGTACGGCAGTGACACGGTACAGCAGTGATACGGTACAGCGGTGATACGGTACGGCAGTGATACGGTACAGCAGTGATACGGTACGGCAGTGATACAGTACAGCAGTGATATGGTACAGCAGTGATACGGTACGGCAGTGATACGGTACAGCAGTGATACGGTACGGCAGTGATACAGTACAGCAGTGATATGGTACAGCAGTGATACGGTACGGCAGTGATACTGTACGGCAGTGATACGGTACAGCAGTGATACGGCACGGCAGTGATACGGTACAGCAGTGATATGGTACGGCAGTGATACTGATACGGTACGGCAGTGACACGGTACAGCAGTGATATGGTACAGCAGTGATACGGTACGGCAGTGATACGGTACGGCAGTGATACGGTACAGCAGTGATATGGTACGGCAGTGATACTGATACGGTACGGCAGTGACACGGTACAGCAGTGATACGGTACAGCAGTGATACGGTACGGCAGTGATACAGTACAGCAGTGATATGGTACAGCAGTGATACGGTACGGCAGTGATACGGTACGGCAGTGATACGGTACAGCAGTGATATGGTACGGCAGTGATACTGATACGGTACGGCAGTGACACGGTACAGCAGTGATACGGTACAGCAGTGATACGGTACGGCAGTGATACAGTACAGCAGTGATATGGTACAGCAGTGATACGGTACGGCAGTGATACGGTACGGCAGTGATACGGTACAGCAGTGATACGGCACGGCAGTGATACGGTACAGCAGTGATATGGTACGGCAGTGATACTGATACGGTACGGCAGTGACACGGTACAGCAGTGATACGGTACAGCGGTGATACGGTACGGCAGTGATACGGTACAGCAGTGATACGGTACGGCAGTGATACAGTACAGCAGTGATATGGTACAGCAGTGATACGGTACGGCAGTGATACGGTACAGCAGTGATACGGTACGGCAGTGATACAGTACAGCAGTGATATGGTACAGCAGTGATACGGTACGGCAGTGATACTGTACGGCAGTGATACGGTACAGCAGTGATACGGCACGGCAGTGATACGGTACAGCAGTGATATGGTACGGCAGTGATACTGATACGGTACGGCAGTGACACGGTACAGCAGTGATATGGTACAGCAGTGATACGGTACGGCAGTGATACGGTACGGCAGTGATACGGTACAGCAGTGATATGGTACGGCAGTGATACTGATACGGTACGGCAGTGACACGGTACAGCAGTGATACGGTACAGCAGTGATACGGTACGGCATTGATACAGTACAGCAGTGATATGGTACAGCAGTGATACGGTACGGCAGTGATACGGTACGGCAGTGATACGGTACAGCAGTGATACGGCACGGCAGTGATACGGTACAGCAGTGATATGGTACGGCAGTGATACTGATACGGTACGGCAGTGACACGGTACAGCAGTGATACGGTACAGCGGTGATACGGTACGGCAGTGATACGGTACAGCAGTGATACGGTACGGCAGTGATACAGTACAGCAGTGATATGGTACAGCAGTGATACGGTACGGCAGTGATACGGTACAGCAGTGATACGGTACGGCAGTGATACAGTACAGCAGTGATATGGTACAGCAGTGATACGGTACGGCAGTGATACTGTACGGCAGTGATACGGTACAGCAGTGATACGGCACGGCAGTGATACGGTACAGCAGTGATATGGTACGGCAGTGATACTGATACGGTACGGCAGTGACACGGTACAGCAGTGATACGGTACAGCGGTGATACGGTACGGCAGTGATACGGTACAGCAGTGATACGGTACGGCAGTGATACAGTACAGCAGTGATATGGTACAGCAGTGATACGGTACGGCAGTGATACGGTACAGCAGTGATACGGTACCGCAATATTAAAACACACTAACGTTGAGGCTTTCAAGGTACAAACAATTCTCTCCCTCTTTGACAATCCTGATCTGTAGGTATTTGCATTTATATGGATATAGTCACCCAACCGGGAATCGACAGAACAAGGAAGAAACCGTCAGATAGATAATGGAAGGGACGAAGAAAAAACTGACAGAAAATCACCCGGGCTTTTGTCACTCAGAGGCCCTGTTTTTGTCACCGAGAGAACCCCGTACCTAGTTCCGCGTTGTCCCGCATGGGGGCGCCAGGCTTGGCGCAGACTGATGGGTCCGTGTACGGGAGAGACATATCATAGCAAGGCGGTGTTCCCAGACAATACACCCCAGGGTGATGATCAAGCGTCAATGCACGTCACAGGGGACATCACCCCCGCCCCCGGCCCACCCCACCCCAAGCCAGCCGACCCCCGCCGCTACCCTGGCAAAGGGGGAAAACGATTCCGCTCTCGCGATGGCAACCCCCCCCCCCCCGCCGTACTAGCGTCTCCACCCCTACCCAACCCCAACCCAAACACCAACCCGCCCACCTGCCTTTTCCACCCCCCCCCGCTCCTCCCACACACCAACCCGCCCACCTCCCGCTCCACCCTCCCCCCTCCACCCTCTGCCTCTCCGCCTCCACCTTCTAGGAAGTGTTGGACTGCCACGAGGGATATGGCTCCATAATAAGCAGAAATTGGTTTATCGCGGAATCCCGCTCGGTCCCGGCAGTCTGTTGGTGTTTATGGGGTCGGACGGGGTGTGCCGGGGGGGGGGGGGGGGGCGGAGGACGGGGGAGGGTGTAGTAGAAAGAGGGGTTTGGGGGTTGGGTCGGGGGGCAGAGTCCTTCAAGTCTCTGTATGTAATAGTGATTCGATTTGCGGGTGATAGACCCCGGATGTGTTCCAAAGGGACCTGCATCAAAACATTTGGTGCAGTCGGGGTTGAGGGCAGATGACGAACAGGGTATATAGGGTGGGAGGAGAAAACAAAAGGGGCGGGGGGAGGGGGTATATCATATCGTTTGTTAATCACCCTGGGGAGGAAGAAGGGGCGATTAGGATGGAGCGGTGGGAGGGGGGGGGGGTGGGGGGAGCAGCCCACGAAGAGGGGACAAGGAATCAACTGAGGGATGAAAAAGGAGCTGGGATCAGAGGGGAACGCGGGTGTGAGGTATGGATGGGGGACTGGGGTGGGGTGGGGGTGATGGGGGTGAAGGTAATGAGGGGTCAGTGGGGAAGGAGGTGATGATGGCTGTTGGGGCCTATCATGCGGAGGAATAGATGCAATGAAGCCGGGGATTGACCGCACAACAACGCGATAAAATGAGGCCCTGAATATGAAAAAATGGGTGATACTATAGCAAAGAAGAAGATAGAAAGGTCTGTACAAGTTGACGCTGAGAGTAAACCACTGTATCACTGTCCCGGCAGAGAGAGTTTCCTTCCAATTTAGGACGAGCGAGTCCACAATTTTGAGGAAGACCCCTGCCCCCTCAATCTGGCTAAGTGGCTCAGGGTTGGCAGGTATTCCGCCCCATCCCCACACACCCACCAGACACATGCCCCAATCCAGACACTGCCCTTTCGTAGGGTCTCCTGTCCAGAGATGATGGAGATGGGACACCAGATAGATAGGCAATCGACATGACAATCGACAATGACAACTGAACCGGAACTACGTACTGAAACGATTTCCCGGAACCATGTGTTGACACTAGTTCCCTAGTTTCCGGAACCTTGTGCTGCAACTAGTTCCCTAGTTCCCCGAATCATGTGCTGAAACTATTTACATAGCACCCGGAACCATGTGCTGATTCTAGTTCCGGGATAATGTGCTGGAGGTTTGTTCCCTGAATCATATCCGGAAGGTACAGCGGATAGTTGTCGGAATCATAAACTGAAACGGTAATTCACAGAATCTTGCGTTGAACTGGTCCCGAAATCCTATGCTGCAATTACAACAGCCGGAACCGGATCTGGTTCCGTGTGCGATTTGACGGAACTAGTGCCCTGTACCACTTGGCGGAGGAGCTCGTTCCCTGTGTGACATGACATAACTGGTTCCCTGAACCACCTGTGCGACATGGTATAACGGGTTCCATGTGCGGAGCAGCGGAGCTCGTTCCCTTTACCCCATAAAGGAGCTGGTTCCCTGCACCACATAACAAATCGTGTTCCCTGTACCACGCAACGGAGCTGGCTCCCTGTACCACATATTAACAAAGCTTATTCTCTGTACCACACAACGAAGCTGGTCCCCCGTATCACAGAAACAGTTCCCCGCGATTAAGAGACTCTGGCGCTGTCCACAGTCCCCGATACTTGGGAGTTGAGAGGTGTGCGAGCAAGGTGTCAAGCCCTAGCGGGTGGTGCATGGGCGGTCGAGTCGAGTCGCTAGGGGGAGCCACCGTAGGTAGCTCCAAGTGTTACCGGTCCCCGGCCTCGTGCCCGGGTCACGTACCTGCCAGTCTCAGTGCGGCTCGGGTAAGCCGCCGACAATGAATTGCATTTGTAGAAGTCACCTACACATGAATGCCGACCTGGGAGCGCCCCTGACAGTGGCAGGCCTGGCGGGCGACAGAAACGTAGAGTGCACCAGGTCTCCAACCGCTTATCTCATCGCTGAACAGACCTGACTTACCATCCGACGGCCGACGCCATTTTGAATTGAGTCCTGGCGTTGTTATCTATGGGATATCCTTCTTGGCCCGTCGCGACGTCGAAAACGCAATGCATGTAAATAGGGGAATCCGATTGTCAACAGGGGTCACAAAGACGCCACCGCCGGTATGGCCGAGGGGGGAGCGCTTTCACTGGGACCTTGCTTGACCTTCAAGGTGGGGTGGGAGCGCGGGGATAACCATGACATGATTTTGCTGTCGTCTTCGATCTCAGCGAGAAAAACCGGAAGTCCATGAGCTATTTTTGCTAACGTAAGGGTAGGAAAGGTGGAGTTGACTCTGTCACTAGAGGGCGCGGCACACACCTCGCTCGTTTAGCGCGTCCGATCGGTATGTGTCAGGGCATATATGACGGGCGGCGGGGCAGTGACAGACACCCTGCCTCACTGTCACTGGAGGCACAAACACCGAACGGGGTGGCCAAGAGCAATCCATTCCGTATGAGACCCTCAAAGTCCGGGGTTTTAATTAACTGGCTTCCCATTCGGCAGGTCCTAAGACCCGTGACTGGCCGTCACGACGTTGCCCTTGACGCTTGACCCTTGACATTTGACCCTTGACCCTTTGGCCCTTGGCCTTAGGGCCTTGGGCGGAGGCGCAGTTCGGCGTCGGCGAGTGGCGACCTCTGTGAGCACCACTCGACACCATCCACCTCCGTTATCGCGTCCTTTCCCTGCCCCCCCTCCCCCCCCCCCGGACATCCAGCCCCGGGCGCTGCGGGTCTGACCTTACCCTTGGCGTCATTCATGACATGCCCGGTGATCTAGCGGTATTTCAAACCGACTCCCATCCCACCCTGCACCCTCGGCGCTATAAATCTTCTCTATTCTCCTGCTCGGATTTCACCCTCCCCCCCGCCCCCCCACTTCACCCCACCCCACCCCCGCCCCTCCCCCACACCCTCCGTTCAGGAATATAGTCGGATCGAGGTCGTAAAAATTTAATGAAACGTGTTGGAGCTGGGCCTAATGGGAACTCATGTCGGCACCTCGTAGTGATGGGGGCCACCGCCCGGGTTGTATGTGACCAGGTCACGGTGGTGATGGGGGTCACTGCTAGTGTCTGTGCTCAACAACCCCCGGGGGTGGGGTCTTCAGTCAGTCGTGAGCGGTAAGATCAGGATAAAGATAGGGTCATAACTGAGTCGTGAGAGGGAAGGTCATGGCAAAGATTGGGTCATAATTTGACTTGACAATGGGGTACAGTAGATATGGCGTCTTCACCAGGTGGCGAGAGGCAAGATTATGGAAAAACGTGGGTCATCATTTTTGCTCAGGTCAGGGAATACAGTACAGTACAGTTGGTGTCATAACTGGGTGGTGAGAGGCAAGGTCATAGTAAAGATGGGGTCATAATGTTATCAGGTCAGGGGATACAGTACAGATGGGGTGGTGAGAGGGCGGTGAGAGGCAAGGTCATAGTAAAGATGGGGTCATATTGTTACCACGTCAGTGGATACAGTACAGATGGGGTGGTGAGAGGGGGGATAGAGGCAAGTTCATAGTAAAGATGGGGTCATAAGTTTACCAGGTCAAGGGATGCAGTACAGATGGGGTGGTGAGAGGGTGGTGAGAGGCAAGGTCATAGTAAAGATGGGGTCATACGTTTACCAGGTCAAGGCATGCAGTACAGATGGGGTGGTGAGAGGGTGGTGAGAGGCAAGGTCATAGTAAAGATGGGGTCATACGTTTACCAGGTCAGGGGATGCAGTACAGATGGGGTGGTGAGAGGGTGGTGAGAGGCAAGGTCATAGTAAAGATGGGGTCATACGTTTACCAGGTCAGGGGATGCAGTACAGATGGGGTGGTGAGAGGGTGGTGAGAGGCAAGGTCATAGTAAAGATGGGGTCATTCGTTTACCAGTTCAAGGGATGCAATACAGATGGGGTGGTGAGAGGGTGGTGAGAGGCAAGGTCATAGTAAAGATGGGGTCATACGTTTACCAGGTCAGGGGATGCAGTACAGATGGGGTGGTGAGAGGGTGGTGAGAGGCAAGATCATAGTAAAGATGGGGCCCTAAGTTTACCAGGTCAGTGGATACAATACAGATGGGGTGATGAGAGGGTGGTGAGAGGCAAGGTCATAGTAAAGATGGGGCCCTAAGTTTACCAGGTCAGTGGATACAGTACAGATGGGGTGGTGAGAGGGTGGTGAGAGGCAAGGTCATAGTAAAGATGGGGTCCTAAGTT
The DNA here is from genome assembly GCA_964019135.1 of Arenicola marina. Taxonomy (NCBI): domain Eukaryota; kingdom Metazoa; phylum Annelida; class Polychaeta; family Arenicolidae; genus Arenicola; species Arenicola marina. The sequence goes on from OZ025251.1 coordinate 1,685,398, forward strand.
TACCAGGTCAGTGGAGACAGTACAGATGGGGTGGTGAGAGGGTGGTGAGAGGCAAGGTCATAGTAAATATGGGGTCATACGTTTACTAGGTCAGGGGATGCAATACAGATCGGGTGGTGAGAGATCTGGAAAAAAATCTACTTTCAGACATACGGGAAAACCAAATCGCTTATTCTTCTAATTTTGACATTTAATAAAAGCTAATATTTTTTTTCACGATTTAAGCATGATCGCACAGGAGTCTTCGGCTCAAGTTAGATCAATAATTAGGGCCAGATGCAGAGTCTGCTCCCTTTTATCTATTTCCTAACCATTTTCGTTGGTGTTGCAACAAGAATCGGTGTGTAAAATCTCCCACCCTCCGTCGTGTAGCCAGTTTTCTTGCATCCACTACATGACGTCATATTTGAATATCAGATTCTATGAGTCATAGAATCCTCAAATATTGTGGTTACTGGCCTGTCGCGCATATTTAAATTTTAAGTGGTTGTTACTGTATCTGGTTGTTTCGGACATCTTAGACCAGCAACAGGACTGGTCATATATTATCTGTATTTTTTCTTAGTTCTCATGGGGTCTTTGATTCAGCAAAAGGTTTTACAGTAAAGACGGGGTCGTGACGTGAGTCGGATTATAGCAAGGGTGGCTTGAATGCCAAGGCGCTGGGTCAGGCATATTAAATACGAAGTCCTGACTTGGTGATGGGGAACGCGGTGAGGAAGAACCATGAATTACGAGATAACGGCATTGGAGTTATTTTTGTCTTCGATTCCGTGTTCATAAGTCGCTTAAGTCGCGTTTATTTACATATACATTTGCACAGACGATGATATATATACATAGAAATGTAAACCAACAGAGTGGCATCCATCAGGGTATGACAGGACATCCATTGAGGGACACAGTCCCTCAGACACCTCGCCGTCTCTGTCCACAACAAAATCAAAGCCCTCCTCTCTGCTGGCGGTCGACAAGAGTGATCGAGGATGCTTCACCGAATATCTTAAAACTACTGATTAATTTTTAATAAATCTCTTTTTATTTTCAGCAAATCGAATTAAACATATAGAGCATATAGAGCTCTGTTGGCCAAAACACCCTTTTGTTTGTCTGTTAATGGATATATAGTGTCTGATGGTGCTGACGTAAATGTAGATATGTCACATCTCATTCTCTCGTATTCATGCCATTTAACATGCAGTATATTTTGAACATTATAGTCTATTGGATTTCGAACACGATGGAAGAAGCGCCTGCATAATTGACAATTTTATTGGATGACAATCGACTGTAGCCTTACCGCAAATTTTTTTTGGGTAATTTTGGAAATTAGACATCGTTCCTCGGCTGCCGTCACCTTTTGATCCGCGAAATATGGCGACGTTAATTGGGGGCAGTGCTGAGCCTGGTTAGTGTAGTTAAGGTGGTGAAGTGTGTCTGGGTTTCTCAGTGAATAACCCTCGAACCAAAGATAAAATTACCGAAAGCCATAATAGCTACCAATGGAAAAGCCACACAAAAAAGAAATATTCAATTATATATTGGACTGCCAGGTACTTGCGGTTTCACGACATTTACACAAAAACGGACAGGCCAGTCAAGGTCATTACACTAATTATCGGCTCCAGATACGCGTGCACTGGTTATGGAAGTGACACGTGCCGTCGGTTCTGTGTCATGGTGATAGGCTAATACATCGTGATGCCAGGGTGTCCTCCCCAATCTTACTCCGGCATGGCCGCTCATGTGTGGACGTGATTTTTGCCGTCTGGGAACACGAGAGCGAAGAAATGTGTCTGTCTCATGTTCATATGTCTCATTAATGGACAATGTGTAACGTGAACTAGCAAAGGCTAAGTGGAGACATGTTTTAGGGAACCAGGAATACATTATGTGCAGTTAATTCCGGAAGAAAGTCACTGTTGGACAGAACTTGGGTGTAGCCGCCATTATCGCCTCCCTCACAAGGCCCTCGACCAAGGGGACGGTCTCCACATGAAGAATGGGGCGCACTAAACGCAGGCGTAACAGCAGCGGAAAAACACCTGAGAAAGTCACAGATAAGAAACAAAAGACCCTTGCTGCCTGGTTTAAAGCGGATGACACCGAAGAAAACAGTTTTGAATCGTATCCGGAAATGTCAAGCATGTCGGTTGACATGAACAAAAAACTGGAAAGTATCCTTGTATTAGTATCCTGTCTACCTCAGTTGAAGGAAACCGTAGCTGCCATAAAAGGTGAGCTTGACTCTCTACGCAGTCTAGCTGAGCTCAACAGTGCTAGGCTAGATGACCTAGAGAAGCAGTATACTGGATTAAAAGAACGAGTCAATACTCTTGAAAAAAATGACACAAATGCCAATGCAAATGTAAACGACCTCAAAGCGGACAATACGTCTCTAAAAACCAAAGTCGTCGCTCTTGAGACCTATAGTCGGAAGGAAAATCTTATTTTCCATGGCATTCCGGAGTCACCGTGGGGTCAGGAAAACTGTGTTCTTCTAATTCAGGATATTATGTCAACAAAATTGAACATGGAGAAGGCAGTCGATATCAAAATACAACGTTGTCACAGGTTAGGCCCAAAGCCCACCCCTGCCACGAGAACCAAGAGATCGCGGCCCATCATTGTTCGTTTTGCCTTTTTCAACGACCGAGCGAAAGTCTGGGCCCGGAAGACCCAGTTACGTGGGACTCGACTCTTCGTTGACGAGGACTTTCCGAAAGCCGTCCAGGACGAGCACCGCATCCTCCTGCCTGTGATGAAGGCCGCCCGGTCGGACGACGCCGGGGCCACCGTATCGGGAAACAGGCTACTAATCAACGGCAAGGGCTATGATGTTGGGACATTGGCCACACTACCGGAAGCCTGGCGGAGAAGTCCTCACGCGGCGCAAGTTGTATCATAAGGACATATGAATGAGGTGGGGTCCTAAAAATTTAATGTAATTCGATACTGGCGCCGATATGGAAATTTGTTATGCAATAGACCTATGGCTGTTATTTACCCGAATTTTGCTTTTGAGACTGTCCCTTAAGTGTGGTGTTGACCCACGTGGATTATATCTATGTTTATTTCATATTGTGCAAGGTGTGTATTGACGTGTATTGTATGAATTTGTTTTTGCTCGTGACGTGATTGAAGTGGCCCGTGCTGAACGACTCCAGTCGAGTCGGAGCGCACTGCTAGTGTATTTTGTGATGAACGGTAATGTGCTGCTGCCTAGACGCAGTCAACCAAGACGGAACCGAGTCCCCCTGCCCCGAAAATGCTATTGCCTTCGTGTGTGTGTCTTATGAAACACGTGTATTACTCCGGTGATCAAACACACATCGACAGTGCCTAAAATGTGTTTAGAGAAATGAAATGAACATTGGGCTCGACTCACAATGTAATTTAAAACGCCTTATGCATATTCATGTGGTGACGCTCTCGTGTTTTCCTCAGCACCTGTGCGCAAAGCTGTGCTGCGCTACCTTCACCCCATTTTCCATGCGATGTTCATTTTTATTTTTATTTGTTTATTGTTTGTCTATTGTAATGATTCGTTGTACGCGTTTTGAGTTATCGCCAGTCTGCGCTGTAAATACGATCAGCTTGATTCAAATCGACCTGAGTACGAATGGTAGAATCAAGGTAGTATGGAAAAATATACACTTGTACTTTTCAAATGTTAGATGTACATATCACTGAAAGTGAGGATTTTTTTAGGAAATTTGGCGGTGTGGAGCAGAATTCTCTGCTCAATACATTGAAGTCGAATGATAGAAATGTAAGATATAACAATTCAGAGTTGGATTACATAAAACTATCACCCTATTACACAGAAGACCAATTCTTATCGACTCTCTGTGAGGGTCGGGGTGAATTCTCTATTATAAGCTTAAATGTCGCCTCTATATCATCAAAATTTGACGAATTGAAAGTGTTAACAGATATTTTAGAAAGTAAAGGCATTGAATTATCTGCAATATGTTTACAGGAGAGTTGGCTGTCTGACGACTCTGACCTATCACTGTTTAACTTAGAGAACTACACACTTATCTCTACTGGGAAGTATTGTAGTGCTCATGGTGGACTGATTATATATTTAAACAACAAGCTTAAGTACAAAACTATTTCCCCACATGTTCGATCTGATATATGGGAAGGGCAATTTATAGAAGTCGCGGGGCGGCACTCCACAGAGAAAAAAGTGATATTAGGAAACATTTATCGGCCTCCCCGTGATATAATTGATAATTATATTCAGTTTACAAAAGAATTATCTTCTACCCTTCACCATCTTGAAAAAAAACCTTGCGAGGTTATCATTGCAGGCGATTATAATATAGATCTTCTCAGTCTGAATGAAAAACCAGTTTTAAGTGAGTACTTCGACACCGTTCTTTCCCGAAGCTTTTTCCTCCTAATAACTCTCCCAACAAGACTGTCCAAATATAGGGGAACTTTAATTGACAATTTTCTCTGTAAACTGACTCCGAACACATTAAGTACAACTGCTGGTATACTAATCAAAGGTTTGTCTGACCATTAGCCATATTTTATTTCCTTCAATCTTAATATCCGACTTTCTCACAAAACTCCGACCCATGTACAGGTAGAAAAAAAAGGACCAGAGTTCCCTTCTTAACTTTAAAGCACATCTTGCAAAGGCAGAAATTAGCAGTAAAAGGGAAAATGATATGCACGCCGATCCAAACACCAACTACAAAATACTAGAGGATGTACTCACAAAGGCCAAGCGTGATCTCTTGCCAAGTAAACTAGTCAAATTTAATAAGCATAAACATAAGAAATCGGCTTGGGCTACGCAGGGAATTATCAAATCTATTTTCTTTAGAGACAAACTTTACAGGAGGCTAAAAGCAACGCTACCAGATTCCATGCAGTATGGACGAATATTGAAGACGAATTTAAAGACTTATAACATAATGCTAAAAAAGTTGACTGCACAAGCGAAAACTGATTATTACCTTAAACGCTTTGACAAGTGCAAAAGTGATATTAAAGGAACATGGAGAGAAATCAAATGCTTACTGAATAATAAAAAGGACACGAAAGACTTTCCGGACTATTTTAATATCGAGGGCAAGCCGATGGAAAATAGACAACTGATAACAGATAAGTTCAATAGTTTCTTCGTCAATATCGGCACAACTATCTGCGGCAATTTAGATTGCGCAAACTCAACACCCTACGAGTCTTATTTGAAAAAAGTAAAAAAAGCCCAGATATTGGGGGCCATAAATGAATGCCTGACGACAGGGATCTTCCCCGACCAGTTAAAACTGGCCAAGGTAATTCCAGTCTTCAAAAAAGATGATAACACAAATATCGATAACTATCGACCAATATCTCTATTACCAGCAATTTCTAAAATCTTCGAGAAAATTATATTTACCTTCTTGTATGACCATTTTCAGAAGCAAAAACTCTTTAACTCTAACCAGTATGGATTCAGAAAGAAGCACTCCACTGAACATGCTACATTAGAACCGATAGACAGAACTATACAAAAGCTTGATGAAGGTAAAATTCCTATTCATATATATCTGGATTTATCCAAAGCATTTGATACATTAAATCATAACATTTTATTAAACAAACTGCATCACTATGGCGTATCTGGAACTGCTCTAAATCTCCTAAAAAGTTATCTAGATAATCGCAAACAGTACGTTATGATAGATAATATACGATCTGAAGAAATGCCTGTCACACGCGGGGTTCCACAAGGTTCAATCCTAGGGCCGCTACTCTTTATAATCTATACCAATGATTTACCCCACGCTAGTGATGTTTTTAAGTTTATAGTATACGCTGATGATACTACACTGTTTAGTACACTGGATGCATCAATAACTGGGAGTAAAAATGAAGCGCAAAACATAAATGATGAATTATCCAAGCTAAACAATTTGTTAAAGGTAAATGATCCGTGCCTAAACATAACAAAAACTAAATACATGGTACTCTACAAGCCCCAGAAAAAAGTAAAAATTCCAGAACTATACATTGCCAGGAACAAACTAGAGTGCGTCGATACCTTTGATCTGCTAGGACTAACTATAGATAAACATGTAACATGGCACAGCCATACAAACAAACTTGCTGCAAAACTAAGCAAAGTTGTTGGTATCCTAAAGAGGCTAGGCAACTTCCTTCCCCAACACATCCTGTATACCATATATATGTCACTGTTTCAGAGTCAACTATATTACTGCATACTGGCATGGGGATATCGAGTTGACAGGTTTTTTAAAATTCAAACACGGGCAATTAGGATTGTAACAAAAAGTCGTTATATTGCACACACGGACCCGCTATTCAAATATCTCAAAATCTTGAAACTAAAAGATATACATACATTACAACAACTTAAATTTTACCACCAATTTATAAATAATAACCTACCAGCTTACTTTCTCGAACACATGACATTCCTCAAGATAAATGACTTACATAGTCATAACACAAGACAAAACCACACATTTCATATCCCGACTACCAAACACAAATTCAGTCAACTTACCTTAAGACATAGTCTCATCCATCACCTAAACAACACCCCTCCGCATATCATTAGCAAAGCAACCACACATTCGCTGAAAAGTTATGCGTCCCACATTAAGGACCATTTATTAATCGGTTATAAAGAATGTTGTGAAGCCTCATATTGTTATGTCTGCCACGCACGCACGTAATAGGTATTTAGCTTTCTTAAACTTTTACTTTGGATCGTCTGTGTCTGTGTTGTAGAAATTCGAAATTCCATATTTGTTGTTGTAAATAAATTATATAGTGCATATGAACTCAGAAACAATATGTTAGAATCAGTGTCGTTTTTAGCGTAACGTAACTAGCTTGTGTAACTGGCGTTTTTTTTTTTTTTTAATTTTTTTTGAGGTGGCTCACATGCTAGCGACTGCCTAGCGGTCTTAATGTGAGTCTCCTCGGTCAGGCAACCCTATCTAATTTTTGTGTGTGTTTTTCTTTTTCTGTTTGTTTTGCTATGTATGCTTGACCCAATAAAACGATTCTGATTCTGATTATGATTCTTATCCTCCTCCTCCAATAACCACCTGCTAACTAAGATGGGTCGCTCACCGCAACAGACACCACTCAACACACTATTGATATCTCGCGAGACTGTGGTCGGCCACGTGGTCAGTGAGATCAGGCGAGACTGTGGTCCGCCACCTGGTCAGTGACATCATGCGAGGCTGTTATCAACCACGTGGTCAGTGAGATCACGCGAGACTGTGGTCCACTTAGTGGTCAGTGAGATCACGCGAAACTTTCGTCCGCCACGTGGTCAGTGAGATAACGCGAGATTGTTGTCAACCACGTGGTCAGTGAGATCACGCGAAACTGTGGTCCACTTAGTGGTCAGTGAGTTCACGCGAAACTGTGGTCCACTTAGTGGTCAGTGAGATCACGCGAAACTTTGGTCCGCCACGTGGTCAGTGAGATAACGCGAGATTGTTGTCAACCACGTGGTCAGTGAGATCAGACGAGACTGTGTTTCGCCACGTGGTCAGTGAGATCACGAGAGACTGTGGTCCGTCACGCGGTCAGTGAGATAACGCCAGACCGTTCTACCACGTGGTCCGTGAAATGATGGGGCGGACAGACTGGTTCACGGGGTTGGGACGGGATCGATGCGCTATAACAGTAATATAGGAAGCTATGCGTCATGACTGCCTCCCCTAGCTGCGGACCGTTCCTGTGTGTGTGGAGCCCCATCTGTCACTGGACTCCGGACCTCAGCATTCCCGCATCGTCCTTGTGTACTGTCCCCTACCTTACGGTTTGCCCTTCAGCTCCGTCTCAAGGAAGACGGAAACAGATTCGTCAAATCAGATTTCTATTAAGAGGTGGATATTTCGCGAATGAAGGGGAAAAAAACGTATACTTCGGGAAGGGTGGACAGTGGGCGGACAACGATTGACTTGAAGAAGGTTGAATAGTGGGCGGACAATGATTGACTTGAGGAAGGGTGGTCATTGGGCGGACAACGATTGACTTGAGGAAGGTTGAATAGTGGGCGGACAATGATTGACTTGAGGAAGGGTGGTCATTGGGCGGACAACGATTGACTTGAAGAAGGTTGAATAGTGGGCGGACAATGATTGACTTGAGGAAGGGTGGTCATTGGGCGGACAACGATTGACTTGAGGAAGGTTGAATAGTAGGCGGACAATGATTGACTTGGGGAAGGGTGGGCAGTGGGCGGACAATGATTGACTTGAGCAAGGGTGGACAGTGGGCGGACAATGATTGACTTGAGGAAGGGTGGATAGTGGGCGGACAATGATTGACTTGAGGAAGGGTAGACAGTGGGCCGACAATGATTGACTTGAGGAACGGTAGACAGTGGGCGGACAATGATTGACTTGATGAAGGGTGAACAGAGGGCGGACAATGATTGACTTGGGGAAGGGTGGACAGTGGACGAGCAATGATTGACTTGAGGAAGGGTGGACAGTGGACGGACCATGATTGACTTGGGGAAGGGTGGACAGTGGGCGGACAATGATTGACTTGAGGAAGGGTGGACAGTGGGCGGACAATGATTGACTTGAGGAACGGTAGACAGTGGGCGGACAATGATTGACTTGATGAAGGGTGAACAGAGGGCGGACAATGATTGACTTGGGGAAGGGTGGACAGTGGACGGGCAATGATTGACTTGAGGAAGGGTGGACAGTGGGCGGACATTGATTGACTTGGGGAAGGGTGGACAGTGGGCGGACAATGATTGACTTGAGGAAGGGTGGACAGTGGACGGACCATGATTGACTTGGGGAAGGGTGGACAGTGGGCGGACAATGATTGACTTGAGCAAGGGTGGACAGTGGGCGGACAATGATTGACTTGAGGAAGGTGGATAGTGGGCGGACAATGATTGACTTGAGGAAGGGTAGACAGTGGACCGACAATGATTGACTTGAGGAACGGTAGACAGTGGGCCGACAATGATTAACTTGAGGAAGGGTGGACAGAGGGCGGACAATGATTGACTTGGGGAAGGGTGGACAGTGGACGGGCAATGATTGACTTGGAGAAGGGTGGACAGTGGACGGCCAATGATTGACTTGAGGAAGGGTGGATAGTGGGCGGACAATGATTGACTTGGAGAAGGGTGGACAGTGGACGGGCAATGATTGACTTGAGGAAGTGTAGACAGTGGGCCGACAATGATTGACTTGAGGAACGGTAGACAGTGGGCGGACAATGATTGACTTGATGAAGGGTGAACAGTGGGCGGACAATGATTAACTTGAGGAAGGGTGGATAGTGGGCGGACAATGATTGACTTGGAGAAGGGTGGACAGTGGACGGGAAATGATTGACTTGAGGAAGGGTAGACAGTGGGCCGACAATGATTAACTTGAGGAAGGGTGGACAGTGGACGGATAATGATTGACTTGATGAAGGGTGAACAGTGGGCGGACAATGATTAACTTGAGGAAGGGTGGATAGTGGGCGGACAATGATTGACCTGGAGAAGGGTGGACAGTGGACGGCCAATGATTGACTTGGGGATGGGTGGACAATGGATGGACAATGATTGACTTAATGAGCAATGGACAGTCTGTTAACAATGGCAGGAATGACTAATGAGTGACTTGAGAGGGCATGAGTGGGCAATGATACTCGGACGAGGTAGGAATGGACAAGATGGATTATGATTGTCCTGAGAGCATAATATCAGACAATAGTTAATTTGAGAGGACAGTATACTGGATAGCAATTGACTTAAATGACAGTGACAGTGACAGTGAAGAGGACAGTGATGGACCTTAATGGACAAGAATGGACCAAAAATGAGAGATCTGGCATGGGGAATGATTGACTTTAGTGGCTGTGAGTAATGTTGCACTTAGGAAGAGAGGGATGAAAAATGTTTGACTTTCTACGGCAGGAGTGGATTATAATTGACCTGAGTGGAGAGTAATGGACCATAAGCGGATATTCCCGTTCACACTAGACATAACCCTCACTGAAACCCACGTATGCCAACATGACACTCCACCTTCGGCACACCCCTCTCACCGCATCTCTGCCCTGTTCCTCCCTCCTCCTGACTCCACCCTACCCACCACCCTCCCAACCCCCCACACCCCTACCGAGCCCCCCCCCCCACACACACTCCCCGGACCGATCTAGACGCGACAGTGACGTGCTCAAGCCCCGTTCCTCCGTCATAAGACGTGGAGACGTGGGGTCGGGTCAGCGGGAACGGCGTGGCCGGCCCGGCGGCCTGACCGGCCGGCTGCAGGGCTTTTTGAAGCGCTTCTAAGCCATCTGTCCAGAGGCAGTGGGGATTAAGCCGTCTTGACCAGCGCACACGGCGAGGAGGGAATGGGTCCGCCATGAATAGTACGATGGGGGTGGGGGGCGGGGGGGGGGGGAGGGGGGTGGAGTAGATACCTCGTAAACGACTCTCACCCAAGACCCAGACAGGTCGGCGGAATACGAAAACTTGGCGGGGAGTGGTGTTGGGGGGTGGGGGTGGGCGGTGTAGATGGGGGGAGAGGGGATCGAGATGGCGGCGAAAATGAGGCCAAAGGCTGCGCACAAACAAGTGCCGCCCCCTAGCGGCAGACACAGGAGGTGGTGGGGGGTGGGGGGGACCCTGGCGGATGGCTTTCTTTAATTCCCCTGTGAGCTCGGCGTCAGCAGGAGGGGAGGGAGGCCATACGACGCAGTAGCTTAGCCGTGCTTACCACAATTCCTGAAAGGCTTGCAAAGTTCTGTTCATCCCGCCGGAGTATTAATCTCGGGTGTCTCATGTATATATACTATACACTGCACTGAAAAAAATGGTTTCAGTAGCGGTGTGGGGACGGGCGATTGAGCACCGCCGCCCCCCCCCCCGCCACCACCCACGGGTTTGTCCTTTCCTGTTACTTTTCCTTTCATCCAATAAAGCATTGCATCATGCGACTGTGAGAAGTAAGTCAGAGCAGAATGATGTACGTCAGTGTGTTAAAGGCCGGGGGAAGTATTCTTTGATAAACACGAATAATCACATCAACACTAAGGCTTGTGATGCTGAGTATATGGCGGTGGGAGGGAGCGGAGAGTGGGGTGAGTGGGTCAGGGGGAAGTGCTCATTTTACAGATCTATAGTTATTATTGACCATGACAGGTGGTGAAAAAGAGGATTAAAAAAAAAATTCAACCAATGCCATCGAAAGCTCCTCCCCCCTCTTACATCCACCACCCCCACCCCCCTCCACCCCTACTCGCTGCGCCCAACTGCATTCAACGTCCAAGTCCGAGTGCCGGCCCTAGATTTTTTTTCAGACCTCAGGCCTAGCTGTTTAACCACCAAGGGAAATTTAGCTCTCTTTGCGGTTGAATTGCCGATTTTCTTGTCTATATTGTGCGCGAGGATGATTTCCCAGGCGGACTTCTTTTTAGGGGACAACCTTGAGTGAAGCGAGAGCGAGAGGTTGCCCATTATACCACGGCCACCATTATGAAGGCTGAGCCAGAGGTGCTGGACACGGAGCCATTGCAAAGTAACAATCAGGCGAAGACCACAGCCTTTGTAACCTTGAGACCTATCGACTTTCTAGACAATCGTGAACGCACTGGGGGTTCTGGGCTATTGTGGCCCGGTCCTTATCAGTCTTGTGGCTGTATGTAAATGTTGGCGGTCAGTGTGGGTGGGTCCTAATCAGTCCTGTGGCTGTGTCTGTTGGCGGTCAGTGTGGGTGGGTCCTTATCAGTCTTGTGGCTGTGTCTGTTGGCGGTCAGTGTGGGTGGGTCCTTATCAGTCTTGTGGCTGTGTCTGTTGGCGGTCAGTGTGGGTGGGTCCTTATCAGTCTTGTGGCTGTGTCTGTTGGCGGTCAGTGTGGATGGGTCCTTATCAGTCTTGTGGCTGTGTCTGTTGGCGGTCAGTGTGGGTGGGTCCTTATCAGTCTTGTGGCTGTGTCTGTTGGCGGTCAGTGTGGGTAGGTCCTTATCAGTCTTGTGGCTGTGTCTGTTGGCGGCCAGTGTGGGAGGGTCCTTATCAGTCTTGTGGCTGTGTCTGTTGGCGGTCAGTGTGGGTGGGTCCTTATTAGTCTTGTGGCTGTGTCTGTTGGCGGTCAGTGTGGATGGGTCCTTATTAGTCTTGTGGCTGTGTCTGTTGGCGGTCAGTATGGGTGGGTCCTTATCAGTCTTGTGGCTGTGTCTGTTGGCGGTCAGTGTGGGTGGGTCCTTATTAGTCTTGTGGCTGTGTCTGTTGGCGGTCAGTGTGGATGGGTCCTTATTAGTCTTGTGGCTGTGTCTGTTGGCGGTCAGTATGGGTGGGTCCTTATCAGTCTTGTGGCTGTGTCTGTTGGCGGTCAGTGTGGGTGGGTCCTTATCAGTCTTGTGGCTGTGTCTGTTGGCGGTCAGTGTGGGTGGGTCCTTATCAGTCTTGTGGCTGTGTCTGTTGACGGTCAGTGTGGGTGGGTCATTATCAGTCTTGTGGCTGTGTCTGTTGGCGGTCAGTGTGGGTGGGTCCTTATCAGTCTTGTGGCTGTGTCTGTTGGCGGTCAGTGTGGGTGGGTCCTTATCAGTCTTGTGGCTGTGTCTGTTGTCGGTCAGTGTGGGTGGGTCCTAATCAGTCCTGTGGCTGTGTCTGTTGGCGGTCAGTGTGGGTGGGTCCTTATCAGTCTTGTGGCTGTGTCTGTTGGCGGTCAGTGTGGGTGGGTCATTATCAGTCTTGTGGCTGTGTCTGTTGGCGGTCAGTATGGGTGGGTCCTTATCAGTCTTGTGGCTGTGTCTGTTGGCGGTCAGTGTGGGTGGGTCCTAATCAGTCCTGTGGCTGTGTCTGTTGGCGGTCAGTGTTGGAGGGTCCTTATCAGTCTTGTGGCTGTGTCTGTTGGCGGTCAGTGTGGGTGGGTCCTAATCAGTCCTGTGGCTGTGTCTGTTGGCGGTCAGTGTGGGTGGGTCCTTATCAGTCTTGTGGCTGTGTCTGTTGGCGGTCAGTGTGGGTGGGTCCTTATCAGTCTTGTGGCTGTGTCTGTTGGCGGTCAGTGTGGGTGGGTCCTTATCAGTCTTATGGCTGTGTCTGTTGGCGGTCAGTGTGGGAGGGTCCTTATCAGTCTTGTGGCTGTGTCTGTTGGCGGTCAGTGTGGGTGGGTCATTATCAGTCTTATGGCTGTGTCTGTTGGCGGTCAGTGTGGGTAGGTCCTCATCAATCTTGTGGTTGTGTCTGTTGGCGGTCAGTGTGGGTGGGTCCTTATCAGTCTTGTGGCTGTGTCTGTTGGCGGTCAGTGTGGGTGGGTCCTAATCAGTCCTGTGGCTGTGTCTGTTGGCGGTCAGTGTGGGTGGGTCCTTATCAGTCTTGTGGCTGTGTCTGTTGGCGGTCAGTGTGGGTGGGTCCTTATCAGTCTTGTGGCTGTGTCTGTTGGCGGTCAGTGTGGGTGGGTCCTAATCAGTCTTGTGGTTGTGTCTGTTGGCGGTCAGTATGGGTGGGTCCTAATCAGTCCTGTGGCTGTGTCTGTTGGCGGTCAGTGTGGGTGGGTCCTTATCAGTCTTGTGGCTGTATGTATATGTTGGCGGTCAGTGTGGGTGGGTCCTTATCAGTCTTGTGGCTGTGTCTGTTGGCGGTCAGTGTGGGTGGGTCGTAATCAGTCTTGTGGCTGTGTCTGTTGACGGTCAGTGTGGGTGGGTCCTTATCAGTCTTGTGGCTGTATGTATATGTTGGCGGTCAGTGTGGGTGGGTCCTAATCAGTCCTGTGGCTGTGTCTGTTGGCGGTCAGTGTGGGTGGGTCCTTATCAGTCTTGTGGCTGTGTCTGTTGGCGGTCAGTGTGGGTGGGTCCTAATCAGTCCTGTGGCTGTGTCTGTTGGCGGTCAGTGTGGGTGGGTCCTTATCAGTCTTGTGGCTGTGTCTGTTGGCGGTCAGTGTGGGTGGGTCCTTATCAGTCTTGTGGTTGTGTCTGTTGGCGGTCAGTGTGGGTGGGTCCTAATCAGTCTTGTGGCTGTGTCTGTTGGCGGTCAGTGTGGGTGGGTCCTTATCAGTCTTGTGGCTGTGTCTGTTGGCGGTCAGTGTGGGTGGGTCATTATCAGTCTTGTGGCTGTGTCTGTTGGCGGTCAGTGTGGGTGGGTCATTATCAGTCTTGTGGCTGTGTCTGTTGACGGTCAGTGTGGGTGGGTCCTTATCAGTCTTGTGGCTGTGTCTGTTGGCGGTCAGTGTGGGTGGGTCCTTATCAGTCTTGTGGCTGTGTCTGTTGGCGGTCAGTGTTGGTGGGTCCTTATCAGTCTTGTGGCTGTGTCTGTTGGCGGTCAGTGTGGGTGGGTCCTAATCAGTCCTGTGGCTGTGTCTGTTGGCGGTCAGTGTGGGTGGGTCCTTATCAGTCTTGTGGCTGTGTCTGTTGGCGGTCAGTGTGGGTGGGTCCTAATCAGTCTTGTGGCTGTGTCTGTTGGCGGTCAGTGTGGGTGGGTCCTTATCAGTCTTGTGGCTGTGTCTGTTGGCGGTCAGTGTGGGTGGGTCATTATCAGTCTTGTGGCTGTGTCTGTTGACGGTCAGTGTGGGTGGGTCCTTATGAGTCTTGTGGCTGTGTCTGTTGGCGGTCAGTGTGGGTAGGTCCTTATCAGTCTTGTGGCTGTGTCTGTTGGCGGTCAGTGTGGGTGGGTCATTATCAGTCTTGTGGCTGTGTCTGTTGGCGGTCAGTGTGGGTGGGTCCTAATCAGTCTTGTGGCTGTGTCTGTTGGCGGTCAGTGTGGGTGGGTCCTTATCAGTCTTGTGGCTGTGTCTGTTGGCGGTCAGTGTGGGTAGGTCCTTATCAGTCTTGTGGCTGTGTCTGTTGGCGGTCAGTGTGGGTGGGTCATTATCAGTCTTGTGGCTGTGTCTGTTGACGGTCAGTGTGGGTGGGTCCTAATCAGTCTTGTGGCTGTGTCTGTTGGCGGTCAGTGTGGGTGGGTCCTTATCAGTCTTGTGTCTGTGTCTGTTGGCGGTCAGTGTGGGTGGGTCCTTATCAGTCTTGTGGCTGTGTCTGTTGGCGGTCAGTGTGGGTGGGTCCTTATCAGTCTTGTGGCTGTGTCTGTTGGCGGTCAGTGTGGGTGGGTCCTTATCAGTCTTGTGGCTGTGTCTGTTGGTGGTCAGTGTTGGTGGGTCCTTATCAGTCTTGTGGCTGTGTCTGTTGGCGGTCAGTGTGGGTGGGTCCTTATCAGTCTTGTGGCTGTGTCTGTTGACGGTCAGTGTGGGTGGGTCCTAATCAGTCTTGTGGCTGTGTCTGTTGGCGGTCAGTGTGGGTGGGTCCTTATCAGTCTTGTGGCTGTGTCTGTTGGCGGTCAGTGTGGGTGGGTCCTTATCAGTCTTGTGGCTGTGTCTGTTGGCGGTCAGTGTGGGTGGGTCCTTATCAGTCTTGTGGCTGTGTCTGTTGGCGGTCAGTGTGGGTGGGTCCTTATGAGTCTTGTGGCTGTGTCTGTTGACGGTCAGTGTGGGTGGGTCCTTATCAGTCTTGTGGCTGTGTCTGTTGGCGGTCAGTGTGGGTGGGTCCTTATCAGTCTTGTGGCTGTGTCTGTTGGCGGTCAGTGTGGGTAGGTCCTTATCAGTCTTGTGGCTGTGTCTGTTGGCGGTCAGTATGGGTGGGTCCTTATCAGTCTTGTGGCTGTGTCTGTTGGCGGTCAGTGTGGGTGGGTCCTTATCAGTCTTGTGGGTGTGTCTGTTGGCGGTCAGTATGGGTGGGTCCTTATCAGTCTTGTGGTTGTGTCTGTTGGCGGTCAGTGTGGGTGGGTCATTATCAGTCTTGTGGGTGTGTCTGTTGGCGGTCAGTATGGGTGGGTCCTTATCAGTCTTGTGGTTGTGTCTGTTGGCGGTCAGTGTGGGTGGGTCCTAATCAGTCTTGTGGCTGTGTCTGTTGGCGGTCAGTGTGGGTGGGTCCTTATCAGTCTTGTGGCTGTGTCTGTTGGCGGTCAGTGTTGGTGGGTCATTATCAGTCTTGTGGGTGTGTCTGTTGGCGGTCAGTGTGGGTGGGTCCTTATCAGTCTTGTGGCTGTGTCTGTTGACGGTCAGTGTGGGTGGGTCCTTATCAGTCTTGTGGCTGTGTCTGTTGGCGGTCAGTGTGGGTGGGTCCTTATCCGTCCTGTGTCGCTGTGTCTGTTGGCGGTCAGTGTGGGTTGGGGACCTTATCCGTCTTGTGGATGTGTCTGTTGGCGGTCAGTGTGGGTGGGTCATTATCCGTCTTGTGGCTGTGTCTGTTGGCGGTCAGTGTGGGTAGGTCCTTATCAGTCTTGTGGCTGTGTCTGTTGGCGGTCAGTGTGGGTGGGTCCTTATCAGTCTTGTGGCTGTGTCTGTTGGCGGTCAGTGTTGGTGGGTCCTTATCAGTCTTGTGGCTGTGTCTGTTGGCGGTCAGTGTGGGTGGGTCCTTATCAGTCTTGTGGCTGTGTCTGTTGGCGGTCAGTGTGGGTGGGTCCTTATGAGTCTTGTGGCTGTGTCTGTTGACGGTCAGTGTTGGTGGGTCATTATCAGTCTTGTGGCTGTGTCTGTTGGCGGTCAGTGTGGGTGGGTCCTTATGAGTCTTGTGGCTGTGTCTGTTGGCGGTCAGTGTTGGTGGGTCATTATCAGTCTTGTGGCTGTGTCTGTTGGCGGTCAGTGTGGGTGGGTCCTTATCAGTCTTGTGGCTGTGTCTGTTGACGGTCAGTGTGGGTGGGTCCTTATCAGTCTTGTGGCTGTGTCTGTTGGCGGTCAGTGTGGGTGGGTCCTAATCAGTCTTGTGGCTGTGTCTGTTGGCGGCCAGTGTGGGTGAGTCCTTATCAGTCTTGTGGTTGTGTCTGTTGACGGTCAGTGTGGGTAGGTCCTTATCAGTCTTGTGGCTGTGTCTGTTGGCGGCCAGTGTGGGTGGGTCCTTATCAGTCTTGTGGCTGTGTCTGTTGGCGGCCAGTGTGGGTGAGTCCTTATCAGTCTTGTGGTTGTGTCTGTTGACGGTCAGTGTGGGTAGGTCCTTATCAGTCTTGTGGTTGTGTCTGTTGGCGGCCAGTGTGGGTGAGTCCTTATCAGTCTTGTGGCTGTGTCTGTTTGCGGTCAGTGTGGGTAGGTCCTTATCAGTCTTGTGGCTGTGTCTGTTTGCGGTCAGTGTGGGTAGGTCCTTATCAGTCTTGTGGCTGTGTCTGTTTGCGGTCAGTGTGGGTCAGTCTTTATCAGTCTTGTGGCGGTCCGTCGTATAGTTATGCCTGTGATTAACCATTCCCAATGGCTTTTTCGGTCCCTGATCATCCACTGATGATCAGTCATGAGTTCAGCATGTCACCCTTATAGGCGTTATCTCCACATGGCATCAACTCACCCACCCGCCATGCGCTGTAATTCCAGCCCTGTCCATTTCTACCGCCGCATTAATTTCTCACACAAAGCTGGAATGACAGGCACTGCGGCTCGGGGATTTGATCTCCCTTCCTCTGATCTAATTGGTCATTCTCAACGCCAATACGAGGCTAACAACCACACGAGAACCTTTCTCCTTTCAAGTGCGAAATCAAGACGAATGGCTTCAAGTGCGCAAACCGCCCCGAGACGAAATGCTGAGTCATCGTGAGCGATAATGGATGATGGATGTTGCATGGCTGGGGTTGGATAGTTTGGGGGTTCCTGGGTCTGAATATCGTGGCTCTGTTGTGGTTAGGCCGCACCAGGGCCACAGCTTGCTGTACTGTTTTACATTGTCAGCCCGGGTGGCCCCTTTGCGTTCTTTATCCTCGTTTTTCTCTATTTCTTTCTCGCCCCCCTCCCCTCCCCTCCCTCTCTCCCTCTCTCATTCTGTCTCCGTCATGGCCAATTCAAATAGGCTCCGAGAAGCTGGATCTTGAGTTTCTGAGAGTGACGAAGGATGGACAAAAAATGGAGACGTCGTCTTTTTGATGATGGACTCCGCTCAAGGGAAATGCGAGGGGCGGTCGGGCGGGGAAGCGGAGCCCGTATGGTGCCCCCAGGAACCCCTCCCCTGCTTATGCAACCCCTCCACCCACTCTAAAAAAAGTTCGCAAAAAGTGAGGTCCGCTCACTTTCCGGCGTTGGAGTCGCACTCGGCATATTGGTAGTGCTATCAAAAACTCATCTTTAACAGTCGTTTGAACTTCATGCGACTGCAGCCTACAAAGGTTGCTCAGCGATCGTTCCGCCTCAAAGGCCTCCCCCTCCCCCCTCGCCAACATTTGGCCGCTGATCTGAGCCCCCAACCTCAAAAAGCGTCAAAGACTGCGATGCTACTCGCTTATAGGAAGTTGGATGCTTCCGTGGACGAAGGTTTTTTAAGGTCCCCGGATGACGCGTCAGATGCCAACTCATGGGTACAGCAGGAAGGGAAGAGGCGAGGGAGGGATGTAAACGGGATGCGGTAAAGGTGCGGAAGAAGGGGGCGGGGGTAGTGTAGGTGGGGGGAGGATGTACGAGGGGGGTAGTGAGTGGGTGTAAGGGAGGGATCGTGGTGGCGGAGGGGAAGGGAGGGAGTTAGGGATCGAGGGAAGTGCGAGGGGGGTTGCAAAAGGGGTTTGGAAAGAGTGTGCGAGAGGGGGTTACTAGGGGATGAGGGGAGGGAGGGAGGTGGGGGTGGGAAGGGGAAAAGAGGGAGGTGGGAAGAGGATTTAGGGCTGTTGTTGGCGGCAGACAACGGCTAATCGGACGCGATTGTTGCACACAAGAGGTCAACGCTCTGTAAAGCCTCCGCTCACTTTGTTTCTGCCCCAGCACCATTTCCCCCACTTCACCCACCACCCCCCGCCATCCTGCCCATATGGCTCTGTTCAATCTCACCCTTCACTGTAGCCCCTCATTCTAACCCCCCCCCCCTCCCTCTACCAGCCCCCGCCCCCCGCCTCCCCCTCCCCGCCTCCACCCCTCACCTTCTCGCTGCCCCCGCCCTCCTCCCTCCTCCCTCCTTCGTCCCCTCCCTCCCGGCCCCTCTCCCTCGGATTGATGCGTCGGGGACATTGCTACGTCAGCTGTTGTTAACTTAACCCATTCTTTCTCTGCCGGGTAAGGTGTCCGCCATGTCAGGGACGACATCCAGCGACCCCCACCCCGTCCCCCTCCCCCGTCACCCCTCCTAGGTGCGTGATAAGGCCTCGGAATTACTTCGAATGTGTCGTCTGAAAAAATAGAGGCCTTGTTTGGCATAACCACGATCTTGGGGAGTCGGGGGGTAGGGGTAGGGGGGGGGGGGGCTCGTGGCGTGTGTGTGTGTGGGGGGGGGGCGATGAGGCTGATAGGGTAGGGAACTGGTGTTCGGGGGAGGATGACTGATCGAGTGATGAGATGACGTCCTGACCGGATGTCATGAGCTGAGGGAATGCACCAGCAGAACACAGACCGAACCCACCCCACGAACCCACCCCGACCCAACCGCTAGTTTCTCCATACACCGCCCCCTCACCCGCCTACCCCCTACACCGTGTCATCTACGAACGCTAAGTAAGCAGACGGCATCACGTGATCTCTTGACAGGCAAATCGCGCCCATAAGACGCGGAGACGCTAGATTTTTCTACGCGCATGCGCGTGACGACATTAACGGGTGCCGTCGGGACCTCCATGTTTTGCCCCTTTCATTTTTACTTCTGGAATGTACCACCGCAGGGCGCTAGCAACGTGACTGCATGGGAGGAGTTTAGGCGGCGGGGGGGGGGGGCGGTTCACGGTTACCGTAAATATAAAACACACAACCCTCTTTGCACAGCAGGACATGTTTGCCTCCAATGGCGACATGTCTGCTCATGCAGCTATAAAATGTGGCCACACGCCGTTGGCTATGCAGAGGTGATATGACAGCCTTCTCGCAAAACAAATATGGACCCGATATTTCTCGTGAAATGGACGGCTTTGTCACCGTTAATGCTAGTCAGTCAGGTGTGATTTTTTGTTCATGCCTGCCAGGCAGCCCTCGAGCAATTCGTCATCCCCTTTGATCTATAGACCGAACCGGATGCCGTATCCTGGCTTCGTTCGGCGACTGATCCTCCGCATCTCACGTGGAATAATGGTTAAAGGGACTCATACAGCAATATGTTTCTCGGGAAAATGAATTTATAGTTTTATAAATTTATTTTTATTACGCATATTTTATGCAAACAAATAACCGGATATGTTGTTAAGCTCCTTTTCCCCCCATTTGGTGAATCTCGTGGGGGCCAAGTGTGGCTTTCTTGTCATCAAAATTGGCGCATTACAGCTTCTGCTTACCTGCACTTCTCACACAATTGGCTTTCGCACAGTCAGACAATGTGTCTAGAATGTTTTTTCCAAAATATTTCGAAAATCATCATGTAGCTACAAAATTCCTTTAGGAGCAACTTTAATGTTCAGGAATAGTCGATATACGAACATTATGCATTTATTGTGCTAGGAACCCGGGACACGCATTCTCGCAACGCAATCTTAAAGGGCCTCATGCAGATTTTTTACTGTAATGACCAAACATTGCATTCACAATTATCAGAACTAACATTGCTTCAACTGGATTGGTAAAAATATCAGAAAAACTAATATTTGCGCTTGAGTGTTTATGGGTAGTTGAAATTTTCGTGTACTACTTCACAGATGTGTGTGTAGTCCACTGTTTTACGGAAGTTGTGCAGATACCAGACAAAGTAATTGTATTGACACGAATTTACAGGAATAATTAATTGATCACTGATTAAGCTATGCAAGATGACAATGTGAGGTCGTCACATGAGGTTGGAACAGGAGCAGCAACACCTGTTCCAATAGCTTTAAAGCAATATATTTACATGCGCCATTTTAGATTTTTTTACATTTTGGAATGAAGACTAAAAGTATCTGAACATGCATATATTATTTATCTCTTTGAGTCTGTAAAGCAACAATTTCAACATAAAAGTACGCGGTTTATTTATATCGCGCCCGGACGTCCTAGCGAGCCGCGGTCGACATCACACAGAATACCGAACGGGCCTCATTAAAACGCAGAATATCTGCGAAATACGTGCGAAATCATGCGGAAAACTTCGAAATTCCCGCCGCGAAGGACCTTTCGGGAGTTTTCCGCGTTTTATTGATAACCCTACCGAACAGCGAACAGGCGCGCAAGGATATAAAGCCGGCCACCAACTTCTGCTCCGGTGAACAAATCTGCTTCTCTCCGGATAGCCCACAGGCTTTCAGGATTTAAATCAAGGCAGAATATATTTATTTGACTTGGAGAAGAGGTTGGTAATACCCAAAATTACGGAATATATTGCTTTAATATTGTCACGACGCAAAGTTTTGTGGATGTGCATATCATTTGTTGCATAGCCATATATTATCAGTATCAAATCGAGTGTGCACAGTTATGGTCCCGACATTAGCCTTATTTCAACGTTTTTATTTGCCTTAACGTGAGCGACGCAGATATTTCCATACACAAATGTCGCTCGTTATAAGTGACACACACGCATCCACAGAAAGTGCCATCGTTCATTATGAGTGACACACACAATTCCACAGAAAGTGCCATCGTTCATTATGAGTGACACACACAATTCCACAGAAAGTGCCATCGTTCATTATGAGTGACACACACAATTCCACAGAAAGTGCCATCGTTCATTATGAGTGACACACACAATTCCACAGAAAGTGCCATCGTTCATTATGAGTGACACACACAATTCCACAGAAAGTGCCATCGTTCATTATGAGTGACACACACAATTCCACAGAAAGTGCCATCGTTCATTATGAGTGACACACACAATTCCACAGAAAGTGCCATCGTTCATTATGAGTGACACACCCAATTCCACAGAAAGTGCCATCGTTCATTATGAGTGACACACACAATTCCACAGAAAGTGCCATCGTTCATTATGAGTGACACACACAATTCCACAGAAAGTGCCATCGTTCATTATGAGTGACACACACGCATCCACAGAAAATGCCATAATTCATTGAGTGACACACAAATTCACAGAAAGTACCATTGTTCTCTTTATGGTGAAAACCGACATTTCCATAGGAACACTTCGTGGTACATTGTGAGCAATAGTCATACAGCACATCGTCCCATAAGGTTTGACCAATGTTGGCTTGTCTCTTAAACAGTACAAAGAGCTCCACACAATATCTAGCATGTACGGCGGTCTTAAACATATCTCCTGTGCCTGTGATGTCCTAGCTACGGATGATCCTCTGTAATTTCCTTGATCCTTGTTTATGTCTGTTATGAGCAGAAGGGTTCTGGGGGCGGTCCCAGTGGGGTGTTCACCCTGTTGTTATGGGGTGTACGCACGCGTTGAGTTTGATTACCCAAATAACTTGCCATTAGATTACTGGCTGCCCCGGGTACAAACGCCGCGTCGGACGCCACAGCCAACGACAAGGAAGAACTAAACAGATGTTATTGTTGTCTTTGAAAGGAGTGCCAGGGGAACAGAGAGAGAGAAAGATAGGAAGGGAGGGAGAGAGGGAGGGCGGGGGGGGGGGGGAGCGGGGGTAGAGAGGAAGAGACACAGAGAGCGAGAGAGAGAGCGAGGAAGTGAGGAAGATACGAAGACAAAGAGGGGAGAGGATACAAAGAGATGGGGCCAGAGAAAGAGGACGAGAAAGAGGGGCAGATACAGAGATAGATAGAGGAAGAGAAAGCGGAGGAGGAGGAAATAGAGAGAGAGGGTAAGGGGGCATAAGCAGAGCGAGAGACAGCAAAACGACAAATAGAAAGAGGTGGGTTAGTGGAAGAGAGACAGAGAGAGAGAGAGAGAAAGAGAGAGGGGGAGAGAGGGAGAGAGAGAGAGAGAGAGGGGGGAAGACAGAGTAAGAGCAAAAAAGGAGGAGAAGAGACATAGAAAAAGGAAGAGAAAGAGGACAGGAAGGGACAGAGAAACATTATTTGGACGGTGTTGGGAGGGGGGTATGTGTGTGAGTGGGTGTGGGGGAGGGGGGTATGTGTGTGAGTGGGTGGGGGGTAGGGGGGTATGTGTGTGAGTGGGTGTGGGGGAGGGGGGTATGTGTGTGAGTGGGTGGGGGTTAAGGGGGTATGTGTGTGAGTGGGTGTGGGGGAGGGGGGTATGTGTGTGAGTGGGTGTGGGGGAGGGGGGTATGTGTGTGAGTGGGTGGGGGGTAGGGGGGTATGTGTGTGAGTGGGTGTGGGGGAGAGGGGTATGTGTGTGAGTGGGTGTGGGGGAGGGGGGTATATGTGTGAGTGGGTGGGGGGTAGGGGGGTATGTGTGTGAGTGGGTGTGGGGGAGGAGGGTATGTGTGTGAGTCGGTGTGGGGGAGGGGGTATGTGTGTGAGTGGGTGTGGGGGAGGGGGTATGTGTGTGAGTGGGTGTGGGGGAGGGGGGTATGTGCGTGAGTGGGTGTGGGGGAGGGGTGTGTGTGTGTGAGTGGGTGTGGGGGAGGGGGGTATGTGTGTGAGTGGGTGGGGGGTAGGGGGGTATGTGTGTGAGTGGGTGTGGGGGAGGGGGGTATGCGTGTGAGTGGGTGTGGGGGAGGGGGGTATGTATGTGAGTGGGTGTGGGGGAGGGGGTATGTGTGTGAGTGGGTGTGGGGGAGGGCGGTGTGTGTGTGAGTGGGTGTGGGGGAGGGGGGTATGCGTGTGAGTGGGTGTGAGGGAGGGGGGGTATGTGTGTGAGTGGGTGTGGGGGAGGGGGTATGTGTGTGAGTGGGTGTGGGGGAGGGCGGTGTGTGTGTGAGTGGGTGTGGGCGAGGGGGGTATGTGTGTGATTGGGTGTGGGGGAGGGGGGTCTCGCCCGCCTCCTTAATATGAATCGACAAACAAGTCTTTAGTAATTTGTGCCTTTTTGCCCACTCCCCTCGCCCCCCGCCATCCCCGCAATTCTTTATCTACCTAAAAAACAAATTCTCATCAAAGAATAACATACAAAACAAATTAATTAAATATGGCATTATGTGCCATAAATTCTTCTGTTGTGCAGCGACGATATTTGCACGCTCTCTAATCGTGGATAAGATAAAGCAAGGACACATAAACTACAAAGCTTGATGCATTGTAACATATAATGTGATAGAGGTCATGAGCCACAGAATTTGAGAAGGGGTATGAAACAAGCACCCCCCTCCCCCCACCCCCCTGGACACGCCGATGTGAAGAAATACGATGTGACGCTGCTTGTATATATTTCAAGTTGCGACCGACAGTTTTCTGATGAATAAAATACCAAATCGGTGTGCGCCTTCACTTGACACTGCACCCCCAGAAATTTATCATGAAGTCCCAAGGTTTCTTATTCCTGCATGCAGTCTGATGTCGTTAACCATTCAGACATGTATGCGTTATCAAATTTAACTTTCCGTTATATGGCAAATCATGTCGCGCACAATTGTCCATGCACCATTGTGGAAAAAAAAAACCAAATCATTTTATTTATTGTTCGGAGTACGCTTGCATTAATATACCAAGGAACTTAATAAAGGTTTCCAAGATACATCTTTTAAGAGTTTGAAACTGCTGATCGTGGACAATTTGCTATATGACTGAGTAACTTTTAGAGTTTAAGACCGTGACGTTGTCAGGGCAAAATAACCGTATGAATAAAGTTAAAAGATTAAAACATGTTGATCATCAATAAATTGCTGACTGAGCGGTGTTGCTTTAATACACTTTGTTATCTTGTGGCTCATCCCATGGACTCCATTCACTATGGTTCTGCTGTGAGCTAGCAATTCGGGGTCGTGCGCCGTGGTAACAAAACTAAACTATGCATTTGCATGATGTGCTCCGCCTGGTCCCTACCCCAGGGTGACGGCTGAGCCCGGGCCGCTATAAATACTGGTTAGGTCTCATAATAACCCATTATAACCTGCCGCAATTTGATTGAGAAACATAACCCATATATATTGCATGTTCTGCTCAAGGGTTACACCCCGATGTCGCGAATAGGAAATTTAAAAACCGGGACAATGGCAAGGTATAATGGGCGATAATTGAGGTTTGTTCCCATGGGGTCCATGCTGTTCGTAAGTCAATCCCTGACGTGGCGTTGAAAATAGAATTTTTCTCGTTGACTTACGCATGATTTAACGAGGAGTGACGTTCTTTTTATGGTAGACGCTTTATAAATATTCTTTCCTCGGGAATTCCGTATCTGGAACACGCGGAAGCTGTAAAGTCTCCACAGTTTCCACGTGGCAGGTCTTCTCGTCACGGCAGGAGGCATACTTTGGCGATGGCAGAAGGTGCATAGCGGAAGTAAGAGCCGTAACGGAGGAGTGACAGCCGTAACGGAGGAGTGAGAGCCGTAACGGAGAAGTGGGAGGCGTAGCAGAAGAGTGAGAGGCGTAACGGGGGAGTGAGAGACGTAACGGAGGAGTAGGAGGCGTAACGGAGGAGTAAGAGGCGTAGCAGAGGAGTGAGAGGCGTAACGGAGGAGTGAGAACCGTAACGGAGGAGTGAGAGCCGTAACGGAGGAGTAGGAGGCGTAACGGAGGAGTAAGAGGCGTAGCAGAGGAGTGAGAGGCGTAACGGAGGAGTGAGAACCGTAACGGAGGAGTGAGAGCCGTAGCAGAGGAGTGAGGGCGTAACGGAGGAGTGAGAGGCGTAACGGAGGAGTGCGAGCCGTAACGGAGGTGTGAGAGCCGTACCAGAGGAGTGAGAGGCGTAACGGAGGAGTGATAGCCGTAACGGAGGAGTGGGAGGCGTAGCAGAAGAGTGAGAGCCGTAACGGAGGTGTGAGAGGCATAACGGAGGAGTGGGAGGCGTAGCAGAGGAGTGAGAGGCGTAACGGAGGAGTAAGAGCCGTAACGGAGAAGTGACAGGCGTAACGGAGGAGTGGGAGGCGTAGCAGGGGAGTGGAAGGTGTAACGGAGGGGTCGCAGCCGTGTGCATGACTGCCACCACACTGCAGGCCCGATACTAAAGAGGG
Source organism: Arenicola marina (assembly GCA_964019135.1). Taxonomy (NCBI): domain Eukaryota; kingdom Metazoa; phylum Annelida; class Polychaeta; family Arenicolidae; genus Arenicola; species Arenicola marina. The sequence continues at coordinate 1,711,207 of OZ025251.1, forward strand.
CTATCGGCAGACTCCACCACCCCCACCATCAACCCCCCCCCCCCCACAAATGACCATCGCTACCACCACCGTAGAAAAGACGGATGCCGGCCACAAACGATGATGACAAGCCCATAATTGGCCCAGAGCTGATCTACAACACCCCTTTGACAGGGCGACCCCACTCACCCCTCACCCCTCACTCATTCTACCACTCCGCCCACAGTCGCCTGTCACATATACACCCGGGGGTTCCATCCTTGGACCGCGCCCTCTGGCGGTCAGACGTCCCACCCGGCCGCGGCTTCCGCTGGCGAGACCCGCAGACCCTTTATGCGGCCATGACGTTTAAATAAGTCATAAATTAAAGTGGGTGCAACTGGCAGTGGTCGCCCCGTCCAGCGCCGCTCATACCGCCCGATAGCGCCCTATGGCGCTCTGTAATCCTTGGGCCCTCCCCAATATTAGATAGCATCTCCCACCCCCCATCCTCCTCCTCCGCTCCTGATAAGGCAGGGGGACGGGGTGGAGGACGAAGGGAGGCTGGGCGGGGGGCTGGAGCGGGAAGGGGGGTGGGGGGGTTGCTGGAGGGATCCAGCAGACACGTATATATCGCCACCTTCAATAAACCTCTCTGGGAGGACGGGGGAATGCCTCAGTCAGGAGCAACGGTCGCCATAAAACCAAGCGTCGATATCGCCGTTTTCTGGATGTTCTACAAACCTGTCCAAACAGGTTAGGGACACACGATTTGGGAATGGGTGACTGTATTCCGATAAGGAGTGGGGGTGGGGTGGGGGTGGAGGAGGAGTTGGGGAGGGAAAGTGGAGGTGAGAGTGATGGAGGGAAGGGGTGGGGTGGTGATGTCCAGAGCGGAGGCGGAGCTAGTAGGGCATGGCGTGGGTGAAGGTAGGGTAGGCGGTTGGGGGTGGGGGACGGGGGTCATTTTAGGGGTGGGAGACGGGTAGGGGGCCGACGGGTGGGTGGGGATGGGGGGAGAGAGGCCAGACAGTGAGACGTCTGGGGTAGGTAGGATGGTGGGGCTGGCGTTGGGGGTTAGACGGAGGGGTGGGGTTTAGCGCTGACTTGAAGCCCAAGTACTCATACACATGAAGCCCTAAAAGGCATCATATTAAGAAGCGACGTTAAAAGTGTCGTAAATAGCATAATGTGATAAGGAGTCCTGGTCGCAGGCTTAAAGCCCATAATGGAGGCTCTTATTGAGTTACAAATCTGCGCTCCCCGTAAAAACAGGCGGAGCGAAGGAAACTCCGCCAGGGCGTCATGTAGGGTAGGCCCGCACCCCCACATCTACCCTTCATGTCCCTCCCCTCACCCCACCTCTCCCTCCCTCCCTCCCCTGACCCTTCCCTTCCCCTTCCCTTCCTTCCCTCCCCCTGCACCCTGCACCCTGCACCCGCCCCAGCCAGCCTCGGTCCCCTGGGGATCCCCAGCTGGGCCCGCGCTCCTACCACCTCACCCTACCACCATCCCTTCGGCGTGGCACACATATATAGTCAGCCCAACCATCTTTCACCCTCACTGTCCCATTTTATCCACCCCCCCACTCCCTCACCACCACCACCACCACCACCAGTGTCTCTACTGGCTCAACTTTCCTTTCAGTCAAATTTGTTCGCCCTTTCGATATTTATAATAATCAGATAAAATACATGTGATTCGGCAGGCGTGTATACCGCCGCAGTAAAGTACGATGTCTGTGATTGGACAGGCGTGTATACCGCCGCAATAAAGAACGATGTCTGTGATTGGACAGGCGTGTATACCGCCGCAATAAAGTACGATGTCTGTGATTGGACAGGCGTGTATACCGCCGCAATAAAGTACGATGTCTGTGATTGGACAGGCGTGTATACCGCCGCAATAAAGAACGATGGCTGTGATTGGACAGGCGTGTATACCGCCGCAATAAAGTACGATGTCTGTGATTGGATTGTTTATCGCAGCCACTAGGGTTACTATTTCACAAAATTATGTTACAAACATTCCACAAACCACAATACGCCCGAACCGATTAAAAAAACAGATTGATGCAAATCGCACTTCAAGTGAAGAAAAGGTGGCGATCCAACGAGAATGGCGTTCTCAATGCCATGAGCCGCACTGGATCACGGGATTGTCTTCGGTCATTCACCCTTCAAGACTGCTTCACGACTTCCGCCACAAAACTCCCCACCAGAGAGCGTTCAAAACATTACTACAAAGAATGGAAACTCCAACGGGCCTTTGACAGTTGTCGGTGAACAAAAAAGTTAACTCCGCCTTCGCTCGACAGAGGGCGCTAGCCCTGGCCTTCCTAGTCATTGCGTGGGCGGAGAGTGTCACGTGACTGCGTCCCCAGTGTTTCCGGTCCACCGGTGCTCACTGATATGCCACTGGGGAACACGTATTAACCGCACGAACGGGTTTACCATTGGAGTGGGCTGTCAATGTGGATAGATCGACAAGAACACAACATAATTTCCATCATGTGCCTTTAGCATCCGTGCTTAACGTCCATTATACTTAATATGTTTCTGTCACCCAAACACACGCGGGAAAGCGGCTTTACAAGCAGCCACGCCGTGGGAAGTGGTGCATGACGGGTAATGGCAAGGTACACGACTTGACCTTTGAAAGGTGACCAAACGTTTAACCCTTTTCTGCGCCTCGGCCACAAAACGATTTTGTGGTTTCAAGATTATAACGGTCATTACTCATTTATTAAATTAAACGCCACCATTCGATCTTTGTTTTGTGTATTTGATCTGTACAGCGGACTTTCCTCACTTTCCTCGCTGGTCAAGGATGTTTTAAAACGAGTCTTATTCATGGATTAATGGGCAATATAAAAATTGGTCGATATGTTCTCCAGAGAACAGAGGCGTTCTCCAGAGAAAGTGTTCTTTTAGCTTAATCCAGAGGGAATCATTCTCAACAAATTGATTCAGTGCTCGGTATTTATTATTCTAATATTTGCCTTACATCCGGGTATTGCTTTAGCTAACTGCATAGACTGCATGCATGACCGGATGACTTGGATACTGGACTGGAATTGGTTTAGATCAGGACCCCAATTTTGGAGAAAAAAAACAGCATTAGCTCAGGAGCAGGATTTTATGTATCTGTTGCAATGATACAATGATACAATGACAAACCTAGTCTTACATGACGAAGCTGCCCCCCCCCCTTCCCTGCAACCCCACATCCCCGCGTCGCTGCAGGCTGAGCCGCAGACCTACAGGGTGGCTTGTTCGAACTTTTGGTGCCGGCATCCCGGGCAAGTTTGCTCTAACCCGATTTCCTTTTTCCGGACGGTGTCTTAGCCTTACATGGGAATAGACGTGGGAGAACAGGGCGACAAGTGGCTGTGGGGGTGACGGCTGTAGGTGGACGGGCAATCGTTGGGGTGACAGTAAGATGTGGGGTGTGGCAGGTGTAAGCGGGGTTGGGGGTTGACTGTAATGGGCGACAAGTGGCTGTGGGGGTGACGGCTGTAGGTGGACGGGCAATCGTTGGGGTGACAGTAAGATGTGGGGTGTGGCAGGTGTAAGCGGGGCTGGGGTTGACTGGGTGACAAGTGGATGTGGGGGTGACGGCTGTAGGTGTACGTGCAATCGTTGGGGTGACAATAAGATGTGGGGTGTGGCAGGTGTAAGCGGGGTTGGGGGGTTTACTGTAATGGGGGACAAGTGGATGTGGGGGTGACGGCTGTAGGTGGGAGTTGCGACGATTATGAAGGTTTGAGGGGAGGGGGGAGAGGTAACAATTGGATGAGGGAGGCGATGGATGTATGGGGGTGGGGCGACTATGGGGATGGGGGTGGCAATGGGATATGGAGGGGAAGGGGGAGGGTGACGGCCGTACGCGGGGTTGGGGTGACCTGTGGGGGTGGGGGTGAGGGGGGGGGGTGACTGATGGGTATGATATGAGGACGAGTCAGCGATGACAACTGTACTGTAGAGTGACGCTATGCGGAGCGTGCCACGTGGTGTGTGGGGACGCATACACTCTGGACACTGTAGACCTTCACCACCCCATCGGTCCTCTTCCGTCATATAAACGCATGAGTAAACATCTCTGATTGATCCAAATACATAGGGGAGGGAGGGGGAGGGGTGTCAGATGAGGGGGGGGGGCGGCTAGCAGATGAGGGTGGGAGGAGTTGCCAGGTGATGGAGGGTTGGGGGAGGGAGTTGTCCGGTGAGGGAGTAGGGGGGGGGGGGTGCAGGAGTGCAGGGTGAGCCAGGAGGTTGGTCTGAGGGTGGCAGACATGCCCTTACGTGCTGATACCTTAATGCGAAATGCAAAAATACGCCTCGCACTGTTTACACGCACATTTCCCCCGCTAATGGACTGCGTGGAGAAATATTCGGACGACAGGAAGAAACGTAGCATTGCGCCACCTGGGGTGGAGATCAAACCCCGGGGCAATGCATATATATATATATATATATATATATATGGCGCCCCCTAACCCCCCCCTTTCCCCACCTTCCCCAGCACCCACTATAACCATAGTCCGTGCCCTCACAAGCCCCGCCGGCCTGGCCGTGCTCTTTAGCGCTGTGCATTGTGGGATGCCGTCATTTCGGGGCGTCGATAATATGAGCTGCGGTGAGATGGCTCATTATGTGACACACTTAACGACATTTTCTATGCGATACAGGGACGGATTCAGAAGCAGGCACAGGGGAACGGGGCCGTGCGGGTGGAGGGAGAATGTAAGGGAGGGGGAAGAGGGTTATGGGGAGGGTCGGGGGGGGGGGGGTGGTCTTGGGAAACCGCTGGAAATTTCATCACCGGAAGCGCTTTGTGAGACAATGTGTAGATGATAATTGCTGGTGGTGATTGGGGAGATTTGCCAGCTGAAACATTCCCTGAAGGCATGTTATTGAGCCGAGGAAGGACCGTCCATTACCTTTCCACCCGCGCCGGGATTCCTTGCTTTAGTTAGCACACCGATCGCTACCCACGGGCCAAATCCGTCGCCGGGGGCGTTGCAACGGCTGGAATGCATCTTTTCTCCTTCGAGCATGGTGCAGCATATCCTGCCGTCCCAGAATGGAGGACACTTTGCCGCGGCATTAGAACGGGGTGGCATGCATCTCCGATAGTGCAGTCATCATCGTTACAACGGCTGTAAAAAAATCCTATGTTTTTCTTGGATGATGCAACCATCACCGTTACAAAGGGCTGCAAGGTTATCTCATCTTTTACGAGATGACGCAGCCAGCTGTCACAATGGCTGGGAGGGCGTCCTATCGTTTTCTGGGATGGTGTAACCACCACCGTTACAACGGCTGGGAGGGTGTCTCGCTTTTTTTTTTGTGGTGGTGCAGGCTGGGAGTCCATGTTATCTTTGTTCTGGGATAGTGCAGTCATTAACGGCTGCAACGGCTGGGAGGGCATCATAATATATATTTGCTTAAATAAGATGTTGAGTCTCAGACAATGGCGTTATGCCAAGCTGCAAATCATCAAATTCTATGAATATATACCTAAATAATTGTTTATTGGAAACTAATTGAAACTATATTCGATAATATAGAAGACACATCCACGTCCTAATTACTATATATGCGGCATCAGACAAGAAGCGTTCAGCAGCAGCGACTGCAGTGGTGAATTCAAGCCCCAAATCTGCCACGTCTGCGCGCCCGGAATTGGGGAACGTCCGATGAAAAAAAATCCCCGCCCTCCCCCCTGCCCGCCCCCGCTACCTCCGCTAGCTGACATGGATCGCAAACTGATGAACTGGCATGACAGGATATTTCTTTTGAAGAGAGACAGATCCCGGCTTGGTACTTGTCGCTTCTTGCAGAATTCTCCCTTAATTGGACCACATACGCCAGCTAATCAAGCACAAAATAAAGCAAAATTTTGCGTTACTATGACGATAGACATTCCTGGATAAGCACTCCTAAACAGTATTGCGTGATCTAGGCGCTCCCTTCCTCACCCCCGCCTGTTCCTATCCTTCCCTGCCTCTCCCCCTTCCTGAGTCGCTGCCTCCTTTCCTGTGAGGTCGGGAACTCGCAAATGGGCGGGGGGGGGAGGTGGGGAGTCTGGTTAGAGATGGGGCGAGGGAGGGATCGAAGCAATAAAGGGGAAGAGATGACAGGTGAGCGATGGGAAAGCAATGGATAAAACAGGTGCATGGACCACGTCGCTTAGTACCCACGGACCCACCATATCACAATATACGTTTGCGACGCTCTACTTTACGACATCCGATCTTTTGTTGGTAGCTTATAGAGGAATAACTGGGTTTATATCCGAAGCGGTGGGTGTGTGCGTGGCTGGACTGCTGTTGTGTTGGAGTATGTAGAATAGGAGAGGGGGGGGGGGGGGGGGGGGGGTGTACATTTTACAACAACTTGTTCCTAGGCATTGCGGGTTTTTATTTATAGGGTGATAATACGGCACCTTATAATGTAGTGTCATGATCGTGATAAACTGTTGGCGGTGTGCGGTGGTGTGCGATGGTGTGGCGTGGGGCGAGGGGAGGAACGCCGCACCGTATTTATACGAGAGTTTGGGAATGACTAGGGGAGACAGGGCAAAAGGAAGGAGGGACCACAAGGAAAAAGGAAGGGCAAGCTTCAGAACGTAGGGGAACATGCTGACGGTAGGGAGGAGGGTTTTATTGGTTGGCAAGACGGTTTGGAAGTCGTGTGCTAAGGTATCGAGGAGAATTTGGGCCGGTAGGGATGAAGGTTCTGAAGGTAGTGGGTGGGTGGAGGGTGGCGGGTTGGGGGAGTTCGAAAGTATAGACATGGGGGCTGAAAGAGGGTTTGGAAGATTAGGGGGGGCGGGGTGGAAGATAAGAAGGTGGCGTAATAGAAGGGAAAAAAACGCAATAAAGGAAGGATGAGGTGTATATATTTAAATGTGGTTAGTGCCACCGCAGTGCTGGAGCAATTAACTTCCTTCCAAGCTAACA